>CM060709.1:153705970-154305970 GCA_030686995.1 Artemisia argyi | reverse complement strand
CTATATTTAGCCAAGGTTCGATAAAATTTTCAAATACCTAAACTAGGTATACTTTTGATATGTCCGTTGCTTTCGGGAAACTGTCCACTAAACAAAGGCGATGTCAAACCCTTAAGTTGCAAGTCCCGTCCATACAAGACTTGTAACGTATGTTTTCATATTCCATTGCATAGAAGGTAGTAAGGGTAGATACGTATGGAAAGGAAGTTTTAAGTAGTTCTAAAATAGAACATACTTGGCCAGGATCACGAACTTTTAATAATGAAGGTTTCATAAGAAAACTTTGATGAATGTAGAGAAAGTTCAGCTTTTGTCGATGATGGATTAGTTTGTCCTTTAGAAATCTCATATTTCTTGTTTTGAAATCGATAGATTGTGATGGGTTTTTGATATCATAAGAAATGATATTGATTATGTGATGGAATAATTCTAGAGACCATTTGCACAAAACACAAAGTCTCGGAAGTAGGTTAGACCATTGTGTAATTCACAATGTCTGGGAAGTAGGTTAAACCGTTGTGTGACTCAAAACATTTGAGAAATGATTAAGACCATTGTATCATACAATGTCTTGGAAAATGAATGAGACCATTGCATCTCACAATGTCTTGGAAAATGAATGAGACCATTGTATCTCACAATGTCTTGGAAAATGAATGAGACCATTGTATCTCACAATGTCTTGGAAAATGAATGAGACCATTGTATCTCACAATGTCTCGGAAAATGAATGAGACCATTGTATCTCACAATGTCTTGGAAAATGAATGAGACCATTGTATCTCACAATGTCTTGGAAAATGAATGAGACCATTGTATCCCACAATGTCTTGGAAAATGAATGTTGGAGTAGGAACATGATTGGGAGAATGTAGTTGTGCCGAAATGCCATAGAATAGGCATACGCAGATATGTTTAGATAAAATGATTGAAAATAAACCGAGTTTATATATCAATATACTAATATGTTCATGTAGCATAAAATGCCTAGTGTGTATATATCAATATACTTATATGTGTTCATGTAGCATAAAATGCTTAGTGTGTATATATCAATATACTTATATGTGTTCATGTAGCATAAAATGCTTACGGGGAAATGCTCAATTATGTTTAGGGTACATATATCAATATGCAATTATGTTTGTGTAGCATAAAAATGTCTTCGGGGAAATGCTCAAAATGGGTATATATGAATATACTAACATGTTTGTGTATCATAACATGCTTACTAAATCCATAATCGTCTGGAGGATGGAAGACACGGAGAGCGGAAGGCTATAAAATGTTTTTGCTTGTATGTGTGGTTATAGTTTAGGTCTCAATTAGACCCGTTTCTCTATAACCATGGCTCTGGTACCAATCTGTAACACCCCCAATTCATGGATGCAGCGGAATTCAAACTGGGTGTTACTCGACGGCACAATAGTCACAATGATAGAAAACGAACTCCAATTGAGTCGTTTTGAAAAGGTTTATCATTCAAATTATATAAATATCAGAGATTACAAAATGAGGTCCCAATTGGTTCCATGTTTACAATGTATAATAAATGAGTTTTGAATGATAATAAAATTTATAGCCCTCTTGAGTATCCGTGCCCTTCCGTTCCATCCTTGATCGTCATGAACCTGAAATACATGCTTGAGAGGTCAACACAAAGGTTGAGTGATATTCATAGAGTTTGTTAAATCGATTGAACACAATATGTTGGTAGTGTGAGTTATAGGCTCACACCAATGTTTGGAAAACAAAACAGGTAGGCTACGTTATTATACGCCCGGAACATGTATTATACACTAAGCTTATGACACCATAACGTTAACGTGTACCAATATCGATCGGCAGATTTATCCCGGTAGGTACTTTGCTAACATACCTAAATCTCAAATATTAATGCATTTGTTTGAACTTAGTCAATACAAATGGGATTCGTCAATCCCAATAGGCCTATTATTAATATTCGCGCTCACTATTGCTAGTGATTAAATGGTTCATAATCAAGGATATCGGTTTAGCAAGGCTGGTACTTAGTGATAATAAAACAATCAGGTAAGCATACAATTTAAAAACATTGTGCTCGGTTATAAATAGCATGTATTTCCCCCAAGGGTTTGTAAAACAATTAAGTAATCGAAAGTGGGGCTATGAACTCACCTTAAGTAAGATAGCAAGTAATGAATGTAACGGTCGAATCGCGAAGGTTTCTACGAGCAACCTATAATAGAATGTTGTGACTTAGGATCGGAGTAATGAATATGAAGTAGTGCCTATATATATATATATATCTTGCATTATAGTCCATGATGTGGTATGATGTATATTGTAAGTCCTTGAAAGAAAAGATTCATGAAACATGTATGTTTTGTATATCGTTTACTACCGTTCGGGCCGACATAATTCAGAAGTCATGTTAGTAAGCGTTCGAGGAGCCAGGACACTTTAACTCGTAAATCCACAACTCAACTCGACGGCTTACATAATGAACTCCTCACATGAGGCTCCCTACTATTGTAGTAGTTGATAAAGTATATAGATATAAGTTTTGATCCGAAAAGTTACTTGTCCGATATTTGAATAAACTTAGGAAAGTTTATTAGTACATGAAGATTGTTATTAGGGTATGTTTCATAAGTTTTGTATGACCATTTTCTCTTGGTAATATCTCATGGTTCCCTTTTAAGTGAAGTAGATCCAAATTGCTTGTTCAAGTTCTCGCTAATTCCTTGTTTCATGTTTTCGCCTAAATAAGCTTGTATGGTCGTTTCGTCATGGCCTAGCCATGACCTTTGGTCCTTGTTCCAAGGTCATGAGACTCAACCTTGGCTCTAGCCATGGTTGTGGTCTTGATTCTAGGTCATAAGACCCCTTTGGTCTTCATAAACCATAACCTAGATGTAATGACTTTGTCTAAAAATGGGCTGTTTTGAATTTGAAGAAATTTATCACTCGGAAAGCGTTTTCAGGGCTCGAGCTTCTTTGTTCCTGAACGAAAACGTCGTTCCGGACAACTTTCGTGTTTTAACTTTTTGATGAATCGGACCAAAAGTGGGACTTTCAAAACCCAAATTTGATCAGAATGGTATTTGGCAGTTTTGCCGGAAACTTTGGTAATTTCAAATGGGCGTAACTTTTGACTCGTATACTCGTTTTGGGTGGTTCAAATTGCTATGGTTTCCTTGTTAAGTCCTCTACTGTAATATGTAATGATCCAACATCATATTTTTACCATTTTGGTCGTGGTTTTCCAAGAAAGTCACTAGTTTACTTGTTTTAGTAACTTGTCTTAACAATCAATTACAATAACTTGTTTTGTTCATTTTTATACATCATGGACATAACTACAAGACATAATATAGCAAGAATAACATGTAAATAACATGAACATAATTATTTAACAAGAATCAAGTTAGGGTTTGGCTCACAACTTTTGGCTTTCAAAGATGAAAGGAAGTTAACATGTAAGGATAGGACTTTGATAGACTTGCTTCAACCCACTTCACTTCATGCAATCTTTCTACTATTGTAATCTTGAAAGAGAGATGATGAAAATTGAGGTGACTTGAGTGGATTCAAACTCAAGAGAAATCACCAAAGTTCTAAAGATTTGAAGTAGTTTTGATGAATCAAAACTAAACTAGGGTTTATGTATGGATATTGCACTTGATTTCTTGGATGGAACTTGAAGTAAACTAGTAAAATGAAGGGTGTTGTGTGTGTGGGTCGTTCATATGGTCAAGGAGTGGGAGGAGAAGCATTTATATGCAAATGAGGAGGTTACATTGTTGACTAGTCAACACTTGGAGGCCAAGTTGAACACATGTTCACATCTCATGACACAAGGCATAAGATCAAGCCACATGGTGGTGAATCCCCCCTCCAAGGCTGTTCATGAGCTTGGAGAGCAAGGGTGTGGACTTTTCTTGGTATTATCCAAGATACTTGGTTAGTTTTGACTCCGGGAAATGCCAATCGTAAATGATTAAGCCTCAAAACGTAAAACCGGGTGTCGTAAAATTATGGAACTTGAAAGTATTGATAAACATGTCAATAAGTTCCATAATAAAATATAAAATGAGTGGTAGGTTCCATTTGGGTGTAAAACCCTGCTAAAAACTGGAAACACGGGTCTAAAACGCGTAATACGTAAAACGTACGAATATTGCGTAAAATTGAGAAAAGTAAAATGTTACTTTTCTAATGTGATAAAAATGATTTAAAATGACTTATAATGTCTAGACTGGGCTCAGTCTAGTGTCGGTTGGTATTAAATGTCTTTTAGACATCAAACCGTAAGCCTAAAAATCACGAAATGACTTATAACATCAAGGGATGATTTTTGGTCAATGGAGGAGGGAAAGAATATGTTGACTTTTTCTAAGAAGTTGAAAACTCAAATAGTCTTAGAAACGCGTTTTGTGGTCTAACGGTTAATCGCCCAAACGGTTAAGCGTGCTCATGTGAGATTAGTACAGGCTTGGGTGACCTGCTGGGAAGTCTTTGGTCATGTTTTTCTCAGTCACGATTAATTCTCAAATAAATCATGAGTGTGTCAAACATTTTTCTGATGTGGGGTCACCTGACGGGGTTGAATTTCGTTGTGCGTAGAATTTCTGATTAACGTTTTACCCTAAAACGTGTAATTCCGTGTAATTCCTTAATAACTTTCACGAAAATGAGCTTATGAATGTCAAACTTTTAATTTGCCATGGAAATGATTTATCACTCGATAAAATCAAATAAAAATCAACTTTCGGGAAAGTTTCGGGAAAAATGAATAGTAAAAGTGAATAGTGAATTTTCCGGGAATAGTAATTAACCTGAAATTGCGAATTGTTACAATTTCAGCCATGAAAATGACCATTTACCCTTCAAAATTTGAAAAAAGTAAGGGTAAAATGATCACAAAGTACACCGAATAGCACGATTTCAAAAGGTTGGTGTCAAGATGAGAAAAAAAAATAGTACGCAACATACAATGACAAAAAATAGCAAGTATGATGCCTTTTTATGTAATTTTACTTTTGGTCATTCTACTTCATACAACTTTCATTTTTGCCCCTCTCGCAATAAAGCGTCAAGCTCAACCATCGCTCCCATGATTTATTGACATGGATTTGATCCATAATTATTGAAAACTAATTAATATGAATGATTAACTTAGGTCTCACTAGAGATGGTAAACATCTATGAGGTGTTGATAATTGTGGTAAAGTAATCTAGTTAAGACCACAATGACGTGATGTGATGGTTAATATTGTTATAGTATGAAGATTTAGACTATCAATCTCTCCAAAATGTTTAAATCGGTGGAAACTCAAACTCCGTACAATCGTGGGTGTACGAACTTATTTCTCGAAAAACTCTCATTTTCTCGGCCTCACAGGGAAGTTTGAGTTAGGGTAATAAGCGTCCAAAGGTTGTCTCACTTCGGTGGATAATCTCAAGCCTCCACCACTAGGCCTTACCTATGAGGTTTTACACTATTGATCTCTAAAATTCTTTAGACGGGTACTTTTTGTTGCTAGAATTTTAGCATCATATTCGGGCGCTTTGGTCACTATTTGATAACGCAAATTTTCTTCTACTTATCCTCTTACTCACATATAAAAATGACAAAGTGAAATCCACTTTCCTCCTACCCATTACCCACACATAAAAATGATAAAATAAAATCCACTTTTTCTCTTTCATCATTTCATCCAATCATTTTTGCTAATGCACCAATGTAGGAATATATATCAACCTAAAAACATTTAACTTTCTTAAATGCTTACAACAAAAAAGTTAGATAAAAATGTATGATAAGTGTATGTTTATATAACTTGTAGTTTTTTCATATGTCACAACTTCAATTCATTGATTGACACTAAAGTCTGGTCAGCAAATAGTAGATTTGCTAATATGCCAATTTTTACAGCTTTATACCAAAATGTACAAAAGATCAAAACATGCTACCACATCCAACCCAGATTTACTTCTATATTCTGTTTGCTTATATTCTACAATTTCTTCATCACCTCAAATCATGGTTGCACTGTTGTAGTTGAAAAGGAGCCGGGGCCTATTTTATCCTTAAGGCATAGTGTTCAGCAACAAATGAGCCTCTCACAGGCTCATGTTCCTTTTCCCAGTTCTTGTTTGTTTCTATAATCTAAGATATCTAGTCTAGCTCTCACATATGCAACCAGGGAATGGATTAGCGTAGAAGTTCTCCTCGTGTTTCGGCTTCACTCCAGCTACTCTACGCCTTGGCCTGCTTGTTCTATTCATATGCCGTTTCTTAACCTGTGACGAGAATTCATCCCAACTCAAAGTCCCTTTGTCCAGTTCATCCATCCTCTTCACAAAGTATTTTCTGCACCAAATAGAGATTACCTTACATTTTAATATTAAAAAGTTGGTTACAACTTTATCAACATAACTGAAATTTTGAGGATGTTTTTCTTATAAAATATAAACATGATTATTCAAAATATAAAAACAATATTCTGCAATAATCAATACAGGTAAACAACTTACTTATCGGGATAAATTGTTTTCTGAAACCCTCTAAACATCCGATGGCCACGAATAGCCTTAGCCATGTTTCCATCATACGTATACACAAAAACATCGCTCGCAAGTGCAAGTGTATAATCCAATGCAGCAAGTTGGTTATCCAATCCTTTAAAAGCCTTCAATTCATCATCCTTAGCCAAAGTCGAATGAGTGTACACATTAGGATACTTTTCTCTAAATTCATCGAGTCCTCGTTCTCCATAGATCTCACCCGCCGCTATATAGATCTTTGTACTAGAAGGAAATCCCAAAGCCTGAAGAAATATAGCAGACTCACGAGGTGTCAAAGGGCAATCCCCATGTTGTCGCTGTTTTGTGCTTTTGATCTTTTTAACCTTCCAATGCTTTACACTGTACCTCAACTCTTTAATCTCGTCGGCCTCTTTTTGTGATAGGCCATGAGTGCAACCAGTGAAAGCTAAAATATCCTTTTCAAATCTACAATTTGTTGAGAACCAACATTAAATACATACAAAATTGTAAAGTAAATATAATATACTTTTAGGTACCTCAAATGAAGAGCAAGATAATGTTCGCTTTTTTGTTTTAGTCTATCAATTAATTTTCTTGCAAGCTCGTTGATGTCTTTTGTGCATTTCAGGGCCTCATACATGGTTCGACACCTAAGCTTTTGGATGGAATCTGGGATGTCATTGTTAGCAAGCCGCGAATCAGTGTGAAGAAGCTTAACCACCTTGTGTTGCTTCAGCAGTGAAAGAATCTCACCTTGGTAATAACTGGGCTGCATGAAAACAATCGATTTATTGAGTCTGAAAACTAGTTATCTGTTACAAGCATTTGATCATGAACAAACATGCCTTTGACCATGAAATCGGATCCTTTTGTCGTGGTGCCACTTTTGCAAGTTCTGGTGGAAGTGAGTCGACTATGTCGATGTCATCTTGGAGAGTTGTCTTAAAGTGCTTGATGTCAAATACATCTTTAAAATCACTGAAAGTATATTAGTTTCAAAAAAACCATGCCACGAGTTTTTGGTGAGATGTATAATTTGTGTGTCATCTGTATGGTTGTTTATCGCACCTTGGATCAGTCCAAAATGACTTATGATCTAAATTAGGAAGAACCAAGGTAGCATCCATGAGTTTTGCAATAGCCACCATGTCACTTATCTGTAACGATACAATAAAATAGTTAGATTAATTTATCTCATATTGTTATTTTCAACACTATTTGTTTGTTAAATGTTGCTTGGAACAATGCTAACCCCCATTTTCATTTGGTTTAACCCACCATTTGCTTGAACTAGGATGTAACCATTTGTTGGAGCACTTTGGTTTCCTAATCAGAATGAAAAACTTGCAAAATTGGTAGTGAGTGAATTGAGTGCAATCTTTAGAAAAGCGTATGATATCAGATTAGTTTGCATACTTGTTTCGTTAGGTAAACGAGCTATGCAACCATGATGGTTATCACTTATAGGATTACTCCAAATGCTAGAAACCTGTCAAACAAAAAAAGATACATTTTGACTTTTCGAGAAATGATTTTTATGTCCCATAAACCAAGAAGCATATAAAAGAAGAATTTCTTGAAAACCATTACATTTCCGGTGTTTGTTTCATCCAGAATTTGATGTCGGACAACAATAAGGTCTCCGCCATTGTCCATGTTGGCATTAAGCCTAATCATGTCCAAGTATTTAATGAACATGATGGTAACCATTGTTAACATGGTAATGGTGAGAATGCAGTTGATCTTATTCTTCCGTGGCTTTAAAGATATCAATAAAGGAATTGTTCTTCTATATATCATGGAAAAACCATCTATTGGAACTTGCCATTGGTGATGATGGTGGTAATATTTGTTGAAACGACCACCACCACCACCAACTTCTTGTAAGGATCCGGTTGAATGATTGATCTTCTTTCTTGATGATATGGGCAATGTGTTCCCATCGCCCATGTCTCCGCTAGAGGGCATACTATCAAGATTGATGCCGAACCACAAAATAGATGTGTATAATGCAAAATTTCCAAATTTTGTAAAGTTTGTATAATGAAAGATGAATATAGAAGAAAACCTTATTTTTCTCTTCCAAAATTG
This sequence comes from Artemisia argyi, assembly GCA_030686995.1. Lineage (NCBI taxonomy): Eukaryota > Viridiplantae > Streptophyta > Magnoliopsida > Asterales > Asteraceae > Artemisia > Artemisia argyi. Next base: position 154,297,345 of record CM060709.1, on the reverse strand, counting down.
GTCACTTTCATTTTCCTTGTGTTTCTATGAAATGGATGCGAATTATAAGCTCAAGCACTACCTTTGTCAAATTGAATTCCTCTTGTCCCAAATGTTTGTTAAGTATTTTTAAACATACACTCGGAGGTAAAGAAAATACACAACTCTTAAACAAATGAAAGGTAACTAAAAAATCAAAGTTAATATGAAAATATTCAATGATGATTATTAGTTGACAAATTTTGTTCTTGGCTCAATATATCTTCTTAAAATTTGGAATCGACAAAATGACATTTGGATCTTCTTGAGAAGTTTATATATGTGTGTAACATAAAACGGTTGATATTTTTACATATATTCTTTTTATCAACTTTAGATTAACTTCTCATGTACCTAAATTATAATGTGTTAGATGTGTATATACGAGATGTATAGACTATATAGCATGTAAATGGTGACGTCCATGTTGTCACAACGTCACTCCATAAAAAAATTGATACCGTGCTATAGTTTTGAACGTAGATCAGTGGGTATCAAGGCAGGGACGGAGCCGGGGTTCTCGCAGGTACCCGTTCACCCCATGGATTTTTTCGATATAATGTTAATTTTTGAAAAAAACATCGATTTTTCTTAAAGTTATCTTAAATGCACTAGGTCCATCGAAATGTGTTTCTAGTATTATTGTTCAAATTTTTTTATGCACTCAATCATATTTGGTCATGTCTCCATCCCCGTATCAAGGTTTTATGTCCGATGCTATAGGGACATTGTCACAACACCCTACCTCAAAGTATGGGTTCGTTGTTGTCAACACAACTTTGTGTTGAGCACACCGTGCTCTTATAGGTAAGTTATAAGACACTTTTGTACCTATAACCAGGGGCGAAGCTTGGAAATTTCGAGTGGGGGGTCGGGATCTAATTTTTTTTCCCTAACACTATGGGGGGTCGAAACCGAATTAAATTGGGGGGGCGAAACCGAAAATACCGAAATTTTTCTACACGAAAACTATATACCCCTACATCGCAAAAAAAATTTCGGGGGGTCGGCCGCCCCCTCCCGCCCCTTAGAAGCTGCGCCCCTGCCTATAACACGGTCATGTGCGTTATAGGTGCCTTGACGGTGCACTCGCCATGTGAAAAACGGATGTTATTGGTGATGTTTTCTTTTTTTGAGTATAAAAGTGGAGTTGAGTGGGGATTTCAGGTGACGTGCTATAAGAATATTATTAAGAAGAGCGATTTTTTTTAATATATATATATATATATATATATATATATATATATATATATATATATATATATATATATATATATATATATATATATATATATATTTTGTTATTATAATGTTATAGGGTAAAATCTAACATGTCAAGCGGATAACTCGTCCTATAACACAGTTGTGCTCTTATGCAAAATTTTGAGTATTTCTTGTTTTAATAAGTGAAAATAAGAGAAATGCTTTAATGCTTTAATAAAATTTTCAGTGTTATGCACTTAGAGAGCTCGGTATGGATGACATTGGGTTATTTTGGCACCAATGGCACGCCATTGACATACCATATTGCACCGCGCTGCTATATGCCATTCATCCCTTCGCCATTGCACCAACTTGTGCCTTTTTTTTTTTTTTTTTTTTTTTTTTTTTTTTTTTTTTTTTTATTGAGTGGAGTATTTTGTAGGACCTATAGGTACCAATAACATGTTATTATTTTTTTTTTTCGGGAGAGTGTTTTAGTTATTAGTGGAGTAATGAGGTGGCGCTGAGATAACAGACGAATAACATGTTATTCGTTCTCACTGAACCGAGTATACTGCTCAAAGAAGAACCTTGTGCTATATGTTACTTTATCGGGATCTGAGATAAAAGATTGTGGAATAAAAAGATTAAATTTCAATAAATATAAGAGTCAATTGTATAATTTCCTCAAAATCAAAAAGTTGATCGAAGGAATACCTCAAAAAAAGTGACTTCCACATTTGTCTCGATGCAACTTGTTCGACTATACTTCATTAAAAATTTGACACGTGTCACCTAGGAGAGAATCTTCAAGTACATGTTGTGTAAGTAATGTGTAAGCTAGCGTTGTATTTACAACACTAGCTTGAAGATTCTTCCAGGGGACACGTGTCAATTTTTTAGTGAGGTCGCAGTCATAAGTCATACCAGAGCATTTTTGAAAGTCAATTTTTTTGGGGTATTTATTTAACCAAAATTTTGGTATTAGGCAAAAATGAAATTGACTCTTAATGTAAATAGTATGTTTGACAAAAATAACTTGAGATTAAGATGTACATACAACTCTTGCAGGAGCTAAAAGCAAAAGATTAGATTATAAGTTACGTGAATTGGCATTTTGATTACTTTTCTACAATCTTTTATGAATTTATAATTTTGTGTACACAACATGTTTAAATACACATTTCAAGTTTCCAACTAGGTTTAAATAGTTGGGCTTATCAACTAAAAACCAACCATTTTCAAGCCCAAACACTTAACCCATAAATACCCCAATATACTCTCTAGGGTTATTCCTTCTTCTTCATCACCAAAAGCAGCAGCCGGTATCATCTCCCCAAACAATCAAAAATGGTGAAAGAACGTCAAGGAGAACGCTGCAGGTACAACAAACAAACAAATCCCTTTTAACCCATGTCTCAAAAAAATTTATATAACTTTTTTTTTATAAATATTTTATACAGGCTGTACACCAGAGGAACAATCTTGGGATACAAGAGGTCAAAGTCAAACCAGTATCCAAACACATCATTGGTCCAGATTGAAAATGTCAACACTAAGGATGAGGTTTCATGGTACCAAGGTAAGAAAATGGCTTATGTTTACAAGGCTAAGGTTAAGAAGAATGGGTCCCACTACAGGTGTATTTGGGGTAAGGTTACTAGGCCTCATGGAAATACTGGTATTGTTCGTGCTAAGTTCAAGTCTAACCTCCCTCCTAAATCCATGGTAAATCTTTTTTATATTTAGTATTCTTAAAAAGTTAGTAATATGTTTGTGTTGGAGTTTAATGTTTTTTGGTTTTGTTTTTTTGTAGGGATCTAGGGTGAGAGTGTTCATGTACCCAAGCAACATTTAAGGTATATTTTCTTTACATATTGTTAAAGTTGTATTTGGTGTGGTTAAAGTGTAATATTATTGTTATTTGATCATGTGTATAGTTTTCTAGTTAAAAGATATTTTGCGGTGTTTTTGTAAGATTTAGTTTGATTGCGCCTTAATTCGAGAGTTTATGCTTAGTAGTTTCTTTCATCTCAAAGAATCAGTAGCCATTGTTAGCTATCATTCAAATTGTATTCAAGATAATAAAGGGTGTTTTAGTAAGCTTTTTAGAGGAGTTTAATAATTATTTTTGAAATAGGCTATTGAGGTTTTTGAAGTTGTTTGGGTAAGATTAGTATTTATAGAGCTTATTGAAGCTAATGAACTTAGTCTTTTTTTTTTGAGGCATTTTTGAGGATGCATTAGCCTTAATTTAGTCACTGTTAAGTATATCTAATTTAATTAACACTAGCAGGGTACCCGCGCGATGCTGCGGCGGGTACCTTGTGACTATATTTTATGACAATGTGATGTTATCTGGCTATTTTTTTTATTAAATAATTAATTTACAAATAACAATAACTTTAGTTAAGGCACTGATATAATTCCATATCAAGTTAACCGAAGATACCACAAACAAAATCTTGATTCGTTCCTTCAGCACAATCACCCTTCGTCAATTTTAGAGCTGACTGACCCAGTTCGACCCTCATTCCTAGGTTGGCGCAGCGGTGACCGAACCGGTCGACCGACCACTGCGGGCAGCCTAATGGCTTTATTTTTAAGTGCTTAGCTTATTGGCTTTATTAGATTGTACATTGTGGTTAAATGATTGTATATGGTGAAGGGGTGAATTAAATAGTGTATTAATTGTATGCGTTGAATAGTGTTTATTAGTTGTATTTGTGCTTCAAATAGTTTGTACATTGTGTTTTATTAATTATACCTTTTATCAAATGGGTGTTTTAAATATGACATTAATTAAAAATGTTGACCAGTCAATATGTGTAGGTGTTTATGCATAAGTTAATTGTACATATAGTTTAATTACTTGTATTTACTTAAAATCTATACATGGAAATCTTAAAAAATTGGAAGAGAGAAGATGCTAAATGCTTTATAAGTAGTATAGATATAGATATTTTATACGTTTTACACAAGCACCTTCTATGGTATTTTTTATTTCTATATGTATATCTAGCTTGAAATGTGATTTGATGCTGCTTTAAGTATTCATAATAATAGTATAATTGAAAGTTATTTTGTGGTGTTTAGGTAACTTTTAGTTTAATTGCTAGTGCCTTCTTCAGTAAGTCTATTTGAGAGCTTATGCTTAATAGTTTGTATCAATTCAATGGTTCATCAGCCAAAAAAATTGCTTTTAAGCTAAATGCTAGTGGGTACGGCTATATATAAGTGCTTATGATCTTTTGGTTACCGTTGTTGATATCTTTTGGGGGTGATACAAGCTAATTAGCTGAGTCTTTTTTTTGTTGGGGCTTTTTTGAGGACGCATTAGCCATTTAGCCTTATTCAAACACAGCTAAATATCTCTAAGTTAATTAGTGATTAGTATTAGTTTTTTGTTTAAGTTGCATTATTTGTTTCAAACAAGCACTCTGTAAGATATATAAATGATGGTTATATCTATAAATCAAACTAGTCGTAGGTTTATCCTACATATAAAGATTTGAAGGTGTTTTTTTTTTTTTTTTTTTTTTTTTTTTTTTTTTTTGTCTATATTTATGTGTTCTTGTGTTAGTTCCTCTGTCAAGTAAACAAAGTTGAGTTGTAGATAGTTTCCAGATACATACGTAAATACCTCTGTGTGAATGATTGATAAACAGAAATGCAGCTAAACCATTTTGCACCCTATGTCCTCGTGTCATTGTTGCTGTATCATTCTTTTTTTTTTAATATCACGAATACAGATTCACAATTGTTTGGAAGTAATTTGTGATTGCCTTTGCTGTTACATGTGCGTTTATACTTTATTTTTTTGCTGTCATATTGTCAGAAAGGCTGTTGATAGCAGAGGGTCTTCTTTTCATTTAAAGTTTTTGCTCTCCAGTTGGTACAAATCCTTGCCTGAACTTTTGCAGATTGTAATCATTCTATTTTCTTTGTGCGTGTTTGCAGGTTTATTGAAGAAAAGCATGAAGAGTGTTGCTGCCTGTCATTTTATCGTTTTTGCAGTAGTTTTCTCAATTTGTAATGGAAGATTTTTATTTCTTACATGGAACATCCTTAGAGAATTGAAGTATCTTGTACCTTTTCTGAAAGAATGCAAGATTACCTTTTGTCATGGTTTTTTAATCAACCTTGAGCATCCCCAATGCACAAAGCTTGACTAGCTTTTTACTATTTCAATAAGCTTTTTGAAAGACTTTATGTGCATTGGATACATAGCTTTTTGAAAAGCTTTTTAGAATGACTTAGCAAACTAAAAGTCTTTCTTCAAAGTGGTATGCTTTAAATGTGGTATGCATTTAAGACATTAAATGCAAAAAGCTATCAAAGCTTTTTTGCATTGCTCTAATGTTTCATGCTTAGTTGCTTTTAACCTTAAGTTTGAATATCTTGTGATGAGTTGTGCTTTTGTTCCAAAAGTATGATGTATTGGTCAAGTTAATGATTAATACTAATGTTTTAGTCATCATATGGTTGTTAATGACAACTCTAACTAACAGAAACAAAAATATATGAACATTTGCTATTTGCTATAACTTGTTCCATTACAGTTTGAAAGTGCACATGTTTCCAACAACATAGTTTAATGTTTACAAGATATTTCTAATGTACATTGAATTGAGAGTAATCATAAACTGATGTTAACTTATGAAGATTAAATTATCAGCCTTTCTTGCATATTTGTTGTACTATATTTTACATACAACTTACAAGTCCTTTTCTAGTCTGAAAAAAAGTTCATTTACATTAAATAAAAAAAGTGAAATATTTACTCAATAGACTTTGCCTTGTTCAATCAGAATCTTGGTCAGTCATCCTCAAAACGCGACCCACCACCCTCAGAAATCTCTCATTTTCACTTTTTGTTATTCTTCCATTTCATCTTCTCTCTCTTTTTTCGTGTCATCCTTCTCATAATCATGCAGAAAAAGAGACGATAATCAATCACAATCTATAGAGAGCACGAAAAAACGCATTCCGTTTCATTGAGATGTCCGCCATAAAGAGCCCTCCGTCGACCAAATTGTTCACGGTTGGCCTTGTATCGGCATGGTACTCATCAAATATTGGTGTGTTATTGCTCAACAAATACTTATTAAGCATTTATGGATTTAAGTACCCCATATTTCTTACAATGTGTCACATGTCATCATGTGCATTGTTTAGCTACATTGCCATTGCATGGTTAAAAATGGTTCCTTTGCAAACCATCCGATCTCGTGTTCAATTGGTTAAGATATCTGCTTTGAGTCTAATCTTTTGTGCATCGGTTGTTAGTGGTAATATATCGCTTAGGTATTTGCCCGTGTCGTTTAATCAAGCCATTGGGGCTACAACGCCATTTTTCACGGCTGTGTTTGCGTATCTAATGACTTTGAAGAAAGAGGCTTGGCTTACTTATATCACCCTTATTCCTGTTGTTGCTGGTGTCGTTATCGCCAGTGGGGTATGCTTTCATATCTTTTCTCATAAATATGTTGCACATGATTGGCATTTAATGTTTACTAAATGAATCTGGCATATTCCCTTCAAAATGCTTGTCGCTTTCTTGATGAAGATAACCAATTTCTTGGATGAAGAGGTGTTTGGCTTTGAGTTTTGTGAGTTATTATATGATCATTGTGTTTTTAGGTGATAGACAATTAATTTTTAGCATTTAGGGTACATTGAAAGTGGTTAGATACTCAGTTTAAGAGTGGTTGCATCAAAGTTGATTTAATTCTTTGGACCTTACACATTAAATCTTTTAATAGTCAACAAATTTGCGAAACACCTATGCATCTGATATAATCACATCCTAGACGCAATGCCAAACGCCCTATGAGACAGAATTGCATGAAGCAATTTACTCGATGAAGCTCCAGCACTCATATTTTGTTGGTATTTTTACTTGTTAGGGTGAGCCAAGTTTCAATCTATTTGGATTTATAATGTGTGTCGGTGCAACGGCTGCCAGAGCTCTCAAAACAGTGGTACAAGGGATATTGCTTTCTTCTGAAGGGTAAGCGAACCATTTTTCATAAAACAATCCATTGATTTGTATTGAGCGTATAACTAACAGGTCCATACTCGTTAATTTGCTATAGTGAGAAGTTGAACTCTATGAATCTACTTCTGTACATGGCTCCAATTGCTGTTGTACTTCTGCTTCCCGCAACAATCTACATGGAAGAAAATGTGGTTGGAGTAACAATAGCACTCGCTAGACAAGATTTTGGGCTTGTGTGGCTGTTGATCTTCAACTCTTCCCTTGCTTACTTTGTAAATTTAACCAACTTTTTGGTCACAAAGCATACAAGTGCTCTTACACTTCAAGTAAACCATTTTATCTTCCTTTGTACACAATCTATTTTGTTTTATCTCATTATGAAGCGTATCTATAACAATTGGTTGGTGGGTTCAGGTTCTTGGAAACGCAAAGGGAGCAGTAGCAGTTGTGGTCTCGATATTAATCTTTAGGAATCCAGTTTCTGTGACTGGGATGGCTGGCTACACACTCACAGTTATTGGTGTAGTTCTTTATGGTGAAGTTAAGAAGCGTAGTTCTAAATGATTCAACATTAATATCTAGCTTAAGATGAGATTACTTCCGTGTTTAGAGTTCATATGGAGAATTATTCTTTTTTTAGTAGTTTTGACATTGATTTTTCAGTAAAGAGTTGGTAGAATTAATCCCAAAAGAAGGTACATTATCTCATTTTTGTACTGAGATATTAAGCACAGAACTTTGCAATATTTTTATAAGGTAACTACAAAAAAAGTATGAAATTTTTTACACCTTTTACCGATATAAACAAACTTTTTACCATTACCAGATACTAAAATATACAATTTGTTAAATTTGATTAAGAAAATGGCATTTATTTTGAACTGAATGCTTACAAATTGCAAGCATTATATGATGGAATAAACATGTTGCTTGAATATATAAGAAATGAATAGTACATTGCATTTTCTCCTAGTTTGGCTATACTCCAAATCACAATAACATTGAAACTACATGTTACTCAAGTTTAGAGAACATCAGAAATATGTTTAGATAAATATGGCAGACACCCAGCGAATCAATCAAACAAAAGAAAGTTGACAAGTCTTACAGCTTAATCCGTTCCCTGGCATTGGGAATAATCATCAACAATAACCAATAACAACAAACACAACCAAACAAACCAAAAAACTCTGTTCGTATGATGAGATAGCACGTGTTTATTCTGGAATAGAAGCGGCGGCTGCTGTTGCTGCTGCTGCAGTTGCTGCAGCATTGCGTTTGATGGATGCAGATTTGATCAGATGATTGTAGCTGCCCTTCTCCTTGAATAGCTGCGAGAAATGATGCTTGCAGTACAATATCCCCTCCAAAGCTGCATAGTTTGATGGAGATAAAGAGCAGCCTCCATGGGAGCACTTAAAACACGACTTGTGGTATGCTTGGTTCTCTACTGTTACCTGAATTTAATCACATCTGTAATATCAGGTACACTTGTGGTATATGTTTATGCATAGGTGTTAATTGGGCTATGTTTTATATCATATGGGACAAAACGGAAAATTAAAAGGGATAGCTTATAAGGAAACACATCAACGGGGCGAAAGTCAACAATGTGAATGTTATAGCATTTGACCAATTATATTAAGGGAATACTTATATTATTTATATGATAAAATATAAATATTTACACACTAATTAGTTATAGAAAAAATTAAAAGCCAAGGTCCATAAGTGTTTAGGGTCAACCCAACCTGCGCTGTTTCGGCCCATATTAAAAAATTGTTATTTTGACCCGTCAATAAAACTGACTGACCCACCCATTTTTGCCGTATCCAGATTTATATCATGAACTATGCTTTTAAAGATAGATATGTACCTTTTCCAGAGGATAAGCGGTTTTGCCACAAGTAGCACATTTGTCTTGGGTCCCCGAGAACATGCCAGCAGCTTTGCTAGGTGACTTTGTCTGCAGATAAAAAGATTTAAAATGCTGATAATAAATCAAAAAATATTTGTGTAATAAGACCAAAAATTACCAGCATTGGAGAGTCAGCCGCCTTTGCAGCTGTTAAAAATGACAAATCATCAGAAATCCAAACTAAAAATGATCAAATCAGCCCAATAAATACAAACAAGGATGAGAAAAAAACATACGTGATGTGAAGTTTTTGTTGAAATTGCCACTCTCCTTGAAGAGCTGCTCAAAGTGAGGCTTGCAGTAGAGAACACCTTCCATTGAAGAGTAATTGCTCAGCTGCAAGGTAATTATAACTATTAAGCCTTTCATACATTCAGGAGGTACTATGCTTGCGTAATTTACCAAACCAGAGACTGAAATATCCCCCTTTTTTTCGGGTAAAGGGTATGAAATATCCCTTTTGGAGATTGAATATAAGGTTAATATCAATATACCACATCCCAAACACATAAAAACTAACTTTTGACGGGCACTATAGTTTCTCTCTAAATAAATGACAGGCAATTTAGAAATTAGATCAATAATAAAAAATAAAAATAAAAACTTTCATTATATATACACTTGTATAACGGGTACCATGAAATAGTCCACGAAAGAAATAAATGTAATGGTTAAAGAATTTGTAATGCTGAAAAGTATCTAACAAATTAATTCGATTAGCACCCATGAAAATTAGCATGGTTGACTTTCAAACAAGTGTCCTCTATTATTCATTGCAAGCATCTCATATTCTTACAATAAACACAATCAAAGACATTCACTGGACACGAAAAGGCAACTTTAAGAATAAAATGACAAGCACTATAGCTCATTATGCATTGGCACTCTCACATTTTGTATTAAATCATATTTTCTCACAAACTATGCCTTATGACATCTTCGCAATGACAAGTCAACTACAATGACCACTCAATCATTCTTAATAATTATGAAAATGCTTATATAATTGTGTACATTTTATGATGCCCACATATCAAATATATATAATAGAACGATAAAACGATTAACAAACATGCTAGATCCACCTTATCGTATACAAATACCAACACCATTTACCTTAATCCACCAACTAATTATCATATAATTATAAAAGCGTACGAAATATCATCATAAATCATACCTTAAGGGTACCTTTGCAATGGCTACACTTGAAGCAAGACTTATGATAATCAATACCATCAGCAGACAAAAGCTCAACAGGGTAAACTGTCTTCCCACAAGCCTTGCATTTCTGCTGTGTTCCAGTAAAATTCATTTTTACCCCTTTTACCCTTCAGATCTGATCTTTACCCTATTTTCAACAACAACATCAAATGTCAAAACCCCTATAAAAGTATCCAACTTTAAACACAAGATCTGACGCAAAATAAACATAAAATGCTAAAAAGATCCTAACCCATTTACCAAAATCACTTTTTATTTAAAATATGAGTTGGGTTTTTTTTAATCATAAATTTTATAAAAAATGAGTTGGGTTTTGTTAAAAAGCTAAAAAGATCTTGACCCATTTATCAAAATTGCATTTTATTTCATATGTGAGTTGGGTTTTTTATAAAAATCAAATTCAAGAAAATATGAACATAAATTTTATAAAAATGAGTTGGGTTTTGTTGTATAGCTAAAAAGATCTCAACCCATTTATCAAAATTGCATTTTATTTCATATGTGAGTTGGGTTTTATATAAAAATCAAATTCAAGAACATGACTTTTTTTTAGCTAATTTGGTGAATAGCTAAAAAGATCTAATTTTTAAATAAAAAATGAGTTGGGTTTATTGAAAACATCAATATCAATAACAATATGAGCATACAATGTTGATAAAGATTAGATCAAAGTAAGTACCTTGATGAAATGAGAGAGTTTGGATGAAATTTGAGTTGATTAAAGTCAAAGATTGTTTTCTGATCAAATGGTGGGGAATGTTTGATATGCAGCGCAAAGAAATGGGGTTTTTTTATGAGGGAAATGAGAGATATTTTTATTTATATATTGTGGGTAAAAAGATGTGCTTTTTGCAGCTTAGTGGATGGAGCTAAACAAGATGATAATAATGGGATGGGTGAATGATTCTTCATTCATCTATAAAACTAGTCCTTTGAGAATCTTGCAACGTGCATATTTGGTGATCTTACATTCCCTTTGATACATTATGGTACACAACTTACTTAACTGTTTTATTAAGTAGGTCGTGTTCGGATTAGGGTCGTGTTAAACGGATCGGAGTATGTTGATGAGTTGACCATGCGACTCGTTTAACGTGTTTATCACATGTAACAAGTTTAGCCGCCAAACAGGGGCGTTTGGCGCAGCTTCAGGGGGGGGGGGCCGACCCCCCGAAATTTTTTTTGCGATGTAGGGGTATATAGTTTTTGTGTAGAAAAATTTCGGTATTTTCGGTTTCGCCCCCCCAATTTAATTCGGTTTCGACCCCCCATAGTGTTAGAAAAAAAAATTTAGATCCCGACCCCCCACTCGAAATTTCCAAGCTTCGCCCCTGCCGCCAAATGTTTAAATCAGGGTAGCAGCTGAGTTATTGGAGATTCAACGCAAAACTATATATGATAAATAAACATGAAAACATGATGATGTTTAGCTTAATTGTTTAAAAAATAAATAGAAAATAAAATCATATTTCACTGTGAGGAGTGTTAATTTTGATGCCTCAAATCTATAACATTGATGAAATTTGAGGCCCTAAAGCTTTGAGGCATTGTGCGATTACAAACTTTCACACGTCCTTGTATATGACTATGGTTTAGATAAGCATGTTAATAGGTCATGTGTGGGTTATGTATAAATGAATTAATGCAGACAATTAAACCACTTACTCAAACATGTTGTTTTTTATATGAGGTTAGTTTGACATGCATATCAATTAACTCAAACCCGGCCTGATTTGCCAACCGTAGTTAGCATTAGATCAAAAAATGAATTAACAATTGTAAATGTCTATGTAAATATCAAACGAGCACAACAAATTCAAGTACAAAACCATATATGTTGATCAAAGCAACAATTTGGTGCGCATATTTATAAGATCTATTTTGAGAAAAGAAAAATATTTAATTTTGAAATTAAAACTAATTTGTGCAATTTACTTGCTTACAAGAGGATTGCCTAATCTTTTATTCTTGAAGAGTTTAGTGTCTTTACAAGTAAAACTAATCAACTTTTTAAATAGTTATAACTTGTGTATTTAAGTATTTACTTATTATATATATATACTAAAAGAGGGGAGGATGATGGTGCGACAACTGTAGCTGCTACAGTGGTTGTTACAGTTTTTTTTTTTTTTTTTTTTTTTTTTTTTTTTTTTTTTAGTACTAACGGTCGTTAGTTATTTAACGGCTGTTAACTAACAACCGTTATATTTAACATTTAAAAAAAAATTTGTACGCACTTTGTCCTTCATCTCAGCAGTTCATTGCAAATTTATTCCTCACATAATTTACATAAATGGTCCTTCATGTTATACATCAATTGCAAATTCAGTCCTAATTGTACAGTACTAACTAGGGGTGTGCACGGTTCGGTTTGGGTCGGTTTTTGGCTAAAACCGAAACCGAACCGAATATTTCGGTTTTTATAAAACCCAAAACCGAAACCGTTCGGTTTTTGGCGGTTCGGTTTTTTCGGTTTATCATCGGTTTCGGTTCGGTTTTTCGGTTTCTAACCGTTTATATTTGGGCATGGCAAATTTATACCAAAAAACTTGTATTACATAAAAAATTGGTTATTCTTATTTACTTTTTTCTTGTCAATGTAAGCATAATAATGTTTATTGCATAATTCTTTAATTACACATATATATGAGACACACACACATGCAGGTGAACATACGCATAGTATGATCATCATTATATATTTATTGATATATTCTCAAGTAAACACACGACACGACAAACACGCACATAAACATAAACGTTATGATAAATATTTTATAAATCTACCCACAAAATGAATATGAGTTTATAAATTTGATTTATTTAGTTATTTATTCATATTATATTAATTATATATTATTATATAATAAAATCGGTTCGGCTCGGTTTTTGCGGTTCGGTTTTTGGACGAAAACCGAAACCGAACCGTATATTTCGGTTTTTGAAAATTTAAAAACCGAACCATCAGTTTTTAGTTTCGATCGATTTTTTCGGTTTTTGGTTCGGTTTCGGTTTTTTTTGTTTTGTTTGCTCACCCCTAGTACTAACAACCGTTAGTTATTTAACGGTTGTTAACTAACGACCGTTTAACATTTAAAAAAAAAAAAATACTCACTTTGTCTCAACGGTTCATTGTAAATTTAATCCTCACATAATTTACATAAATGGTTTTTCATGTTATACATCAATTGCAAAGTCAGTCCTAGGTAACTAACTTCACGTTACGTAGCTAACGGCAACAAAAGAATTCCGCAGCAACGCGCGGGTATCAACACTCGTAGATACAAAATGTCATTTTGATTAATAAATCAGGGGCTAGTTTTGTAACTTCTTCATTATTTTTCTCGCTGGGAACGCATTGGCTCCCGTTTGTCCCATTTTATAACGTATGCTGACCAAAAACTCGACTTTTCATAATTTATTTTACTTTTCGACAAGAAATACAAAATATCTTTTTATTGTATATCTTATTTTCAAGAAAGTGACTTCTTGATCAGAAAATCTGAGTTGAGAAGAATTAAACCATAAATGCAACCATTATTCCAAGTTGTCTAATCCAAATAAATGTTTATTTATCGGATACTTTTTCAATATTATATTTGTATTTGATTGCTTATAATACTTGTCTAAGAATGATAAACAATAATATAGATGACTTGTCCCAAATAAAACCAAAACTAATGGGATTTGCTTATTCATGAATTTGATTTTTTATACAAGTTAAGAACAAACATGGCCAGGTTGACGGGGTTTAAAGTACATTTCTAACAGCTCAAGATATTAAAATAATGATTCGAGACATTATCAACATATATGTATCAACCTTAAATTAATTTTGATTATAGCTAAGAGTTGATGTCATGTGTCATTTAGACAATGCATGTGGATTCGTAAGAGTACAAGCCCGTTAACACCATAAGCATGTCAACAAGATGTACCATCATGAACCTATAGTATGACATGAGTTTAGTGCAATTTCCTTCCCATTACTTAACCATTAATTTTGACATGTAAATTAGACAATATTGATCACTACTCTTATCTTCCTTTATATCGATTGTCAAAGACTCAAAATAATTTTTTCTAATGAATAGTAACAACTAAAAAAACCGTTTAAAAAACCCCGTTATGCATCTTACTTTTTTATTTTAGTTATAAAGCATTTTATTTATTTCTTTTTTGCAAATCTTAATGACTTCCATAGTACTATTATTACTTGATTAATATATATTCCGGCATCCTCATATTATTAGGATGGGGAATTGCATATAGATCATTTCAAATGTGAATAGTTGCATATATATCTGTGATGCCAGTTTTTTATGCACATAATACAATGATTTTTATGTATGCTTTGAATATATATGCAATTTTTTATGCATGCTTTGATGCACGTGGTAATAATATAGCTTTGATGCACGTGGTAATAATATTAGTATTATTAGTGTGATCATTATGGTTGTTGTTATCCATAGAACTCGTGTTATGTTTTTAATTTTGTAGTTTTATGCGAGGCTCTTGAAAAAACAATACCAGGTCCCTTCGAAACAATGTATGTGTGAGGCTCTTAAGGAACGAATAACTTGAAATCAAATCAATTAGACAAATTTAACCACTTTAAACCAAACTACATACTACGTGTTTTGCTTATGTTATGGTTTAACCAAATTCCACACACTTCACGTCCACGATTGGTAAAGGAGTTTTGATAAAATAAATAAGACCTAACAAAAAAATATATCCGACACAACATGCGGAAAATATAAACCTTGTTTGTATAAGCCAAGAAATACTTGCATGGTTATCAAACTATTTTCACAAATTGCAAAGATTGTATGTGAAGGGGTGTTTCTTTTCCATTTAATGTGTGGACTTAAAGAATTATTTCATCTTAATCGGTAAGTCCACAAAAACCTCTCTATTAATTAAATGGTTAATCTCGTTCCCAACCACTTGATCCTAACGTAACCTAAACCTAAATAAATTTTTGTTTTTGGTGAAGCATTGCACTATCTTGTTATATCGCTGAGCTACAAGCCTTTTGTTCTCGGCTAAACAATTATTAAGTAGTTTCCATTTTATCAACAGGCGCATTTTTATGTATTTCATGTTAAATCTTTTTTTAAAGCACAATTGAAAAATTACTTTGTAACACAATTACACAAATAATAAAACCTACTTCACAATTAATTGAACATTATGAGAGTTTAGACTTTAGATAAAGGTATAATACTAATAGACAAGTAACTAACAATCCATATTGCACAAAGCCAAAAAGAATAAACAAATAATTAAGGGGGATAGTGATGATAGTATGCTCGGCACGTCATATTCCTTTTTACAGCCACAACTTTGATGTCTTGTCAATTTCATTTGACTCTTCCATCTTGTTTACTTTTCTCATTTCTTAACTTCATCATATGATTCGATCTGCACCAAAAAAATAAAATAATTATATTATAAAACTTTCATATGATTCGATTGCATACTCATATTTTTTAGTTGCAGGATATAAATAGCAAGAGTTTACAAAAGAATATCTACAAAAAAGGACTTGTCATATTTTGATCGGTAAACTTTGAAATATTTTCTCTTCATTCTTTTTGCTATAACCAATCACACAATGACAAGTTCTTTTTATGGATTTTGTTTTGTAAACTATTTATAGCTCTAGGAATCCCCATACTTAAATGACCGAAACTTGACCTTACACAATAACATAAACATATTCGTACTTTACCATCGTATTTCTTTCATGAAATAAATTCTAGTTAACCTCAATGATGGACTAAGAGTGGGGCATTGATGAGAAAAGCGTAGAATAGAACGTGCTTTTTCCAGGACACAATTATGGGAGTGCCCAACTAAGATTGATTGCACATTATTGCTATCATGCTATGTGATAGGTACTTAATTTTTTCCTCATAAATTTCTACTGTCCTATATGAATGGGTTTAGTCAGGTCGGGTTGGTCAGGTTCGGATCAATATGGGTTGAGGGTAAAAAAACATACCTAAACCCGACCTTTTTTAGAACTCAGATTAGTCGGGTTTGGGTTTATTTGGGTCGGGTCTGGGTTTGGGTCATTCGGGTTGACCTGAACCTGAGTTAGCCAAATATTTTCAACCCGATACCCGACCCTATTTATTATTCAGGTTACTCGGGTTGACCCGATTAAAATTTTTAACCCGAGTAACCCGACCCGAATATGGTTAATTGGGTTCGGGTCCAGATCAGGTTCGAGTCGAGTTGGCTTTTTTGACACCCCTACCTATATGTTTGAGCAGATTCCCGCCATGAAGTCTTGAGCTCCAAAGCTTCGGATGCCAAGCCTGGACTCCTTGCTCCGTAGCTGAGAACCTTACAATAATGTGTAAAGCTCTGGATCTTCGAAGGTGGACTCATGTGCTCCATGGCTGAAACAAGACAAAGCACCGTTAGCTCGCCCCAGGTTTTTAATCTGAACAAGCTCCGATGTGATAACAAGCTAGTATACGCTTGATATAAGTTCTAGTGAGAGAAACTAGAGAGAGAGAGAGAGAGAGAGAGAGAGAGAGAGAGAGAGAGAGAGAGAGAAGAGAGAGAGAGAGAGAGAGAGAGAGAGAGAGAGTGTGTGTGTGTGTGTGTGTGTGTGTGTGTGTGTGTGTGTGTGTGTTATCAACTAGGGTGGATGACTCTATTTAAACTAACTAGGATGTGCTTCATGACACGAAGTTGTGAACGTACGTTTTTCGTTATTGTGCAACGGTTGGATCGTTCATTCCCACAAGTATTTCCTTTCAGGGCTTGCGTTGTCGTTACTATGCAGCGATCTCAATGGCTATTGTGGAAAGGTACAATTCGTACGGTACCCTTGTATACCCTACCATGGTTATCATCCAGCGGAGGATAGGGGCTACCTCCGGTACTCGTCAATACCTCGGAAACTAAGCTAACCTTTGTTAGACATAGACTATCAAGAGGACCATTCCAACAGATGGAGGAGGCCACCCACTATGCTTAGAGTAACCCAATGGCAAATACCTCCATTGTGGACGTATATCCTTCGGATGGCTCCGGTAATCATATACGTCAACAGTTGTCATATCCTACCATGGTTTTCATCCCGTGGAGGATAAGGGCTACCTCCAGTGCTCGTCAATACCTCCAGAACTAAGTGGTTTTTATCCGGAGGACCTTTCCAAAGAGGAGGAGGATACCTTTGTTGTAGACGTATATCCTTCAGATGGCTCCGGAGGATCATATACGTCAACATGTCCCCCAGTCTAGTATGATATGATTTTAGTCATGTTATACTAGACTCAAGTGTTTGTCATAGCAACATGTTTCCAGTGTTTTTTCCGAAGAATCATATACATCAACATGTCCCCCATTTTAATATGACGTGGTCTTAGCCATGTTATAATAGAATCAAGTATTCGTCGTAGCGGCGTATTTTATGGGTATGATACGAAATATCGCATACCTCATCACTATACTCAATCTAAAACTAAAATATAAAATTTCAAAAAGCAAACTCATCCAAAGTTAATATCACAAAAGAGAATAATTTTCTCACAAAATGATCCTCATTTGAATTCATTTTGATCTTTGGTTAAGGAGCAAACTGACGATCCCTTTAGTGTAATAAAACACAACCACCAAGTGGCTAAGTTTTCGAAAACGGATCACGAGAATAATATGCAAGTGTGTTAGTAGTGTTTGCTATTTCTACTTCATCATTTGTCATGAATCATAAATCATTTTAGATATGGATTGCCCTGAATACATATTAAAAATGACGTTGGCCACTGGTCATGATGCTATTGTCCTTGCTAGATACTACATTTATTTGGATATTTGTCTTTTTGACATTCAATTCCTGAAAACTTGTAACTATTGCAAAAGAGAGGTAATTTGCACACATTTTGTTTTGATTTACACAAAGTTGTATGTATAAGTGATTTAAGCAAAATTTATACATAGTACAACAATTTAATGCATAATTTAGAGTGTCCCATTAAAAAAGTTTGCAAAAAGTGATCAACTATTTATAACGATAGAAAAATGTTGTTAAAAAGGGGTAGGTTCCCATATGAGGGGTTATATTATTGTTACCCCTCCTGACCCATGAAAGTACCAATGTTCCATACCTTCTACCCCTTTTGTTCCCATATTTATAGCACAACACACTTGTTTAACTTTATATTTTTTATTCCACATTTTCTATGTTATGATATAAACAAAATTATAAAAGTGAAAAAATTAAAAAACATGAGGGTGTCATTTGTAAAAGGATTGAAATCCTCTCATGTTCAAAGTGGACATGAGAGGTGATGTTAAAAATGTTGTGAGAGTAAACAAAAAATTAAGCTCTTAACTTTTACTAAGAAGTAGACTCTCATTTCATGTATCTTGTTTTTAATTGGCTAACATAACCTTTCATGTTCAATTAAACATGAGAGGATCCTAGTCTTTGTAAAAATAAACCTCTCCCATATATGGGCCTTGGCCTTCTACTCAAAGATATTAAACCATGTATCAAGTAGAAGACAAAAGTGGTTAAAATCTTCCCATACTTTCATGTGCCACTGTAAAACGAATGACGGATGAAGATTTCTTTTGATGTAGTTCTTATTACCTCATGTTTCGAATCGACATATTACATCACAGCTTGAAAACTACACAAAAAACATACTTGTTTCTATATAGCTAACACAGTGGGATCCTAAAGAAAGTGCTCTTGTATTTACATTCATTTCAATAAACATTTTGCAGTGATAGAAAAGAAAAATTAGACTGTAACAAAATTTACCTTTTTGACCCGTATAACTTTTAGCAGTGTGCAATATCCAAAGATCGCACAAGATTAAAAATCTATAAGTACAAAAGTCCTCGAACTGATTATAATTACTTACCTAAACAATGTCGTTTCACTAACATAAAAGAGCAAATTTTGCACCAGACCAGACCAAAACCGAACTAACTTCAAACTTTTTTTTTTCACAGACCAAGATACGCAGTCCGTCAAGTATAGACTGCTAATGGTTAGTTTAGCTCGTTTTAACAGTTAAACAGTTTTGCACACCCTTAAGCTAGACCAATACAAGTAAGAAGATGTAAAAAACACTGATGACCGAGAGAATTTCACCAACAAATCTGCATCAATACACAAGCGAAATTCATTTACTCATAACAAAACAGGATTAATATCATACCAGAACTATATACAGCAATTTATACACCTAATCAAAACCGGTAATCACCATTGAAATCAATTATCAGTCCCTGATAGACTAATTAACAACGATATTATTCTTCCTAATCTATTATTCTTCCTAATCATCTATCATATGATCAGTAATCTCGACAAAACCATAACAAAACTAAAGCAGTTTATCCCTACAAACAACACGAAAAACATCTTAACCACCCAATTCGTAGCAACAACACTACTCCCATTGCTAAAATTAATCTCAAACTTAGTACTCATATTCGCGTAACAAAATCCCCAATTCACACCATATCCATCACCACTCAACCCTTTACTAACCGTATCATTCGTATCAAACATCTCGTAAACATAAACCTCAGTCGGCCCTTCTTTCCTCAACGGCGTCCCTCTTCCCGAGTTCAAATGACTCACCAAGCCTCTCAAGTACATTCCAGAATACAAAACTCGCGCCTCGCCCTCATTTAACGGATCATAGCACGGCCAGCCCGTTTCCGTCACAATTATAGGGATATTCTCGTGTCCTGCAACTGCCATTGCCGCGATCACAGCGTCCACCATCACATCAAACAAATTACGATACCGAACACCAGTAACCGTATCATCACGAAAATTAAACGCGTGTTCTTGAAACAATGCAAACCCTATAGGTATTTCAGGACGTAACTTGTACACATAGTACGGAAACAAACTCACGAAAAACGACGAATTCGTCTCAGTTAAGAACTCCAACAACGGCTTTATAACTAACCGATTAACCGGTTCTTGAAACTCAGCAGACGAAGGAGGAAACGACGTCGTCATGATGTTCAAAAACGAAAAAGTGGTAGAAACCGTTATTTTATCGATCCCAATATCGTTTAAAGCGTTTCTTACGTTACGTATAGCAGGAACAATCATATCCAACGTGGTGAAATCGCCATGCGAAAGAAGATTCGTCCCGACTGAAATCGCGCTAATACGAGCACGTGGATAAAAGGGTATGACATGTTGGTATAGCCAAAGATTGGCTGATGAGATGTTCGATGATAGTGACGGTATTAACGTGTTTGGGATAGAGATAAAGAGTGAGATATTAGTGTGTGTGAAAGATTTGATGGTGTTTGGATTAGGGTTTACGAGACGTATGGATGTGATGTGGAGTGTTTGGATAAAGGGGATGAGTTGTTGGGGTGGTGGTGAGGTGGGTGTTTGGGTGTAGGTTACGCCGATTGTCGTGGCGGTTACGGTGGTGGTTAGGAGGAGGAGGAGGATGAAGGTGGTGATTAGAGGGAGTGTTTGGGACATTGTTTCTTGTATTGGCGGGAGTTTATTAATTCGGTTTTACAATTTGATAAATGAGTTGACAACCGCTAAGATATATATTTTCAACATATAAAATTTTGCTTTAATCAAGGTGAATATTTTCACCATAACTCTTCAGGATCAAGTTACAAAATAGCCGAATATTTTAGTTTATTTACACTACAAATTTTTTTCGCTAGGGGCACGTGCCCAACTTACCCCCGTCACCATCTCATATTGTAATCACTTTAATTTTTTATTATTATTTTTTTATTTTTTATTTTTTTTTTTCAATTCATAGATGATATTTATTATATCAATAATTACATCAAATTAGACCCGATCCAACCTTACCCAACTGTAATTAGATTGACCCGTTGACTTTTTTTTTTCCTTGACTAAATCAAGGAACACTTTAGTTTTCCGGCTAGGTCCGCCACTGGTGTGCATTCATTTTTGTGCTTTTTGGCAAAAATATATCTTTTGAAGCAACATCCTAATATTCTCTCACGCTAGAGTATTATCTTATTGTTAAACTAATTATAGAAAGTACACGAAAAGCTCTATTTGAAGAACTATTCTGGATAGGAGATTGATTTTAGACATAGTTGAAGAAAAGTATTTGCAATGACTAAACTGATTGGGATGCTCTTATCAAGGGACTTGGTAAATATGTTTCTTTTCATATTTAACACTTCTCATGTTTGATTTCACAGTGCTATTAGAATTTCGTTACATGAGAAAAATACAGAAACAGCAGTCCAAAGCCAAAGAGAATGAGCACGAAAGTAGAACGAGGATTCACCTCTAGAACCAACTATAAACATCCCAGACAACGTCAATAAAACCTATCCAATACATCAAATTCCCAAATCAACTTGAAATTTCCTTGATACTAAAACCCATAAATCGGGTTAATAAATCAAACGCCAAATAACTTGCAGATCTAAAAAGTTGACTGGTTTAGCAAATTAAAACACACACACAGTCAACTTGTAAACCCGTAAAAGATGTTTTATGTACTAGCAACAGAGATACTATCTTGTCCATAACATTTCTAATCACATATTGTATCTAAATATTACGGAGTACTTCCTTATCGTATACTTGAAATAAATAAAACTTTCCTCTTCTATGCTCTTTGGTTTCTTACTTGCATAGGTTTTGGTATGTCCTGGATGTTTACCTGACGTAGAAAAAAACTTGCTGATGTTGCATGACCAATGAACCGTTCGCCGTATTCAATGTCAAGATCTAGCCTTGACATGAAATTATCTTTTAGATCATAACTAAAAAAAGTAGTACTATCACACCCGGGTAGCCTAAATATCAGATACCTCTGGCTTCTTACACTAGTAACTGGAACGGGAGGAATCCTACGAGGATTAATGCTTGAGTAGACAACACTCTCCGTGCTTATTGACTGCAATTTCTCCCACTTTGTTCTTTGAAAATCTTTTAGCACCCATATGTTGATTTCGTATGAAGGAACTCTATGAAGGAGAGTGAGGAAACCACCCATTTCAATAAGATGAGAAAAACCCTTAGATACAGGTAGGGATGTTTGGCAAAATGTCTCTTTTACTGTATCCATAGACAGTAAGTATTCTGAACAATGAACATCCCAATGCAGGTATCTTCCTTGAACTGATACCGGGTCATCCCAATGATGCCCCCTTTGACCCGTATAAATTGGCCCGCTATATTCTTTCCATTTTGAGGAATTACAAGTTGAAATATTACTACTTTCCAAGATTATGAGCTCACATTGGACAGGTGGGCCATTAAACACATGAACCACCTTATACACTCCTTTGAATTTATCATACGAAAGACCGATTCCACATCTGCAACCATAGTGCCCACCACATGATATAGTACATTGTGAAAGCAGTGATCCTTCTTTGGTGATTATATTATAAAAGAAGAGAGACCCTTGTTTATCGAGGTCTGTTATCAGTAAGACCTCATTACACCAAGACTTTATACGACCATTGTATGGTAATTCAAGGTATCTTTCATTCACTGTAAGCCTTTCTCCCTCTTCCGATATATCCACGAGACGTACTTTGTGACTTCCAGTTTGTGTCTCAAGGATAAAAGAGACATGGTCTAACAAGATTGTGTAAGTAATTAAATTAAACCACCGTTTGTACACAAATCTAGCACTATAACGAAGTACATCACCAGGAACCTTCATAAGAATGAGTAAAAGAATGTCATCAGGAAGAAGATTAAAAGGGTCTACTTGTACGTCCTTCATTGACCCATGTTTGACTTTACAATGTTTTTTGCACCTTTTCTTTGCCGACTTCATGGTATTCTGTTTCAAAATAACACAATCCTTTTTAAGCAGCCACGGGATCAAGAAAATAGGAAAGAAAAAATATATATAGAATTGTGCACAGGGAGACATGGATGCATATCTGTGTATATGAAAAATCATGACACAGACATGGCTTCACGAATGAAAATTTGTACGAATTAAAAACCAGCACCAGAAGGTCAATATGTTCTTTTCCAAAGTCCAAATTGACCAAATTCGAGAGGTAGGGTCTCTGTAATGGCACTTAATTCAACCCTTAGTATATAATCAACCTCTCTTATCTCATAGTCATAGAGTTACTTGTATAATGGAATTAAAATTTTATAATGTGTAATTACTCAATGTGATAACTGAACCCCATTTAACAATTCTGGGCTAACAAGTTCCGTAGGCAAAATTTTTGCCGTTTACCGATTAATGCATTAAGACACTCCTACAAACGACCATATATGCAAAAGCCGAAAGGTAAAAGGATGACTAGAATCTTGACATGCAAGCCATATGTCATGGATTTAGAGGAGTCAAATATCAGAGGTCTTTTTCATTATAAATGTCAACACTTCAAAAGAGTATCCATATTTAATCTTGAACGAACATAAGTTCAAAATAACGTCCTTTGGTATAAGCATGGTTGTCACTTGTTAGTTTATCACATTTTATAATGCCAACTAAGTAGTTACGCAGTATTAAACTTCTCTCAGATTTCTTTGGAAGCCTGAATATCCTGCGTTGGGTTGAAATAATATTGTTACATACTTACATGTCATGTTTGAGAATTACAAAGAGTGAGCCGTAGATTCCTATAAAAAATAGTAATTATAACTTTGTTTTCACTTTTTGAGTCCCACTAATAGCAACTAAATTGCTCAAATAACACTAAAAGCTTTTCATAACAGTGGATTATTAGCTTTGGCTTCTGCAGAATACACACAACTCACGTCCAGCTAAAATAAGACTGAATGCTGATTTTAGACACATAAAAGTTACACTTTTTATAGCCATAAGCCATGTATATGTCTTGATGGCAAGTTGGCAACATCTAGACGATAAACACATTTTCATGCACAACAAATATTCAAAATAAGTACATCAATCCCAAAATCACAACTCAATCAATAAATACTAAACATAATCAGTATTTGAGATACTTAGAAGGAGATTGGGATCGAACCTTTAGAGGACTAGCTTCAATGGATCATGAATTGATTGCTAAACGATGTAAACCTAAATTTTGGGGTTTTACTTTTTTGATTAGGGCTCAATTAATTCAGCATAAAGATTTATATGCAAGTGTGGCCGTAGCCTGGGTTTTAGCAGAATCTTTAATTGATACGAGTACTATATTTTACCTAACTAAAAAACAGGACATGCTATATTAAGATCGTAGATTTATTACAGTGGACCCTTTAAAAATGTGACCTTAAAAAAAAAAAAAAAAAAAAACTATTCAACAAGTGACATATTTTTTCTTCAACTTTATAAATCTCTAGTAACATCTTCCACAGCGCGATTCTTATGACTACAGCCTGCGCTATAATGTTGTTAGCGTCGCATCAAATGTCTTATCAACTAACTAAAATTAACTACTTTCTCCACAATACCTTTTTAGTGACATAGACCATTTTAACATAATTAAAAACAGATGAAAAAAGGGGAGAAACTCAACATAAGAAAGTCAGGCCTAAGTACTAGAGAGGTGCAGTGGTGACTAAGATCGACCACGACTACAAGGATGTCCATCACAAGCAGTTTTGTTGCAGTTTTGGATGCTCTAAATACTACTATATATTTTGTTACATCAAATTAGATATTACGGAGTACATCTTATTTGAAATCTGTTGAAAAACAAACCGAACTGAGTTATGAAATAAAACTTAGAAAAAAGCCCACACTTATATATAAAGAGATGATTATTTTGAGGCCCCTAAAGATTTGAGGCCATGTGTAGCACACCTCGCACACCACGTATACGGCTCTCTTCAGAAACCTTGCGACATCAACCTTTTAAATTAGAAACAATAGCAACTTGTCTTTTCTTTAATCAATCCAAATATACATTGTCTGTAGTTCTGTACTTTGTTGAATAATAGTATTATAATATTCACAAACAGAAAAAAATGTTCAGAAAAATAATTTAATCTGGATGCCCAATCTTGTGCTCAAAAAATATGCTCACTATATACAATGTTTACCATCTTATATAATGCTCCGAGTTGGAGCAACAGGAAGGGGGTTCGGAATTTTGAAGTTTTGTGTTCTGATAAATGTGCCTACTAGCGCATCCATATGGCTGCTAATCACAGCTCGGATGTGGTAACCCTCTGCTTGAATCGCCGTTTTTTGTTTAGAAAAGTATTCACGAGTATCCATTTTCATCTCCTCGTTTGATCTGCACCAAATAATAACAATATATCTGAATCAATATGTTTAGTGTCTCACACTAATAGATAAAAAGTGACAAAGACTTTAAATTGTAGCCTACTAAACTTATTAGTGAGAATACTACTTTAGGAAAAAGGTGGTACACAACATTACCTCAAAATTAATTTTGACCAACCATGACATCCAGCTGAAGTAAGGTCCTCAGTGGTGGCGTTTCGTTGCTTTTCAGGCTTCCTTGATAACAAAATCAATGGCCATCCACTCGACTGAAGTTTTATGTACAAGTCAATCATGAAAACATGTTTCATAAGTTTTGCCTCTTTAACACAATCATCACAACCATATCTATTATATCTGCACCATATAGTTCAAAAAAAGTTAGTTAGTCCATTTCATTTTGTGACTTCCCTTTCTATAACACCAAGATAAACAAATGTGGCGATTAGTAAATTACCCGTACAACACTGGGTTGGTTCTCAAAGTGTCGGTAGAAAGGAAGTCATCTATATCCATTAACACCACATCACGACCATCATCATCTGGTCTAATCCCATTGAAGTAATTCTCAACTAATGAAACAGAATTATTCAACTCCCTCATGTAATGACCTTCTTTTATATACTTAACAGCAACATCTTTACAAAACTCAGGCAAAGAATTTGCTTCAAAACTATTAAGCTCTGCATTTATTGCAGCCATTTTACAATAATCGTATTTATGATGATCCGACTTAACCGATTCAACAACTCCAGCTTCCCTACTTTGACACGATTGTAACATTACAGTCAATGACATCAGCAATGTCATCAACAAGATCCCAACTACTACAAGTGCACCAATGAAAACAGTCGCAGCACACGATGACATATAGATCACTGATTCCATTCTAAACTGACTTCCCATATCTACACGAAAACAACAATTACAAAATTCAGTGATGCAATCAAAGCCTTTTTCACAACAAGTAACTTTAAGTAACCACAAAATACGAAACATCTAAGCATATATACCTGTTCCTTCAGCACTAGAGAGACTTCGAGCAGAATACTCGCGCTCCATCTGATGACCGTAAGCTGACATCTTCAAGCTCTTAAAAATCTATAAGCATAAACATAGACAACCTTAAAAACACTCTACCGAATAGAACATAAGATATTTGAAACAGATCTAGTTAGACATAAATAATATGAAAGTAGTTTAATATAAGGACAATATATTTAAGGAGATATATCTGTGTCATAAATCTATCCATCATCCATTATAGATCACAATTTGCTTAAGCTAGTTATATGTTATCATCTACAGATTTAAAGTCAACCTGCATGTGATTAAACACTTTTTCAACTTTAGATTATAAAAAAGAAAAAGAAAAAAAAAAAAAAAAAAAAAAAAAAAAAAAGGTAACACATAATATATAACATAGATCATCATAGGAGAAACAAACTAAATACCTGAAATGGACACGAAAACGAAGTAGAACAAGTGATTCAAACGAAACACTAACTTCCATCAACTAAAACGA
The DNA here is from genome assembly GCA_030686995.1 of Artemisia argyi. NCBI lineage: Eukaryota > Viridiplantae > Streptophyta > Magnoliopsida > Asterales > Asteraceae > Artemisia > Artemisia argyi. Next base: position 154,270,256 of record CM060709.1, on the reverse strand, counting down.
ATGATCAAATCTGAAAAGTTTTGTTAAGAAGTTGGTATGAAACTTTGAATACAAGTGGATCGTGTGTTAGTTGTAACAGGAGGAAATAGTGTGGATTCACGTACACAATAATAGTCAATAGCAGACAGTACGTCGAGTTGGCACGAAGTATCTGGAAAATGGATATAGATTCGATTTTCATATGGTAAGTTGGATTAATGGTACAAATTTGATAGTAACGTTTGCAATGATCACTTAATTCATGTGCTCCCACTAGCCACCACCCCATTGGCCTCTCTCTCTTATAATATGGATTCTGTTGCTTTCATATTTTGGATTTGTTTTTATTAGTTTTCTTTGTAATAATCGGATCCACGTATGTTTATTTTTTATAATAATATGTTATAGTAGGAGGTCTTTTTGAAATCCGTCTCTTGAGCTCGAATAAAAATATGTCCTACCTTTTTTATAATCCATTCTGACGTGACTGGATATTATTGTTATTGTTTTTGCCATAAAATAGAAGAGTAAAATGAGATGATAGTTGACAAAAAAAGAAAAGAAAAAGATATGATGATTGTAACAGATATATCTCATCCACATGTTATGTTTTTGTTATATATTTCTAGTACTACTAACTTAGCTTTTTTATGTCTACAAATAGAAGACTATTTAGCTTTTTTATGATGTCTACAAATATATCTCATCACATGTTATGTCGAGGAAATCACATGTCATCAATACCTTTATGTTATATACTTTAAGATTATATTATTTCTTTCTTTGCCTACTCATATGAAAATGTATACTTTTAGAGGTTTTTGTGCCACGACAAGTAAAAAGATAAACTTGTTAAATAGAAAAAAGGAAGACATATTCCACCTTTGAGTATATTAAAAAGGTTAGATTAAGAAACATCATTTTTTTTATTTTATTATTATTAATATTTTTTTATATATTTTTTATATTGAAGTGTATGACATTAAATAATTCTTGACAACTATGTTAAAACAAACATAATATGCTATCTGACAAGATTCTTTGAACAAAGATCATTCTATGTGGAATTTAGACACGATAAGTCATGTTAATGGTGTTATGAAAAGAGAAAAAGCATGAATTCTCGTTATTGTGAGTTATTGGTTCAATTTGATATAAAGTTATAAAGACCAGTCGCAATAAATTTAACGTGATCTCTTATGTTCAAACTAAATTGTAAAAAGAGAAACTATAAAGTATAAACATTCACGAACATCTTTTTTATATAATAAAACAAAACCACAGTGGAGACTTTTCTATTTCAAAAAAACTAAACCATACCTTATTTAGTAATAATATCATTTAAAAAAAAAAAAGATTATTTTCTTATTAGGTAACATTTTATATTTATCCATAAAAGAAAATAAATACAAAAAATATAGATAAGATATAATTAACAATAAGATTAAAATTTTTAAATAATTATCTTTAATAATAAAAAACTATAATTAAACATCATAAATCAAACAAAACAAATATTAAATTATTTGTTTTTTAATAAATAAAAATATATGATTCAAATTTTTTTTAAAAAAACTCGTGTGTGCGTGAGAATTATAACTAGTAACCTAGTATACTGAAAACCTTTTGAGATCTTAATCTGTCAAATGTCATAGTTTTTCTCAAATTTTAAAACTACCGTAAAGATCTTTAACACAATAAAAGAAAACACTTATTTCAACGCTTAATCACAAAAGATATATTTTACAAAACTAAATTGAACCGATAACAAAGTCAATTAAAATGTAGAGCCTCTTGATTGACCAATATAAGTCAACAACATTGAAATCATAATTTGCCAATTGAATCAAATGAATTTTATAGAAGATACAAACATAGGCATGACTTTGGGAGTTTTTTTTGTTTTTCTGTTTTTTCTGTTTATTTTATTTATTTTATTTATTTTATTTTTTTTGGTTTTTTTGTTAACATTAAAATAATTTTATATTTTGTTTGATCGATATAATTTACAATCAAGTCGAAAACTTTTAATAGCTAATCTTAGCATCACATTTATGGCTTTAAGTTAAATGTCTTTTAAGTGTAAAATCCTCAATTTTCATAATTTTTAGTGACTTTATCAATTAAACAAAGAGTAAATTGCAAAAATCGTCCTTTTTTTTGAACGACTTGTTAGTTGTTAGTGGTTCAGATCAAGCAGGACATCCAATTGGGCAGTATGTTGACCATGAGACCCACCTGCTCCTCCTCTATCGCCTGAAGGGGTAAAGTCCTGGGTAGGACTCGAACTTGAGACCTCCCCTAGCAAAACATCCCCTCCCCAAGGCACCTTAAGAAAATCTTGGTGGCTAACTAGTTGGAAAAAGGAAGCAAGCAAGGATCGAACCCGGTTCTAGGGACTGATATACCAACGATCCAACCATTGGACTACATATCCAATGGGCAAAAATCGTCCTTGTGGTTTGGCGAAATTGCATGTTACGTCCGTACGGTTCAAAAATGCAATTGGTATCCTTATGGGGAAACATTGGATCCAATTTTGTCATTCTCTAAACTGAAATTACTAAAATACATATTTATTATGCCTATTTAAGAAGAAAGACGATGAAAGTATTTTAGTAATTTCAATTCAGATAAAAATGAAATTGGACCCAAGGTTTTCCCACAAGAATGCTGCTTGCATTTTCCGAACCATACGGACGAAACATGCAATTTGGCCAAACCACAAAGACGATTTTTGTAATTTATTTTTAAACAAATACTTTATGTATTTTTTTTGAAAGCACTATTATTATTATTATTATTATTATCATCATCATCATCATCATCATCATCATCATCATCATCATCATCATCATCAGAGTTACTTTCATAAATGGTCCCTGGATTTGTCGAGCTTAATGGAAATAGTCTCTGAAACTTTTTTTAATTGATCCAGTCCCTACGGTTGCGACCCATAATAGGTATGGTCCCTAAGACTAACTGTCGTTAGTTTTTTCCGTTAGCTAACATACATTAGCATCAAACATTTGCAACTTTAGTCATTTATACTAACGACCATTTATACTTAGCTTAAAATTTGGTTTTCTTATTTTTTATTTTTTATTTTTTCTCCAAATATTTTATACACGTTTTTGTACACACATTTTTATACATGTTTTTGTATACATATTTTTATACATATTTTTTTATAAATGTTTTTATACACATTTATACACATTTAAATACACACATTTTTGTACCCACATTTTTAGACACACTTTTTTATACATAGATTTATACACACATTTTTATATACATTTTTATAAACACGTTTCGATACCGACATTTTTATACATAGTTATACCGACATTTTTATACATGCATTTACACACACATTTTTATACACGTTTTTACACACCCTTTTTTACACGCATTTTTATACACACACTTATGTGTATAAAAATATGTGTATAAAAACTTGTATGAAAATATGTGTATAAAAACGTGTGTATAATTTTACCCAAAAAAAAATAATAAATAAATAAATAAATAAATAAACGTGTGTATAAAATCGTGTAAAAAAATGTGTATCTAAAAATGTGTATAAAACGTTAAAAATGTGTATAAAAATATGTGTATATACGTGTATAAAAATGTGGGTATAAGTGTGTATAAAAATATGTGTATAAAAATGTGTAAAAATGTGTGAATAAAAATATGTTTATAAAATATTTATAAAAAGATGTATATAAAAATGTGTGTACAATATATAAAGATATTTGGAAAAAAAAAATAAGAAAACCAAATTTTAAGTTAAATATAAACGGGCGTTAGTATAAAGGACTAACGTTACAAATGATTGTTGCTAACATTCGTTAGCTAACGGAAAAAAATTAACGACAGTTAGTCTCAGGGGCCAAACCTGTTATGGGTCACAACCATAGGGACTGAATCTTTTAAAAAAAAGTTTCAGAAATTATTTCAGTTAAACCCGACAGACTACAAGACCCATTTATGAAATTAACTCTTATTATTATTATAAACACCAAGATATTAAAAAACTCCATATACATGCGAAATATAAATATCAAGCTGAAAAACAAGTATTCGGATATATATAAAGAGTAGTGATTGGCATGCCTAATTTCATGCCTAACAATTAGATGATCACACTTGGAATAATCAAAGGATATCATGAAGAGAGAGAAACATCATGCTCCACTTGTCATACATTGAATGGATTAGGCATAAAATTAGTCATGCCATTTAGACATGTCAATCATTATACATGAGATATGGACATCAACTTGTTAAATGAAACAATCTTTAAAATATTGTCATGAAATTAAATTTTGTAGCTTTTATATCAAAACCTGATGTGTTTGTTAAAAGTAGCAGTGAGCTGTGACCATTGGCCACATCTCACCGCTCACAATTTTTAAAAAAGCATTTATAAAAAATAGCATAACTCATCGCTCCATGCCAAACATACCCTTTATGTGTGAGATTATAACACATATAAAAGGAAAATGATTAGGAGGCCTAAAGATGTGCCTAATTTCATGCCTAAAACTGTGTAGCATGATTCTATTAGGTTGTGAAAAAATAAGTCCTTTAACTGCAACCAACATGATGATGGCACACAGTTTTATACATGAATTTAGACACATCTTTAAACCTCCCAGTCACTTTTCTATATAAAAATAAATATTTGTTAAATTTAAACTATGTTAAAATAATTTGCCCTCGCAAAGCTGCAAAACCGTTAGAGCACAAGGTACTGTATGGCGCCGCGAAAAAAATGCTGTCAACTCCGCACTTATTCTTATAACAACAAAATCTATCACTCAGTACAAAACATCACCCTTCCAATTAAGTGGTGCCATGGTCTAAAAAAAAAAAAAAACACGTGAGCTGATGGATACGACGCAAGAGCCAACAACATGAATTCTAGTTTGGTTGTGGCGCTATAGAGGGGCTGGTGACATGATATGACACCAAGGTTACGAGCATACTCACATAATTCTGACAAGTGTCAGAAGTCAGAACTGAGAATTTGAATGTAGAGAAAAAATAAGTGAAAAAATCTTTTACCTAATAAAATAAAACCCCTAGTGGAGACTTTTCCATTCAAAAAAATCAAATCATACTTATTTTGGTAACTTTTTTTTAAATCTTAATTTTTAAAAAGGTTTTTAATATTTAAAAAACCTATAATCTTTCTATATTTGTGTAATAATTGATTAAAATTCGTTTTTATACCTAAATATTAAAATTGGGCAAAAATACACAAAGACTTTATTGTTGTTTTTGGATATTGCATGCCTAAAGTGTAAATATTTTGTTGAAAGCGGAGTATCCCCCTTTGTATTCATTATATCCCACGGATTAAAAAAACACACTAAACAAAATCCACCCATAAGAACATCAATAACAATCCATATGAACAGCAATCAATTGTATGCTACAACAATCACAACAACAATTAGATGCTAAAAACAACAACAACAACAATCCGATGCTGCCGATCCGATTCTACAGGTTTAACAACAATCGACCTAAAACCTAATAACAACATCAGTAGGCATCGGAAATCAGTTTCCAATATGTCAACCGGTCAAACTCAAAGAGTTATGGTTGGGCAATTAAAACTTGTCCTTTAATAAATTCTGGAGAAAATTGATTACAGATCATTGTGGTCCAGTTTTGGTGGTCATTGGTCACATGAGAAGCTGTGCGTACTTATGCTCTCACAAGAGATCTTCAAAACCTTTGAGGTATGTATGAGTCTTTCACATTATTACCATAATAAATTGATTTATTGAATATTTTTATATTTATTTCAGACACTTTAAGAACTAAAAAGATGTAGCAGACTTTCTAACCATTGCCAATCTAACTGATTTTGTATGAATGGGTAGAGTCAGGTTTTCTTTCATCTTTAGTAGGTCAAATAGAAGCTGCATTTTTTATATCCTCTTATCAACAAGTTTTTTCATTTTCAAAGATAATGTGATACTGTGATGGCATTTTGTTGAATCATGTGGTAAGTTAATGTAACCAAATACTCTGAATATTGGTTGTTTTAAATGTTGGAAAAGAAAGTAGATACTTTAACAAAGGATGCGGAGGTTGAGGGTGTTGCCAAGGCACAAGACATAAAGTTCCTGTGAACACCTCTCAGTCACTTCAAGCCATGTATAATGTATTATCTATTTTTGCTATTTGGTATTTGGATTAAGGGTCTAGGCATAAGGGAACGGGAATGGGGATGAGAGAATGTCTTTGATTTAGAAATTGTTTTTGGTGTCTAATAGATACTTTATATTCAGATATAGAGGTATAGAATAAATTGGAGATAGAACTGGCGGAACAGTGTATAAAGCCATCAACGTAGAGACATCTGAACTTGATGGTTATTTCTGTCCAAGGAACCTTTATGGATGTTGATACTTGATAGAATATGATAAGTGTGGATTGTCGACCCAATGAGAGTGCTATTGGCGAATTTTGATGGTTGGTTTACTTACCGAACCATATTCGGAAAAAAGGGGTTCTTCATAATAGATATAGGAACCTACAGTATAAAACAATGTACCACTCGAAATCTTTTAGCACAAATGAATACTTAAGGTGGCAAATAGGGCGTCACAGGAAGATTAGGTAATGGGTCAAAACAAGTTAATGTCTAAGTACGGGCCAATATAGGTTGGGTTCACATTTTAGTGATGATTTTCACAAGACTTTGCCACTAGGCCACCCAATTTTAACGTTTTACTTAACACATAGGTTTACAATGATAGGAATTACTCGATAAGATGCAAATTTATGTTGTGTCATTGAAAGGGCAAGTTATGGAGAGAGTCAACCATTTTTTAAATGCACAGTTAAAAGTGAAGCTTTTGATGTTGAACAATTAGCTGATAAGTTGCAAATTGGTCCCAAATTATACGTGATTGGATTATCAGTGGGTGCATATGTTGTTTGGAGTTACTTCGGATACATACCACACATGCATGATTGAATAATCTCCAGCATCATCTTTGTCCTTGGTATTTGTTTTTCATAGATTGAGAATTTTGATTTGTGATTAAAGTTATAAAGGAAGTCGTTAACTTTCAAGGACATATCCGGTGACTTAAGCACATTCAAGATAATCATGCAAACAATTCTCGCTCTAGGAAATGCCTTAAACCAGGGGACATTACGTTATTGATTATTACCTGACTTATTGAGAAAATCATATGGTTTGACCGATGTATAATTGTAAAAACTAATAAATTCATTGATAATAATTAGGTACCGGAAAAGTTTGTGGTTATATAAAACTTCACCGTTTAATGTACTTATAACTTTTTCATTCATACGATCTTTTTTTTTTTTTTTTTTTTTTTTTTGCTTCTCATTCGACAAGAATATCTTTAAACACCCTCTTAAGTTCCTGTCTATGAGCAAATTAAAACTAAATAGTTCTAAGCATTTAGAAACGAAAAGGTAATATTTGGTGTAGAGTTTCGGTTGAAGGTAAAAAGGTAATTTTGGTCATACAACATATTTTTGGTCGACAATTCCTAAATGCATATTGATCTTTATGTGGTAATTACAAGATTGTAGCTGTAGTTTTCTATCACTAATAGAAATTGAATTTCATATTTGATCTTATATTTTGTTAGATTTCTTAATGGTGATGAGGTTAGGGTCTCATTATTTTGTTGTAGGTTAGTGATCCATATGGTTGTAGGCTAGGGACTGATTATTTTGTTTAGTGTTTAGCATACCGTTATGTATGTTTATATGAAATTTCACTAATTGTAAACTGAACTTCTCGGAGTTAAAATGTTAAATTTCTATTTTTGTTGCTAGATGAAGTTTGCTACATTACTATGGTTATGTTAAGGCATGCTCGAACTGTGATGTTGTTTTAGACCAGTAAGTTGAAATTGACCCAAAGTGTACTTAATTAACACTAATTACTTGAACACCAAATAGGAGCAGAGAAAAACTTCAATTACCACACTAGCCATTTTTTACTTTAACTACCAAGCTAGGATATAAAAAAGTATAATTACAGAAAGATCATTTTTCAAACTAAGCTATTATTTAATGGAAAGTTCCCTTATTATTTGTGATAATCTTGATCCACTTTTCATGAACTGATTTATACATGTTTTTTAATTAGATTGCGAAATGGTTCATCAATGCACGGGTGCGCCTACGGAAACCGATGATTGAATATATGTACAAAGAAGAATCTTATGATTTGATTGTCGTGTGTGGCGATTTGAAAGTGAAGTTTGTGTTATTATGCTCTATACGGCTATGAAACAATTACTTAAAATAAAGTCTTCTTAATTTGTAGCTGATGTATCTTAAGAATTGGGACATATGGCCTCTGAAATTTCTCCAAGGTAAGCTGTTGTTTATGCGCTCCCTACTTCATTTATCATGTAAATGATGATGTGATATCAAATAACCAGGAATTACTTAACCAACGAAAGGTTGTGTGTTTTATATACAAGAGATGACTGATAACATGACTTTAGTGGGGGTAATGAGTCCTTAGTCATGGGTGGTAGGCTGGTACCATCTGCTACTGCTTCGATATATATAGCAAGAGCAACCCCATCTCAAATACGACATTGTATATCTTTAGTTGGTTGGAAAAGCATTTGTAGTGAGGGTCAATTCTTATGAAAATTTCAAAATGAATTATAAAGTTGTCCAATGTGACATTCATTCTTTGCTTTTGAGTTTCTTAATGACTGGGTATGATGGTTGTCCAATTTTGGATGAATCCCAAACTTCACTTTCTAACTTCTTTTTATTTACAATCGTGAAATGTGATGGCATCCAAAGAGACACCATAAGAAAGGCGCGGGGAAGGTAAAAACAAAAAGTTTCCTAATTAGGAAGTCTAGATATTTTTTTCAAGTTACAGATATAATTGTTCAAATAAATATGCTACAATTCATATGTTCCTTTAATTGGTAGAATATCTCGGGAGATACATAATACGCAATGATTTTGAGGGTATGGTAGACTTTGGTGTACTTTAAGTTTGTATTTTTGTGTGAAGTTGCCTACACTCTCATTAATGACAAAAAATAAATAATAATAATAAAAATAAATAAATAAACAATAAATAAATTATGAAAACGTAATATGTACATGCAAGGTGTAATTCTAAATTATTCCCAAGAAATACACAAACATTTTAATACATCATATATTATTCTTCATATGTTTTAATACTTTATTATACTATATGTTTTAAATCATACATACATTATTCAAGTTAGGTGGCATATTGTTTATTTCATATATAAAAATACATTAATCAATTTTTTTTTAAAACAAAAATCTCGTGCATTCACGGGTAATATAACTACACATAGTCGAGCCCTCTTATCTGTATAATACAAAATTAAAAACCTTAAATGAAGCAAAACAAAGCTTTAATTATTTATTATTTAATAAATAAAAATACGTTATTAAAAAAATTAGAAAAAACCCCGTGCATGCACGGACATTATAACTAGTATACTGTATAACATTATTTGTGTGTAGAAGTATATTGAACGAGACTCAAAAAAATATCATCAAAAAATCTTGTTGGCAAATTGGTAATGACGTGGCAATATGAGATGGCTAAACTCTAAAGTAGCAGGGTCCATATTTAAAACACACACATACTCAGAGGACTAAATCACACAAAAAAGACAAATTAAAAACCCACAAAATTCAAAATCACAAACCCAGAAAAAAACCCCCAAATTGTTAGCGCTCAGTTCACTTCAATTTTCCATTCTCAAACACCCAATCGCTCGCCGGAAACTAACCGTTAGCGCTTCACGGCGGCTGGATTTACGTTTCAGCTGAAGGTAGCTTTTTACTAGATCTCATTGGCTAAAATTTTATAAATTTTAATGCACTAAAAGTGTTCGATGAAATGTCTGAACTGATTCCCTTATGTTACTGCAGTTTGGTCACTAGCGTATCGAGTTGCCACTTGGGGTGTTTGAATTTGGTAGTAAGCTGTGCTGTGAGAGCATCTTTTATGCATTTCTGATGCCTAAGCGGAAGGCGAGGAAGGTTGCTAAAAAGCCTGCAGCGTCTAATGTGAATGAGAATGAGAATGATACTCAATGTGATGCTGATACGAATGGGCGTTTGAAAGAAGTTGCTTTCGTTGAGCAACAAGGTATACGTTTTTGTTTTATATCTCTTGTACTAGTTTAGTATTTTTGTTGTGAAAGCGATTGGGTTTCTTAAAAGGAAAGACTTGGTTTAGTAATGTTTATAGCGTTTTGGTCTTGGATGATGAAATTTTGATATGTTAAATTGATCCCGGATGGGCTAGACTTAACTGTCAGCAGTTATGAAAGAATCTATCGTACCCTCTTAAGATTAAGTATGTTCTTGGGTGGTTACAATATAAGATGTTATATTTTAACTTTTTTGAGTCAAGTACTGATAGCTTCAACATTTAAACTCGCATTGTGGTTTTGCTCATTAAATTTAAGGCAGACAAGTAGCTTGTACTACTGTAAAGACACTAGGTTATTGGGTAACGGGTTGTCGGGTTGTACCCGGTGAAGTATATTAATAAAAAGAATGATCGTACAAGAAAGAGTAGCTATGAACCACTCTTAACAAAGGAAAACTACGTGCTTTGAACAAGCTCAAAACACGACAACCATACTATGCTAGAGAAAATATAAAGAACCTACTTATCTTATTCCTCTAGACCATGTGACACTAATCAATTCCCATCAGCTTCCATAAGCTAGCTTCCACGTTTCCATAAGCTTGCCCACTCTTGCATTCCTTTTGAACTTAGAAGCTAGCTTTAACCTTACTGAATCAAGAATGAACCTAGCCACCTGCTCAACTTTCTGATCTACTTTCCCATGCACTCTGAAGTTGCGTTCCCTCCATAAAAAGTACGAGGTTGCTGCCAATAGAAGGCGTGCAACAATACCTTGCACAGATTTGTGTTTGGATATAGGAAGAATCCATAGAATGATATCATCCCATTTAGATGACACTCCTGAAAAACCAGCCATGTCCAAAACAGTTTGCCAAACTTTAGATGAGCATGTGCATTCGAAAAACAAATGTTCGTGGGAGTCTTGTTGCGTCTTTACGGTTTGCCAAACTGTAAAGACACTAGGTTATTGCTGTATTAACTAGTTTCTTAATGTTCTTGTTCAGTTGGGCGCCAGAGTACTGCAATAAGGACAATTCGTGACATGGAGATTGAAAAATTGCTTACTGCTATCCCCTTGTTAAAATCCAATATAAACAATGAACAACTGCAAACCCCGTTACTTCAGTTTTTCGAGGAAAATCTTCCAAACCTGACAGTGTCAAAAACTGAGACGGATGGACCAATTGAAGTTAAATGGAAAGTTAATGATGATGAATTGAATACAGCTAATGGAGGAAACATGATGTCTTTATTTTTGCAACGTATGTCTATGGCTTATCCTGATCATTCTACTGCAATGCAATCTCTTGGTGGCTTTGAGTTTTCAAATAAAGCTGGTAAATTTATATGCATAATAGTTTACTTGCACACAGTTGAATTATAGCTTTCATTTATCTTTAAGTTGTCTGTTGGTGGCAGGGACAACAAGCTTCATTGGTGCTGATAATCTTCAGATGAAGGATTTTGTATGTTCTTATCTATTTTGATATGGGTTCATTCTTATGTATTTTGATATGGCTTATTATAGATGTTCTAATGTAATTACATGCTTTAGGTTTTAGCGGAGCCATCTGATACTCATATACTTGGCATTGACGATAATATGCAAACTCCTGGGGTATGTTGTTCTAGATCATTTGTGTGTGTGTGTATGCTTACCAGCAAATTGAGAAACTAGCATATCTGGTTTTCAAAGGTTAATGTGCCTAGAAACTACATAATTCATCTGTTGTTTTCATTTTTATTTATAAAGCTCCAGTTGTGACTAGCAGTATCTTGTGCTGTTCTAGTTAATTCAAAATTTAAATTTGCATAGTGAAGCTTGGGTCACGTGTCTTTGATTTTTAGCTGTTTAATATCTGGAGTTGTTATAATTGCAGGCTACTAGCCAGAGGTTGTCTATTGGTATGACACCTAAAACTTTACGACTTCCAAAACAGGGTGAGATGCTACTGTCAGTTCATGGTTCACCCCTTGGCATTTATAAGGAAAACAACATGGATGCAATAAATGGTAAGATACTCTAAAGATTGTTCTTTTTATTCTGTACACTCTTAACTCTGTTGTATTGCTTCATATTTCTGCAAAATGATAAGTGATTTGTTTCTGAAGCATCTAGTGTAAGACCATCTACATAATCTACTAAGTTTTGTTTCATTTGGTGATTTTATTTGCAGAGACCGAGGAAGAATTGCCTACAAACTAATGAATTTCGCTAACAGGAATGCTCTAATTTACTTCTTCTATTATGAGGTGTAGATTTGTATGTAGGTGTTTTTCTAGTGTTGTTTCGAAAGAAATTGGTATAATCAAGTTTTTGTGTTAAAAATGTATGTTGCACACTGTCCCCCTATGATAGAGGTTTTCAGCTCCATGTTATCAGGCTACTTGATTGTTTTTAATTTTAAGTGCAGCTTCATGTTGCACAGTGTCTCATTTTTAGTTCATTATTTCCCATTCATATAACCTGGTAGCAATATGATTATAATCTAAAAATTAAAGGTGACAAAATGGACTTGATACATCAAAACGGGTAATTTTAGAATGGGTCAGATCAGGCCGAGAAATATAGACTTTTTATCTTCTCCTTTTATGCACTTACTAATAAATAATGTTCTAATAGTGATAAAAGAAATTATACTATTTCAAAAATGGGGAAATCATGCCTACTTTACAAAGTAGGCAACTTACCTACTTTCTTTTGTTAAAAAAGGTGGGGACAGGGAGTGGAACAGCAAAAACATGTTTCTGCAGGGGCTTAAATGTAAGTATTTTTTATTTTTTACAAAAGAAAGTAGGCAAGTTGCCTACTTTGTAAAGTAGGCATGATTTCCCCAAAAAATTTTACAATGATAAAATGTTTGAAAAAAGAAGGATTTCAAAAGTTTATAAAAGTCTAGTTACACTTTGGGTGGCTTTGACTTGTTTGACCCGCTTGACTTGTTTTTTTTTTTTTTTTTTTTTTTTTTTTTGAGAAGTGAATTTCATTAAAAAACGCAAACCCACAAAACGGGCAGCTCAAACCACAACAGCGGACACTTACATAATTACAAATTTACACCAATCATCCCACGACAAAGAAGACAAATTGGCTCTATTTTTAGCCCAAAGAAAACCTAACACTTTAACCTCACCAATAATATTTTCCACCCTTTCAGTTTAGCATTTCTAAAAAAAAAAAAAAAAAAAAAAAAAATCCATTTCAGTTTAATTTAATTCCCCAAAGCTACCCATTTGACTTCCTTACAGGAGACATAGTTTAATAACCTAACTTTAAAGTTTAAACCACAAGGACCATCAACCATGTCTAAACTATAATACAATTCAATATATGCTACCAACATTAATTAAAGTGCAACACAGCTTTGGCCCAGCAAATCAGCAATCAACAACTATCTGATTGATACTAGATCTATTGTGTCATACTAAAAAAATAAGCAAACTCTTCCACCTATAACTTGGTCATATCGGCTGGCATAATTGAATTAACTTTGTTGGTAATAGCATCTTGCTCAACTCGTGATGACCCTAGCGCCCCTAAAGCTTCCAGAAAGAACCTTTTGTTGGGGACAATACCATCTCTGTCCATATGCTTCAACAATTTCTGTGTCAGCTCCTTCATGTTCAATTTTGTATAGGATTTATAAAGAAGTTTATACGTTGAAGAATCTATACGATACATCCCACTATTACAAGCAGTCTCAAACAGCTTATCAGCTTCAATAGGCAAACCATTAAAGCAGTAAACATTGAGCATAGCGTTTAAAGTTGAAACCTTTGCATGCTTTTCTGACTCTATCATCTTGTCATATATTCCCCTTGCCTTTGAAACACAATCACAACAACCATACATCACAATCATACATTCATACGTGATGAAATTTGGTGCGTAACCGAGATCTGTTATCTTTTGAAAAACCAACTCCGCTTTGTCTCTAAGACGTGCTTTTCCATAATTAGTTATCATTGAATTAAAAGTAGCGACCGTTGGTCTCTCTTTTGACCGTAACAAGCTCTTAAACACTTGTTCCATCTTTTCAAATTCTTGCTTCCTTCCATACGAATCAATCAACAAATTATAGCTGATAATATCAGGTCTTATCTGTTTACTTTTCATACGCGCAAGTACCCCTTCCATTTCACCTACCATACCGTTTTTCCCATAAGCATCCATCACACCATTAAACGTGAAAATATCTGGCGAACAAACACTTTCCTCTAAATCTTTAAACAAAGCCTCTACCTGGGCAACATCTTTTGCCTGAGCCGAAGCTCTTAACAGAATATTATAAGTCACAATACTCGGTTTACACCGTTCTGTACCTTTCATTTTATCAAAGTATCCAAGAGCCTTAGATAAAGCTTTCGTTTTATCTTTGGAATGAAGATGGGCAGTGATAAGTGAATTGTATACAGAAGTATCCGGTCGACAACCACTGTTTCTCATCTCAGAAAACAACCACATTGCCATTCGGGTCTGTCCCTTTTTCCCCATGACTGATATTAGCTTAGAATAAACCCCGTTATCCGCTACGTACCAACGTTGTTTTTGCATCCATCTAAACACCTAAAGGAATGAAACATCAGTAAAGATACTAAACCTTCACTCTTTCTTAAAAATCTACACCAGTCACTAGATAAAGTTTCAATCTTTATACATAAAGATTGATCAAATTTAAAGATTATAAAAAAGAGGGTAAATTTATAACTAACCTCAAGACATTGAAGCCACTTTTCAGATTTACCAAGCTCCTCAAAAAGAAGAAAACAATGTTCAGTTCTAACTAGCTTAACATACTTATTCAATGTTGACATCAAAGTCTTGTCATAACTGAAACTCTTCAAAAGTGTCCGTACTAATTCTTGAGCCTCTGACTTATCTGTATCAGATTTTGAGCTTCTTTTGGGTCTAATTGTTGAACTGCAGATAAGTGTGTACTTTGTTGGTTTCTTGTAAGAAAAAAAGTTGTAATTAATGGGTGAAATGTGGGTGAATTTGATATGGGTTGTTGGAATTGATGTGAAATGAAGTGACCCATTTGATAAATTTGCTGTCATTCTTTTGAAGTGGTGGTTTTGAGCTGTGGATGAAATGGTGGCTGGTGGTGTTGAGGATGTTGAAGAACAGGGGTTATTGCTAATGTGTCCTTGAAGGTTTAGGTATTTTTAAGTTTCGAGACCCAAAGTTCTTTCTATCACACTTGTGTCCTATATTTTGCTATATTTATCTTTTGAAATTATATACTCTATATTTTTTGATGAAACTTTATAAAAATTTTGTTTATCGTATTTACCATAATTGCAATTAAAAAGAGCATTTTAGTAATTTAACTAAATCTAAAAAATTAACAAGTTTTTGATGCCCATGTACGTACAAGATTCATGCTATGAATATTGTTGGTTATTTTGTCACCAATATGATTTAAGTGTAATGGATTGACTTAGTTGACAAATATGTAATCGTGATAAATGTTCAATAAGTCAGGGTTGTGCGGAGTGCACACTTGTATGACATTATTATGATTGTCATTCGGGGACGAAACCCGGAATCACGGGGGTCCGGGGGCAGCGCCCCTCGTAGCAGGGTCCAAGGGGCGGCAACCCCTGACAGGGTCCAAGGAGCAGAGCTCCTGGCTAGGGTCGAGCTGCCAGGTCAGCTTGAAAACTTTTTATTTGGTATAAAGTGCTATGTTAAAAACGCACTTAAAAAAAAAATCCCGTTATTTTGGACCTATATTTTTTCCTGTTAATTTAACTGTTTTTGGTAGTTATAATAACTGCATAGCAGTTATAACCGAAATTCGGTTTTGTTGGTCATAATATATCTTCATGTCTCGTTCTGTTTTCATAACAACAAAAACACAATCTCGATTCTAAAATCTGAGTTTTATCCGATTTAAGATTTCGATAGAACCATTGAAATACTTCAATCTGAAAGTGTTTATACGACTCTCAGATTATTGTGATCCTAAATATTCTAACAAATATAAATAATAATTATGGAGTATATTGTAACCGTTTACGTATGGTATGTAAAGTGTGATTAAGAGTGGGTTGAGATAGTTGTGTTGTTCGGTTTCCCGTGCTGAATGGTAAGGACCCAAAGATATGATTAGGGGTGGAAACGAGCCGAGCCGAGCCGAGCCCGAGCCTGCAAGAGCTCGAGCTTGGCTCGTTTGTATATATAAAGCTTGAGTTCGTTTCGCGTCTCAAATTTTGAGCTCGAGCTCGGCTCGTGAAATTTTCAAAAGCTCGAGCTCGGCTCGGGCTCGACTAATTTATATAACATGTTGAATGAAATAAAGCTTGAAAGCTCGTTAATCACACTAGGCTCGAGCTCGTTTATTTTTTTAAGCTCGTATATGTGTAGAAAATATATATATACGAATATATTTTTAAGGCTCGTTTAGGCTTGCGAGCCTAATCGAGCTTTATATATAAAGACCGGGCTCGAGCTCGATTATTAAACGAGCCCAAATATAGGCTCGAACTTGGGCTTGAGCTCGTTTAGGCTCGGCTCGTTCGAGTTTTTTACCGATCCGATCCGATCCCGAGCTTTTCATGAGCAACTCGACTCGTTTTCACCCCTAGATTTGATTAAGAATCAATAATTTGGGTAACACTCAAACAAACCATGTGTGTGTGTTTAACTATGTGAAAATAGTTTAAAAGAGTAAGAATTCATCCCTTTTTGGTGTAGGATGCCTCCTATTTATAAATAATCTCATTTAGGGTTTAAGGATAAACCTCATGTAGATAATGAACGGCTGTAAACAACCAGGTGTTGATCATCTAACGGGTAGACATGAATGACAAGTGGCAGCTCCTTTTTGGCTCGTACCATGTTGTGCCTGCCTCGAATATTTTTGCCCATGTGTATCCCATTGTTATATGTCAGATAGTATATATTAACCATTAGTGACAGTTGAGAGACAATTGTCTCACTCGTGTATGGTACAAGGCATAAGAGATTCTTTTGGGCCATGCGCGGCCCCAGAATGTAACTGGGTTTATCAAACATTGTTAATGGGCCTTGTGAAGTATCTGATAATAGTCTTGACCTTGGTGTATAATTAGTGGGCTTGGGCCATTAATATTGATACGCTATCAAGTCCCCCAGTCTAGTATTATTACATAATCTAATGGTATGATGTTGGATTAATAATAGTGATCATCAGGCTAGTAAATCGGTTTGTCAGGCTGCAACGGGCCAGCCATGTAATCATTACAAAAATTTAAGGCGTTTCTTAGGGCCGTTTGAGACGTATCAAGGTAAGGTAGCATTTAATGTATCCACGGGAAATGCATAATCTTTTTGAAATGATTTGAATTAAGACAATCAGCCGTTTTGGCGGCGTTTGAGCCCGTCCATTCAACTGTAAGTGATGTCAGCCTAACATCAACAATAAGCGCGTCTCTCGGGCGTGAATGATACGCGTGTTACATGGACTTGTTGGCCCAATAGGCTGTTGCCAAGTGTAATCCACTAACTTTATTTCTCATGCTTATGAATAGGAGTGAGATGTTATGAAATAATCAAGGTTAGAATCCATTTCCAAGCACTGATTAACAACTTTGCCATCAGATTAAGGGTGATAAGCAGTGGAAATTTGGAGATTTACTTTCAACACCTTAAACAATGACTGCCAAAAATTGACTTAGGAAGACTTTGTTGCTATAACTGATTATAGAATGTGGCAGACCATGTAATTTGAACACATTATCCAAGAAGATTTGAGCAATTGTACTAGCATTGAAAGGATGATGGCAGATCCATGAAGTGTGCATACTTTAACACATTATCCAAGAACACATTATCCCTATCACCTATTATAGAATGTGGCAGAGCCATGAAGTGTGTATACTTGCTCAACCTATCCACTACCACAAATATAAGTTATAACTGTCTTTCTTTGAGAACTTGGTAAACCTTCAATGAAGTCCATAGAAATAGATGACCAGATAGCGTTTGGAATTGACAAAGGTTGTATCAATCCTGGGTAAGCACTCAAATCTCATTCATTACTCTGACTTACATCACAATTTCTCACCATTTGCCTGACCCATTTCCTCATACCTTTCCAATACACCGTTGAACTGAGTTTCTGCAAAGTAGAACGAACCCCTGAGTGACCTCGAGTTGATGTAGCATGAACAAGAGTGAAGAGGAATTCCTTAAGCTGTAAATCACTGCCCACTACTTTCCTTTTCTTCTTATCTGGTTAGCCTGCCATTTATATTTCAAACTGGTGTTTGGGTCAACCTGTGACTTTTGAATTATATTTTGCAAAGACACATCATCTACCCAACTATCTTGTATTTTCTTAATTAAGTCACTAGAAACATTAGGAACTGTAATGGCACTTAACTCAGAACTTCCCACACACCATTTCTTAAGTGATTTTTGGTTTGATCATATCAGTACAACAACCAACTTTCACCATCTATCTATTTTGGATATTTTGGTGAGTCCACAAATTGAAATCAGTTGTTCAAGAGCAACAATGAAAAGTTCAGAACTTTAGATATCTCGTAACTTTTGATGCTTTGCATACAATTCGGCACAAACGCTCATGTAACTAACCAGCTATAAAATATGTACAACAGTTCCAAATGTAGGACAATAATCACCAGATTTTGTGGTGTAGACAACAATCCCCACACAAATTTCAATTTCAGGTCGAAACATCAAACATACATAAGAACTTCAACTTTTTATGAAAATGAATCATACCCTGCTCGAAACCCTTATTAATGTCAGTAAAAAAAAGAAAAGGGAAAGCCCTGAACTCTCTAATTCAACTATTTAAGAGAAGTCAAATTCATGAAATTAAAGGTCAAAGAACAAGAATACTTGAGTAGAATTAAATACACGAACTGAATTGAGGGAAATTGAACCACAAATATGATCTTATATTCTTATGTCACAAGAGTATTAAATCACACCTATAAACAAGAACGAAAAAGTGATATTTATTTTACTATCACATACACCACTCGTTGTTGCCATTTCTTTCAACTTCACCATTGCAAAGCTTGGTGTAGACCTGAAAGAGTGTCAAATCAAACCATGTTAGTGGTGATTTTATTTATAAAGCACATGTAAAATCACATTCTACTTAACTGGTTATGCAAATAATCAATCAACATGAAGATTTTCTAACATGGTATGTAACAGGAAAGAACGGAATACCTTAGATATTTTGAAGCACGTCCAAAATATGTTGCAACTCGTGGACAGCAGTTTCTATAGTCATTCGTTGTGGTGGGGAATCCACAGAGCATGATACTCCAATCTTCACAATTGCAGTCAAACTTTCCTCCAATTTCTTTGCATTGGCTTCTGTGGTTTGCAATACAATTGCATCACCATCGATAACATCGACTACATGGTCTGGCAATGCCATGTAAGCATATTTATGAAGGCTAAAACCTTCATGAAATATCTCGTCTATCGGCTTTTTTCCTGTCATCACCTCCAGTAATAATATTCCATAACTGTATACATCCCCACTAATTGTCATCTCACTGCCAAGACCATATTCTGCAAAATATAATACACAATTACTTTACAAAAATGTAATAGCATTAGTAAATATAAGCATCATGGTTCCTCGAATATAAGAATAATTTTTTTTACCTGGAGGTGCATAACCAACTGTTCCTTTAACCCCGGTTGAACTGTTTTGGTTTGAATCCGTTCCAAGAAATCGAGCTAAACCAAAGTCTCCAACACGAGCCACCATATCATCGTCGAGTAGAATGTTTCTGGGCTTCACGTCACCATGAACAATTATTGTTTGACAGCGATTGTGAAGATAATCAAGTGCACATGCAACATCCATGAGAATGTTTATTCTTTGGAGAAGGTTCAGCCGCGTTGTATTTGCATTTGAATGCAACCAGTCATGTAAACTTCCTTTGGGCATGAACTCGTACACCAAAGCTTTAAAATCATTACCTTGAAAGTCTACACTTGAACACACAGTTATTATCTTCAGTAAATTCCGGTGTCGAATGTTGCACCATGCTTCACACTCTCTTAAAAAACTTTTTTGAGCTCCTCTGTTTTGAAGATGTATAACTTTGACCGCAACATAGCTATCAACATCATTATCAATGATTCCTCTATAAACAGAGCTAAACCCACCCCTTCCAATTAAATTTGCCTCGGAAAAGCCATCAGTAGCCTCGAGAAGCTGATTGTATGAAAGTTTCAAGAACCGTTCACTCCTTGATGATTGAGACGGTTGGCCATTGCTTTTCTTCTTACAAAATGCATACACAATGCATAAAATTTTGAAAAGTGTGAATGTAATCAAAATGACAATTAAGACTGTAGGAAATCTTTTTTTATGTTTCTTTGTCCTTTTGCATTTTGGCAACCCAAGTTCAACCACGCCTCCGCTGAGCCTGCTATTCCCTAAAACTGAGAAGGCACTTGCATTAGCGAACACTCCTCTGACTGGTACTTCACCCTCAAAATCATTGAAGGATAGGTTCATATATTCTAATTGAAAATTTTCCAAGAATGGAGGGATTTTGCCTGATAAATTATTATGTGAAAGATCAAGTTGCACCAATCCTTTCAAGGAACTTAATGATTGTGGTATCATGCCTGTGAATAAGTTTCCTTTGAGGGATAATGATGTAAGGCTAACGCAACCACCAAGGGTGCTAGGAATCTCACCTGATAGGTTATTATATGAGAAATCCATATCAGTCAACATCTTGAGATCACCAACCTCCGTAGGAAGGGAGCCAGATAGTTGGTTTTGAGAAAGATCTAATCCTATGACTAGAGATGGAAGTTGAAGAAGTTGTTTTGGAATTATGCCAGTGAGTTTATTGTCATTAAGGTATAACTCCATTAGGTTATCACAATCCCCCAAGCTTATTTTAATTTGTTCTTCCAGTCTGTTAGAAGATAAATCAAGGGAGATCAACAATGATAAGTTCCCGATGGCATCTGGAATTGGTCCTGAAAGCTGGTTATCATATAGATTAACAGAATCTAGCTTTTGAAGCATACCAATGGTCATCGGGATTTTACCTTTCAATTGATTTTTTCCTAAGATTAAATTTGTCAAGCCAACTAGACTACCAATACCCGAAGGAATGTTTCCAAATAATTGATTTCTATATAAATTTAGATAATTGAGTTGATTGGAAAGATTTCCGATTGATATCGGGAGAACTCCTTGAAAATTACAATTTTGAAGCTCCAAAACCTCCAATTTGCTGCAGTTTTTCAAAGAATCAATAAACTTCATGTCATCAGCTTCCCCGTCTCCATGTAGGTTGTTATCACTTAGGTGAACTCTACGAAAATCACTCAGTTCTGAAAAATTGATTGTAAACTTCCCACTAAAATTGTTGCCAGACAGTTCAAGATACCTTAACTTAGAACAATTAGATATAGATGATGGAATAAGTCCACTCAGTTGGTTATCTCTGAACTGAAGGAATTCAAGATTTGGGAGCATTGCACCAAATTCTAGAGGAATACTACCAGTAAGCTCATTCTCTGGCAATGAAAAGTTAGTTAAGAAGGTGAGGTTATAAATGGAATGAGGGATTGTACCAGTTAAGCTACAGGCACCAGAGTAAAATAATCTTAAGCTTTTCCAACGACCTAAGGTGTTTGGAATGCTCCCACCCAAAGGATTTTGGCTAGCAGCGAAATTTTCCATTGATGTAAGATTCCCCAAGAAAGGTGGGATGCCACCTGTTAAGTTATTGTTACGAATTACAAGATGAGTAAGTTTGGAGAGGAAACTGATCTCCACCGGTATGCTTCCAACAAGTTTGTTATGCGCAAGCAAGAGTTCTTTAAGGTTAGAGATACCAGATAGGTTAGTCGGAAATGATCCGTCGAATTCGTTTTGTTCAAGGTAAAGTAAACGTAGCCTGGAAAGACGACCGAGTTCATGAGGAATGGTTCCTTGAAAACTGTTGTTTAGGAGAGAAAGATCACGGAGGAAGCTGAGATTCCCTACATGAGGAGACAACAAGCCTATAAGGCCTTGGGACTCTAGTTGTAAAGCGGTGACTCTCCTGTGGCGCTTTCCACATGAGACACCACTCCAGTCACAGAAATGAAAGGAATCATTCCATGAGGTGAGAACTCCATATGGATCTTGGGTGATCATTGACTTGAACGATAATAAAGACTGGAAATCAGTCTCATTTCCGACATTGGAAGCAGATATGGTGGTTATAGTTAGAAATATAAAAATACCACAAAAGAGGAAACTAGGAATACTATAGAAAACCGATAAGCACATCATGCGTTGTTTTGAATTCAGTTTTTGAAATAAACTTCTAACATTGCCAGGACAATTGTTGGTTTCTTATATAGCCTGTCTGAATAAGTAAATATCTATAACATGGTCTCCTCTCACCCAAATTTTCATCTTTTTTACGTATAAACCACTCATTTATTAAAATAAACTTATACTGTATGTCATTCAACTACTTGTTTGTTTTCGTTTACGTACACCATAACTGATTCATGCACGAAACAATAAAGCATATATAAGAAACCGACCTCTAACTTATCAAAGTAATATGAATCACAATTTTGATGTGAAATACTAATTAATCTTTGTTTTAGGTGCGACTTTATATGATTAAAATTATATTAGAAGATAAAAATGAATTTTGCGACTATTTTTTTATTCTTATAATATTAATATGTTTGTGTTAGTTTCCTTTTTTACGTTTAGTAATTGTTTGAAATAAATTTGATCGTATATGAAAAAATTATATAGTTGACATATAAGTTATTTTCTATACACGAATGATTTATATGAGAAAACCTTAAAAGTTTGTGCTCTCCTCGTATGTTATCCCTTATCTATAGTGCATATATATAATGCAAGGATGAGATTCTCTCTATTTAATCTACTAAGATATCTCATAAATGCAATATTAAGCATTACAAGTAATAAAACTTGACGTACAATCCAATTTAACACCACAAACAAAGTATCTAAGTCAACCAAGACATTTAAAAAAATCATTAAACTTGAATACATATATATAGCCAATGTTTATACACTCTTATGAATATTTTGTTAAAAACTATATGTATATTAAACACGGTTTGGTTTGAGTAACCTTGGATATTTGAAAATAAAAACCGACATCAAACAATGATAAGAAGGTTTTTCAGGTTTCAAGTTTTCCGGTTTCGGTTTCGATTTTTTAGTTATCATTTTTTGCGGTTTCGAATTGAGCGGGTCAACTTGGTTTGGCGGTTTCACAGATTTTTTGAACACACATATCCATAAAGCTTAATGTTGAAGTAAAATCTCGTTTTACCTTCGACAAGCGGAATGATCCCTCCGGACTCTGAATGGTCCTTCGGGTTCAGGGTATCTTTCGATGGACGTAAGTTACTTCGGATACCTGCAAGACAGATATGACCGTTAGTCTCGTCCCGGGAGTGTTTCCCAGGACCAACCTCCGGTGTGAGAGTAAGTATGTGTTCTAGAGAGAGAAAGTATATGAGTAAATAATGTATAAGAAACAAGAGAGATAGTGATCTTTACCCTTGATGATTTCTTCTCTATTTATAGACTAAAATTGACTAAGTACGAGATCGACTGGTACTTATCTCTTAGTGGTTACTTGCTTATACTTTCCAAGTAAGTACCTGTGTACTTGTTTGTACTTTGATTTACTTTAGCTTTATAGGTAATTGTTCGTCCGGGGCGTGCGTTCCTTCGGACGTATAAGGTCCTTCGGATATTGTCTTACGTTGGCTTTATCATATCATTCCCTTCCGGTCGTCTCTCGGTTTGAGCCTTCCGGAAGGTGTACATGTCAACACGTTTCTTTGAGCCTTCCGGTCGTCTCTCGGTTTGAGCCTTCCGGAAGGTGTACATACGCCAACATGTCCCCCCCAGTATCATAGTATTGATCTTGTCAATGGTGTGATACTAAGAGAATTTTTTGTAGTTTGCCGGAGGGTATGATGTTTTTTGCTACGTTGGCATCGTGTACAAAATGCCAAAGGTAATTAATGTGTCGTTTTAAGGAGCGCCGTCGTTTTTACTGGGCCCTTGAGATCAGGACACGTATGGGCGTGTTTGTATCCTTTGGCTGGAATTGTGACACGTATGCCCTACGTGTGAGGTACCGTTTCGCGCCTATTCTTTTGCCCTATAAATAGCTCACTTTTCTCATTTTTTACCACTGTAACTTTTCACACACTCCTCTGTCCTTCCGAGCGATCTTTATCCGAACGTCTTATTTCCGTGCGTATTTTTGCCGTTGCGTTTACAAGAGGTACGTGTTCACATCTACTACTTTTATTTGGCTATACCTTCCCTCCGTTCGTCTTATGTCAGAATCTTCTATGTCCGTGGATCCGGAAGATGTGGTCGGTATAGATAGCTTATCCGTTAAGCAAGACATCCAACGACGCTTTTCAAAGACGCGTCCATCGGATGTGACATATCTAGCGAATGCTTTTGGAATACCATCGGATCTTCACCCGAGGGTTCCTCCGGGAGGCATGACCATGGACCGTCTTCCGGCTGATGCTATTGGTCTTTATGTTGAGTACTTTTTTGAGGGTGGTTTGAATATTCCTTTTTCTACTTTTCTTTTGGGGGTTATTCAGTACTTCAAGGTTCATATCTCTCAGTTATGTCCTCTTGGCTTGCATCGTGTGACCCTTTTTGAGGTATATTGCCGAAGTATGCATATTCCTCCTACCATTCCTTTATTCCGGGTATTTTATAAGCTGAGCAAGCAAGGCTGTTGGTTTTCGTTCGAGAAACGGACGGGTAACAACAGGAAAGTTTGTTTTGGTGATTTTCCGTCCAGTTTGAAGGGTTGGAAGGAAGAGTTCTTTCTGATCGATAGACGTGCGATTCCGTTTGCTATGCCTTGGAGGCATCATGATTCGGATGTATCGGACCCATTTCCGAAGGGTGATTTTAATCCGATTCATGCCAATAAGCTGGCTGAATGTATTATCGAGCCTTTCCAAGTGCCTCATGACTTTTTATATATGTTGGGAATGTCCTCTTATTGGAAGTATCCCGGTTATCGTGCTGCGTTGAGAGATGAGGAGGGAAGGGGTATAGCCCTTCGTCTCGTTATGTTTATTATTGTCTGTATAACCTTTTCGTTTACTTATCATTGGGTTTATTTACACGCAGGTGTTACTATGGCGGAATACTTGAAGAAACCTCCTATCCGAAGAAACGTGAACGTGGTGAAGGGAGATAGACTTCGTGAAGGTCAGAACATTGAGCTTCATTTGACCCAGCCTTTGGCTGCCGGTGCTCCCCTGCCTGAGAAGACTGATGATCTCTTGAGAGTTGAAGTTCCTGACGACAGGGTCCTTGCTGCCAAGGACAAGAAGAAAGAACAAATGGCTCGGATGGGGCCCAAGAAGCCACCAACTGGAGGTGTTAGCAAGCCCTCCGGAGCATCAAAGAGATCTGGGGATGATGTTTCTTCGCGCCTTCTGAAGAGGACTCGCACTTCTGATCATTCCCCTGTGATTGATCTAGATTCTTCTGAAGCTATTCCCAATCCTTCTCCGATTCGATCCATTCCCCCCTTGAAACGTCCTTCTGTGGACGGAGAGGGGGGTAGTGACCAGAGGACTGATGTTGGTGGTAAGTTTGAGACCTTTCTTTATTACTGTTTCTTGTGTATATATTCGTGGAAGACTAAGCATCTGTTTTTTTTTTTTTTTTTTTTTTTTTTTTTCTCAGGTAAGTCGAAGGGTTCTGCAGCTGGGAAAGGTAAGGAGACGGAGGGTGTTGAATCCGATGTGGACATTGAGGGAGATTCTTCTGATGAGGCGTTCATTCCGGAGTGGTCGGTGAAAAGAGGGACCCGAATGAATACTTCCGCTGTTTGTCGTGATATGATGATTCATCTGGCTACTCCTGGAGAGGAGAAGTATATAGATGCTCATGATGATGATGAAGCTGTTAACCGCGCTTGGCTGTTGTTGGCTAAAAGCGCGACCGCCCAAGCGGATCTTTTGTACCGTTTTGAGAATGCTGCGGCAGAACGTGGAAAAGCCGTTGCGGCTCACAAAGATTGTGACCGCAAGGCTAAAGATGGTCTTAAAAAATTTCAGTTGGTCAAGGGTGAGTTGGAGAAGCTGAGGGCTGAGCATGCTAAGTGTGCTTCGGGTGAGACGGAGGAGCTGAGGAGACTAAAGTCCGAACATTCTGGGTGTTTATCCAAGGAGCAGGGTTTATCTGGAAGGGTTGCGGATTTAGAGAAAGAGAAGGAGGAATGGAGAAAGGTTTCCGGCGGTCAGGCCGATCAGATCAAAATCTTGGAAGCCGAGTTGGCCAAGACTAGGCTTTTGTTCAGTGATGAGGAAATGGCAAATCAGGAGCTTCGAAAAGAGCTTGAAGGATTGGCAATTTCTTCCGGTAATGTGGAGATTGACCGTAACAGGGTGGTGAACGAATTTCTTCCCGAATTTGTTCGTCGTTTTCTGGATAGTCATGAATTTAAGGAAGCATTGGCTAGGCCTTTTAATTTGTTCTATCAGGCAGGTCTTATAGATGGGGCTAATATGTGTTTGAAGCCGGAGGAGGCTGCTAAAGTTTTGGAGGAGGAAGTAGAGGATTTGGATATGGAGGCTGAGGAGAAGTATCGGGTTTTGTATGATCAGGCCCTTACTCAAGAATATCCGTATGTGCAAAAGATCCGGAAGACGATTGATAGGTCCTTCAACGAGCTTATGACTATGTTTCCAGATCCTGCTCCTTCTTCTTCCGGTGTGTTGGATGAAAATGCTTCGAGTTCTGCTGCAGATGCTGGAAAGAAACCTTCTCCTGAAAATACGGAGCATCGAGAAGATGATACCTCTGCTCTTCCTTGAAGATGTTTGTCTTAGAGTTTAAGTGTCTCCATTTTGACCATGGGCTAAGGCACTTTATGTGAAGCTTTTAATTAATCCTTTTTCTATGTCGACGCTCTTTAGAGTGGTGATGTGTCGCGTCCGGAGGTTAGATGATGTCCGGATGGTGTAGATGTATTTTTTTTATTTTAGCTAGATGGTCCAGATTTTTGTTTTGTAGGATCGCGTAGGTCCTTTCTGGAATGCTTATTATGTAACGGCCTTTGCGCCTCCCTCGGATTATATGAATATTTCTTACTTCTATTTTAATCGTGTTTATTTATCTTGTTATATCTTGATATCATTATTAGCTTCTTTATCATGTTGTGACGTAGCGACTTGGCTGTTTGAACTTATTAAATCGATAGGTATCTACCTTTATAGGTTTTATGGCTTTCGACCGTTATGGGCCATTTATGCTGCAAAGAACATATCCTTAATAAAATTTGGCTCTTTGGCCGTTCGGAGCAACCTGTGCCGGAAGGCATTAGCCTTAATAAAATTTGGCTCTTGGCCTTTAGGGGCAGCTTGTGCCGGAAGGTATTTAGCCTTAATAAAATTTTGGCTCCTTGCCGTTAGGGGCAGCCTGTGCCGGAAGGCATTTAGCCTTAATAAAATTTTGCTCTTGGCTGTTAGGGGCAACCTGTGCCGGAAGGCATTAGCCTTAATAAAATTTGGCTCTTGGCCTTTAGGGGCGGCTTGTGCCGGAAGGCATTTAGCCTTAATAAAATTTTGGCTCCTTGCCGTTAGGGGCAGCCTGTGCCGGAAGGCATTTAGCCTTAATAAAATTTTGCTCTTGGCCTTTAGGGGCAGCTTGTGCCGGAAGACATTTAGCCTTAATAAAATTTTGGCTCCTTGCCGTTAGGAGCAGCCTGTGCCGGAAGGCATTTAGCCTTAATAAAATTTTGGCTCTTGGCCGTTAGGGGCAACTTGTGCCGGAAGGCATTTAGCCTTAATAAAATTTTGGCTCTTGGCCGTTAGGGGCAACTTGTGCCGGAAGGCATTGGCCTTAATAAAATTTTGGCTCTTGGCCGTTAGGGGCAACTTGTGCCGGGAGGTATTTAGCCTTGGTGAAATATTTCGGTGCATCTGAACAATAATATCACTTGAATGATCGCTAGTGCGTTTTTATTAGAAGAAAGGAAGTGGCTTGTGAGCCTTACAATGCGTTTTCCGAACACTAATGATTACATAAAACATTTCTTTAAATTCATCGCGTGCCACGTCCTGGGTACATCCACGTCTTCCATGGTTTGAAGTTTGTAGGTGCCGTGCTGATAAGCTTCTATTATCCGATACGGACCTTCCCAATTTGGTCCTAATTTCCCCTGATCCTCCACTCTGCTAGCTTCATTTCTCCGATACACAAATTCTCCGACCTTAAATGTTTCGGGTCGGACCCTTCGGTTGTAATATTGTTCTACCTTCTTCTTGTATTTTGCTTCTCTTATCGCTGCCATTTCCCTTCGTTCTTCCAATAAGTTTAAGTTGAGGTTGATTTCATCGTCGTTGTTTTCTATATCGGTCATCATGGTTCGGAAGGTGGGCATGCCGATCTCGGCCGGGATAACGGCCTCGCTTCTGTAAGTTAGACTGAAAGGTGTTTCCCCATTGCTGGTTTTCAGAGTGGTACGAAAGGCCCAAAGTATATTAGGTAGTTCGTCGACCCATCCGGCTCTCTCTCGTCCGAGCCGTGACTTAAATCCCTTCATCAAACTTCTGTTGGCTCTTTCTACCAACCCGTTGGCTTGTGGATGTGCAACAGCCGTGTTAATCTGGGTGATGTTTAGTCTTTCACACCAACTCTTGAAAGGATCTCCTATGAAGTTGCTTCCATTATCCGTAACGATTATTTTGGGTAATCCGAATCGGCACACGATGTTATTCCATACGAATTTTTTGACCTCCTTTCCAGTAGTTTTGGCCAAAGGTTTCGCCTCCATCCACTTGGTGAAGTAATCTATTGCAACGATTACATACCTGACCTTTCCTGGGGCTTCGGGTAGAGGTCCCAAAATGTCCATTGCCCATTGGTAGAAGGGCCATGGGGCCATAACGGAGGTCAATGTTGTTTTTGGCAACTTAGGAACCGGAGCGTGTATTTGACATGAATCACACTTCCGGATCCATTCCCTAGTGTCACGATGCATGGTTGGCCAGTAGTAACCTTGCCGCATGAGCATGGCCACAATGGATCGTGGGCCGGAGTGCATTCCGCATGCTCCTTCATGTAATTCTCTTATGATGTAGTTGGCTTGAAGAGGTCCCACACATCGTAACATTGGGCCTAAGTATGATTTCCGGAAGAGCACATCGTCCAGTATGGTATAGTGGCTTATTTTCATTCGGAGGGCTCTAGCCTCGTTCTGGTCTTCCGGCCAGATTCCTTCTTTTAAGCACCGGAGGATAGGTGACATCCAATTTTCCTCTTCTTCTTCCACTATTGCGTTTACTGGCTTTCCTTCCGTAGATGGTTTTTCTAGTACTTCTACTAGGATTTCCTTTGTCAGGTGATCGAATGCTACGGATGCCAGTTTGCTCAGTATATCAGCCTTTTGATTCTGAGCCCTTGGGATGTTTTTTATGTTAAAGCGTTCGAAGCAGGTGATGTATTCCTTAGCCTTGGCTAGATATTTCATCATACTCTCCGTATACGCCGTAAAGTCTCCATTGATTTGGCTTGCCACTAAATTTGAATCTACCCGTACATCCAACGCTTTTATGTGCATGCTTCTCGCAATTCTCAATCCGGCCAGTAATGCTTCGTACTCTGCGCCGTTGTTGGTGGCATTGAAATTTAGCCGGAGGGCATAGGTGTATTCCTCCTTATCCGGGCTGATTAGGACCAAACCCGCTCCAGCGCCTTTTTTGCTGGACGCACCGTCCGTGTAGAGTATCCATTCTTCAATTTGGGAAACGTCACATATCTCCTTTCTCCCTCTTCTTGGATCTTCTTTTGAGACTCCTACGGGAATCTCGTTGATGAAATCCGCTAGAACCTGTCCTTTGACTGCGTTTCTTGGTACGTATGTGATGTTATAGGCTCCGAGCTCTACTGTGTACTTAGCGAGACGTCCGGATGCTTCTGCCTTGTTTAATACTTGTTTGATAGGTTGGTCTGTAATGACCTTGATCAGGTGAGCTTCGAAGTATCGTCTCAATCTTCTGGACAAGTGTAGTAGGGCTAGGGCCAGCTTTTCTACCGGAGCATATCTCTTTTCGGCCTCATGCAACGTCCGGCTTACGTAATGCACTGGAATTTGT
Source organism: Artemisia argyi (assembly GCA_030686995.1). Lineage (NCBI taxonomy): Eukaryota > Viridiplantae > Streptophyta > Magnoliopsida > Asterales > Asteraceae > Artemisia > Artemisia argyi. The sequence continues at coordinate 154,239,930 of CM060709.1, read as the reverse complement.
CGTCCTTCCCTTTCCACTAACATGACTCCGCTAATTGCCTCTTCAGCAGCCGATATGTATAAATACATGTCTTCCTTCGGCTTTGGCGTAGTGAGGCAGGGGAGTTCCAAAATCATTTTCTTCATTCTCTGAAAAGCTTCTTCGGCGGCCTCCGTCCATTGATATTGGTCTTTATTATCTTTGGTGATGTTTTTGAGGGTTTCGAAGAATGGTAACGACCTTTCGGCTGATTTGGACAAGAAACGATTTAGTGCCGCGAGCTTGCCGCTCAGGCTTTGCATTTCTTTGAGGGATTTGGGTGATCTCATGTCGGCAATTGCTCTTGTCTTTTTAGGGTTTGCTCTGATTCCTTCTGAGGATATCAGGTATCCGAGGAATTTTCCTTCCTCAACTCCGAAGGAGCATTTTTTGGGGTTTAGTTTCATGTTTATCTTACGGAGATTATCAAACGTTTCGGCAATATCGGCTAGCAGCTCCTTTTCGGTTTGGCTCTTAATTACCATATTATCAACATACGCTTCTAAGTTTCGTCCGATCTGTGGTCGGAAGACTGTATCTACCAATTTCTGATAGGTTGCTCCGGCGTTCTTTAGTCCGAAGGGCATCTTGGTATAACAATACGTTCCGTGATCGGTGTAGAAAGCGGTTTTTTCTTCGTCTTCTTTTGCCATTTGAACTTGGTGATATCCTTTATAAGCATCAAGGAAGCATTTGTAACGGAATCCCGTTACGGATTCAATTTTCCAATCAATTTCTGGTAGTGGGTAATAGTCCTTTCGACAGGAGGAATTGAGATTCTTGAAATCTATGCACATTCTCCAACTACCGTCCGGTTTTTTTACCAATACTGGATTTGATATCCATGTTGGATACCGGACGGGTCTGATGATTCCGGCTTTCAGCCATTCTTCCACATCTTTGTTTATAGCTTGGTTTTTTTCTTCTGAGAAGAATCTTTTCTTCTGCGCCACGGGTTTATCTTGTATGTTTGCATTGAGCTTGTGTTCTGCGACCCATCGGGGAACACCCTTCATATCGGATGGTTCCCATGCAAAAACATCCCGACTGTTTTTGAGTAAGGTAATCAAGTTTCTTCGTCCTTCTCTTGAAAAGTTTTTACCTATTGTTACTAGCTGTTCTGGATATGCCGGATGGACCAAAATTTCTTCCGTTCCGTTGTCTTCATTATTGATTACTGTTTCTGAAAGGGATTTTGCTTCGGCTTCTTTTTCCGACAAGAATTTTTCCTCTAATCTTCTGCACTCCGAAATGATGACGGAACGGGTAACCAGGGTGGCAATTCCCCTTGGGGTTGGGAATTTCATCATGGAATGTATTGTTGATGGGATGGCTCTTAATTGCTTAATTCCGGTGCGCCCTAGTATTATGTTGTAAGGAGAAGGAGATCTTATTACTGCAAATTTCATAGTTGTACGACGATATAACCCTTCGCTTCCGAAGCATACTTCCAGCTCAATTTTTCCCAACGGGCTAATGGCTTCTCCGGCGAATCCTACCAAAGGCGTGTTTGTCTTAGTGAGTCTAGATCGGATGGCAGAGTCCAAGTTTAAGAAACAGTGTTCATACATGACTTCAACCGAAGCTCCTTGATCAACGTATACTCTTCGGACAGTATATCCTTCTACTTCTGCTTCGACTATGAGGGGTTCCTCCGAGGCATCCCCGGGTAAAATTGGAGGAAAACTGATCGGAGTATTCATCCATTCTTCTTCTTGATCCCTGCTTTTACGTTTTGATCTTTTCTCTTGGTATTGAACCATATTTATGACCCTAGCCGGGTTGGCTTGATGATTGTTTCTCTGAGGTATTTGATTCCTTTGTCGGACATCCCTGATCAGATGGTCCAGCTTGCCCGTTTCCAAGGCTTTTTTGAGTTGCTCTTTCAGGTTATGGCAGTTGTTTGTGAGATGTCCCTTTTCTCCGTGGTAGTCACAATACTTGTCCATGTTCTCTCTCGAAGGTCTTCCCTTCAACGGAGGGGGTGCTGGTAGTCGAAGGTGATGTTCGGTAGCCAGAATTTCCTTGGGAGCCTTAGTAAGTGTGTTCAGATCTAGGGGCCTGGTGTCTCTTCTATTTGTGTCGTTACGACGATATTCCTCCCTGTAATTCGTTCTGTTGTCGTTCCTTGCCGGACCATAGGGTACGTAATGGTTGTTTTGACGAGGCTTAAAGTCATCGCGGCGATTCTCTTGTCGACGATTTCCTCTGAAGGAAGATCGTCGCATGTTTGGGTCCGGCTTGCTATAAGGGCTGTGTTGATGGTCCCTTCGGTAATTATCCATCCTTTCTCCTCTTGGTACTTTGGCTGACTGATACGCTTTTTCGGAACGGATGAAATCATCGACTCTTATCATCATTTCCGTAACCGTTCGAGGAATTTTCTCAGAGAACCTTTTGGCTAGTTCCGGACACTTGCAACCATCGACGAAGGAAGATATTTGCATTACTTCCGGTACCCCAGAGATGCGACTAGCTTCGTCTGTCCACCTTTCCTTGAATTCTGGTAGTCCTTCATTGGCTTGTCGGACGATTTTGGTGATTTCCATTGGGTCTCTAACGCATCTTCTTCGAAGGGCGAACCTTTGCACAAATTGTTCGGACAAAGTTTCCCATTCGTCTATGCTGCCCCGAGGTAGGCTATCAAACCATCCCCGGGCGGCATCGTCCAAGGTTTGTTGGAACATCATGCACCATATGGGCATGGGCCAGGCTCCTTGGTTGGCGGCCCCTTCGAATCTTGTGATATGATCGTCCGGATCCGTGGATCCATCGTATAGTTTTATGTGTGAAGGCATCAAATACTTTGCGTCTTTGGGTCCGGAGAAGTTGATGATCCTCCGGGTAAACGGGCTTTTTGATGCCGCCTTAAAGGGTTTAGAAAGATCGTTCGTACTTTCTTCTTCCGTTTTCTGAGTTCCGGTGTTTTGAGCCCCTTCGTCCTCGAAGTCAAGTTGGATAGGTTTGATCGGTGTTTCTCCTGTGGCGTTGTGTTGTTGGATTAGGACCTGCAGTGCGGAGAGGTGACTTAGGATCTGTTCTCTGCTGATGGGATTGACCTCCGGGTCTTTCCCACTTCCTTCGGGTGTAGTGGGGGCGGGACCTGTCATTACTTAGTTCGGGTAGAGTGAATGACGAGTCCCACGGATGGCGCCAATTTGTTGAAGTAAAATCTCGTTTTACCTTCGACAAGCGGAATGATCCCTCCGGACTCTGAATGGTCCTTCGGGTTCAGGGTATCTTTCGATGGACGTAAGTTACTTCGGATACCTGCAAGACAGATATGACCGTTAGTCTCGTCCCGAGAGTGTTTCCCAGGACCAACCTCCGGTGTGAGAGTAAGTATGTGTTCTAGAGAGAGAAAGTATATGAGTAAATAATGTATAAGAAACAAGAGAGATAGTGATCTTTACCCTTGATGATTTCTTTTCTATTTATAGACTAAAATTGACTAAGTACGAGATCGACTGGTGCTTATCTCTTAGTGGTTACTTGCTTATACTTTCCAAGTAAGTACCTGTGTACTTGTTTGTACTTTGATTTACTTTAGCTTTATAGGTAATTGTTCGTCCGGGGCGTGCGTTCCTTCGGACGTATAAGGTCCTTCGGATATTGTCTTACGTTGGCTTTATCATATCATTCCCTTCCGGTCGTCTCTCGGTTTGAGCCTTCCGGAAGGTGTACATGTCAACACGTTTCTTTGAGCCTTCCGGTCGTCTCTCGGTTTGAGCCTTCCGGAAGGTGTACATACGCCAACACTTAACTTTTATGTAAATCAAATAGTCATATTGAACAACGAAAAATAATGCTTAATAAAATATGTATAATCACAATTGTATAATAAAAAACATTGTTATTGATTAAATAGTTGAAATATGTGACATGAAATATTTGGTATCCGTAAATTTTTTGTAACAAAAACGTAATAAATTTAAAAACATGATTCATCAGAAATTTTTATTTTCAAGGTACCCGTCGTCACAACAAGCGAGTACCCATTTATGCATCCCTTTTTTTCATTTCCGAACCAAAAATACCACCATTAATTATTACGCCAAAGCACAACGCCTGCATCAATGTATCACTTTCAGTTTATGTAATTTATTTCTTTTCAATTTAGTACGTCATGGTTTACTTGAACTTTTTATATGACTTTTTATTTATAGCAGACAAAACTGTTATAAAGTTGACCTCAAAAACCTAAGTGGACAAGTTTTTAGCCGGCCATTATTGGCACGTGGCACAACGCACAAAATATCCTAAAAAATTATCCGTTGTTCCATTTCATGACTTGTAGCACGTCGTTCCATTAGTTAGTGCCAACCAAGTTACCAACAATGGAAGAATGGTTCGAGTACGTTGTGAGTTGTTTCTTGTGTGCTTGTGAAGCCGTAAAGCTGAATGCCAAAGCTTAAACCGTCAAAAATGAGGAGGTGATGGAAGTGCAGATCTTTATGTTTTGTTTGTACTATATAGACAAATGGTGTTATTTTTTCTGTTGATTGCTTGATGTTGTACTTTGTCTAAGTAGTTATTCAGATTACTGACTTAGTTAACAAGTTTGATGATGGAATGGGTTTAAAGTACACCTTAGTTTCTGATTATGAAGACACCCAATTCCCTCCTAATATATGAATTAGGAGCTTAATTAACACTAGGAAATTGGAGCATATGAGTATATACACATATAATCCCAATTAGATACGTGCTCCTGGTTAGGTTGAAGTATAACTTTTTAATGGGTTAAAGTCCAAATATAGGCAACTTACTTTCTCAAATTTCTACATCTAGATAACTTTGTAAAAGGCCATTACCGTCTACATAACTTGCTGGAACCGGTAAATATAAGCAAGATGATCAATTAGGTTTCCACCTCAATAACTATTTTCCACCTGTCCCTTATCATTTTTCACCTAGATAATATTGACCCATTTTTTACCCGATTGGGTCAGTTTTCCAACGTCTTTATCCCTTTTTAAGTCCAAGTTAGTCCAAAATCAAAACATAAACTATCAAAATAAATATTGGTAGAATACGCAAATAGTAGCATAATGAGGTATCAGATTATTTTGGAAATCGCAGTCATATTCGTCATCAGAGAACCAATCAACAATAATACATCTCTCGTTATAAATACGACTAACTCCAAAACACCGCTTTACCGGTGTTGGGGAGGAATTGTGGTTATGTGTGAAGAGTATAAAATAAGTGATTTACTTCTTTTGTTGTACTCCCTCTTTTCCTAATTAATAGTCCACGATTCCTTTTTGGGCTGTCACAATTTAATTGTCCACTACAAATAGATGTGGAAGTTTGATTGAGTTTACCATATTACCCTTGGTTGAAGTTAATATTACAAACTTTAAAGAAGATAATAATTAATTAGTTGTGGGTAAAATTGTCATTCTGCAAAAGTAAGAAAGAGAAAGCGGTAAAAATTATGTGTTTAGATTTTGATGTTTTTGTTTTGATTTTTAGGTTTTATGTAAAACACACAATAACACAGCATCATGTTTTTTTAGGGAAGAAGACAGGGGCATGTACGTCAATTGATCTCAAGTAGACATTTAGAATAAACAAAAAAATGAGAGAAAATTACCAAAATAGGCCAAAAATATTCGGGCATTTCATGGTTTGGTCATGATTTGACCCCATTTCTCAATTTGGTCATGCTCAACTGCTCGACTGCTCAACTGGCCTCATTGCTCGACACGTGTCATGAGTTAGGTGAGATGTCCCTTTCAAGTACAAGTGGTAGGTGGGAATATTTTATTAATTTTTATGAAATTACAAAAATACCCTCATATATTAATTTGATTATTTACCCCACCTAACTCCATCTACCTACCCCACCTAACTCCACCCACCAGCCTTACTAGTCCACCACCACCACCACCCCTCATTGCTCGACCACCACTGCTTAACTGCTCAACCACCACTGCTCAACCGATTAATCGCTCAACCACCACTGCTCAACCACTACTGCTCAACAACCACTGGTCAACCACCACTACTCGAATGGTCAACCATCATTTAAAAAATAAAAAATAAAAAAATAATAATATATATATATATATATATAACCCATTATTTCCACAAGAACTGTATAAGAAGTCATCTCAAATGTAGTACGAGATATCTTGCACATGGCGACAAAGCCCTTTTTAATATCAACTGATGATATACGAAGTCATCTAAAAAAAAATATCAACTGACCCATGATATCTTGTATAACTATTAAACCTTCATGACTTCAATAAAGAATTACTGAACAGTACGAAGTTAATAAACCCGTCAATCACGAACTCGCCGGAATCATGAACTCGCCGGAATCTGCTGGTGTTTCACTGGTCAACCATCGCCGGAATCTGCTGTTGTTCTCGTTATTGTTACAAAACCTTCAAAACCCGTGGGTTGAACCCACCTTCTTCTTTGGTTATCAAGAAACGCGAAAAGGGACGAGCAAGTATGTAGGATTCGAGGATAAAACGCGAATGAAAATGGTGTTATTGGTGGTTTCACGGCGCGTGGCCTAGCTCAAAAGAAAGAGAATAAAAAATAATGATGAATGGTGGTGGAGGTGTATTATGACTCGCGACGGTGATGGAGATATGGCCGGAATAGTGATCGGATAAGAAAGGGTGTACCTGTGTGGTGTGTTTGTCAGTGAGGAAGAGAGTAGAAAATGAAAACTTAATTTTTTTATAAATGGGTATTTATATGAGGCTATTGTTGTAATTTCATAATAATCAATAAAATATTCCCACCTACCACTTGTACTTGAAAGGGACATCTTACCTAACTCATGACACGTGTCGAGCAATGAGGCCAGTTGAGCAGTCGAGCAGTTGAGCATGACCAAATTGAGAAATGGTGTCAAATCATGACCAAACCATGAAATGCCCGAATGTTTTTGGCCTATTTTGGTAATTTTCTCAAAAAATGACGTAGCATGTTTTTACCTAAACGACAAGTAACCCACCAAGAAATGTGACGAAATTTGTAAGTATGGAACATATTCAAAAGTTATAATGGTGGTAATAGTATTTTACAAAGTAAGTTACCTAGATATGAAAATATAAGATAGTCCATTGCTTATTTTTGGATTTAACCCTTTTTTAATATTCCATTTAGACTAATTATGTGAATGTGAAGTTTTGGCTCTTCAAGAAAACTTTGGACTTTTTGCTTTGGATATATTCAAGTTGATATTGACACATGGCTTGGCTTGTATAGTGTCATGATAGCTTTAGAATGTTTAAAAATTTCTGCGTGTATTATCTTTAGTTATTTAAATAAATTGAAGGGTTCAATTCTTAAAACACTTCGATTCTCGGATATTTGAAATGTGTTATGTATAAAGATGAAAATTCAATCTCCAAAGCATTTTCATTTATGCATTAGGTTTGTTTTGGTTGTTTAATCTCATGTAAAAGAATTGTACTAAATTAGGAATGATTGTTAGTGTTTTAGTGCAATTAAGGGATTTGATCATACTTGAAGATGACTTTGAGATGTGGAGTGTATACTCATTAACTCAATGTACAAACATTACTCAGATAGTGGCTATGTTTGGCGCGGAGATTTTTGGGGCGATGAGAGGTGAGCAATGAGCTTTTTGATTTTTATTGTTCGATTGGCAAAGGAGCGGTGAGCTTTGCTATTTTTTAAGAATGCTCATTTTTCCAATGCTTCTTTAAGAAGCTTTGAGCGGTGAGCTGTGACCTGTGGCTACTGCTCACAGCTCACTACTACTGCTCATAATTTATGTTACTTTTACCAAACATACCCATGAACGATTTATGGAAATCAGATAAATGATAAGTGAGTCAGCTCCTCAATGACTGAGCTGATAAGTGACTTCGTTGGAGCTGTTTATACTGACTTGTAACTTCTTAGACCTATTAGATGGGTAGGTTTTAAAATGGTTTAATGGCTCATAATGAATTGGTCTTGTAACCACTTTAGCTATTATGATGAAATATTATGTGGAGATTAGTTGGCCGATTAATGTTCATAACTACAACTGATTGAGTAGTATATATATAAAAGAAGCACATGCATGAGATGAGACACATAAATTTGAAGCACTTATTTGTGTAACAACCCGATATTTTCCACGTCTACGTTTACTCCCAAACTTTGGAAATTCACTATTCATCGATTACTATTCATCAAAACACTATTCATCATTTTACTATTCATCGTTTTTAATGTCCGTTTGATATTCTGAGAAACATTTGAAAATTTTACTATTCACCGAACACTATTCATTCCCGGAAGAAATTCCACTATTCACGTGCATTATCAGTAAGGACCTCTCATACGGACTAGAAATAGTCGGCATATCATCATTTGGTCATTTACATGTTATACCACTCTTAGGATTTTCAAATATATATATTTAGTATATTTAACGTTTTACGTATAACGATTTCTAAATAAACGTTAACGCCCGACTAATATATATACGACGAATATATCTAAATATTCCCACCATGGTCCCGACATATTTTTATATCCCTTATAATATCTTAAAAGTTATAAAATTCATTTACCCGGTGTTTTGGAAATTTATTTAATTATTATCGTAAGTTTACAAAAATTTCGACGGTTTTCGTAGAAATTAAACAACAATTATCTAAACACCCAATAATTATACCCAACCTATTTTTTTATAATTTTTACAACTTTATTTTATCCCGGTTAACTCTGTTAAAATTTATTTTTAGTTAACCCGGTACCCGGTACACCTTAAAACTACAATTAAATACAAGATCATACCAAATCCCACCAAAATTCTTACACATTCAACCCCCCCCCCCTCCAAATTTCATACTAACTCTCTTACACTTGAATTATTTCTCTACTAACTCATAAATGCATGTACCTTTTGTCTAGTTTATAAAATATATAAACCTAAACTCATATTATTTCATCTCATTTTTCTCACAAGCAAACTAGGTTTTCTTCCCTCTTTTCCTCTCTTTTCTCTCTTTGGTTCACGGCAACAACAAGAACAAGGAGCAAGACCATAAATTTTCTCAAGATCAAGTGTTCATCTAGTTTATTTAGGTTATTCTTTTAAGGTTTTGAAATACAAACTTAAGAATACTAAGGTTTTCATCATCTAATCACACCACCTTTCAAAGTAAGTATATCAAACTCCTTTTTATAATTTTATCAAGTTTATACAAGATCCATATGATATATATACTAGATCTACATGCATATGCTATTTATACCACTTTATTTTTTTCAAACTTTTAACTTTTGAACCTTAGAAAGTGTTTATGGTTAGATCCTTGTTAGATCCACTTGATTTATGATGTTTAGGAACCCATGACACCCTAAGAAGGTGTATGGTAGGATTAGATTAGTTTTGTGGTGATTGAAAGTGGTTTGGTTGAAGTTGGAACTAGATTGGAAACTTAGAAATGATTTTTGAAACATTACATATACCTACTGTCCCTATTTTGAAATCGTGGGAAACTCAGGAACTAAGGGGTAATTTTTGACCAAAGATTTAGAAAATACTTTTAAAAACGAAACTTTTGGCGAAAGAACGGATTAAAACGAGCTTATAACGAAGGAGATATGATTTTTGTAAATTTAACGTCGAAAACTATTTTTCTGAAAACTGCATGCTGTTTGACAGTTTTCGACGGGCAAAAAGAGGTGTTAAACGTAACCTAGAGGAACCGAGCTATCGAAAATATATTACTACATACTAAAACGAATCCGTGAATATAAAGAACGAGGAAAATGAACTTAAAACGACCAAGTTATATACGTTTTAAAATCGTCAAAACTATATATATATATATTTAGTCACTACTAGAAAATAATATAACTACGTACTAAATGATATATTTTCTAGATTTCTTATTCAAGGAGTTTATTTTTAACTAACGAAGTACGTACGACACAAGGTTTATTGCGCGATTACTAGACATTATTTTAAGGTTTTCAAGACGAGGAATATAACGCTAACATTTTATATACGATATATTACGACAAGTTTTTATAATTCTAGTTGGACTTATTTTTCCTAAGTATGGAAAATATTTTAATTTGACAATAACTAGTATTTCCAAGTTAAGAGTGGTATAGGGAAACATGTGCATGTACATTCCTTTCATCATTTCATGATCTAAAGCAGATCATATCATTCATTTAGGTTGCGGTTAGAGTGCGCGTCTTACTTCAGTTCGTACCCTTTGTTATCATATCGCTTATATCAGGTGAGTATTCACGAACCCCTTTTTCTAACTATTTCAACTTATTTGGGGTGGATGCATGAATTACTTGAACTAAATTGTTTGTTACTCATTGAACTCTTTTGACTTATAACTTGTTTGGAACTATTGGACTTGTTTTGACCTTTTGAACTTGACTTGACCTTTGAAATTGACTTAAACTTTTGAACTTAATGCACCGTACGTGCTATAACCTAAAGTCTCCCTTGTCGATGGAGCAGCATTATCAAGTCTCCCATGTTCGGAGCAACATAAAATCTCCCCTGTCTACGGAGTAACTTTGATTTACTACTATATAATAGTTTGTGAAAGATGTACCGTACGTGCATCAGCAATTGTTAGTCTCCTGCTGGTTTGCCGTTCGCACTCCAGTTTATACGTACCGTTCGTGCGGCCTCCTTGTGTGGGGCAGTAGGTAGTATGGATAGCGCTATTAGAGGTCGGCCAACCTCTCGTTCCCCTGTCTACGGAACGCATATTATTTATTTTAGGAGCCTTGCCACTTACTTTATTATATACTATGATTCCATATTGTGAACTATATTGACCACTTGTGCTTGACTACTAGACACATAACTTTTAGGCAGTGGGTTGTAAACACACAGGTTACAAGTCTCTTATGGCGGGACTTGGAACTGAGTGGATTTGCAATGCCTTTGCCTGGCGAACTTTCTCAAATGGTTTTCCTATTATTTAAAACGTTTATACTCACCAACTATTTTTATAGTTGACCGTTTTCTCTCATGCATTTCAGGTGATCGTCAGTAAGCTTGTCATCAAGGTCTTGCATAATGAAGTTTTCACATGTCACTTCTTTTCATTATGTACTAAAATACCATCTTTTGGGAATCAAACTTATGTCTTTTATTTGCCAAAGTCGGCAATAACAACGTTGTAATGTTATATTTTTCCTTAATGTAAATTATGGTATTGTCTTATTTCTCTTTGGTAATGTATATCGATTTCGTTACACCTCGTGTTTCCGCCTTCGGCGAGGGTGTGACAATTTGCAACAAGGGTTCTTGATTTGATCTTAAACCAAGAACCAAGTACAAAACTATCTCAATTACCCATAAAGGCATTTTAATAACCTAGCCAAATAGACCAAATAATTTCATTTAAAAAGTGATAACACAAATGATTTAATTATCCGATCATTGATTTCTATAAGGATTTTTGTTACCCGTGCGTTGCGGCGTGATGATTCTCATTAGTAAAAATGTATATGTGTAAATCTCTATTTTTAAACATTATAAATCGTAAATTGAACTCGCGACTTTAGCTATAATGCTCTTAACTAACACAATAAGAATATGAAATAGAAAGTTGAAGAAGATAAATTTTAGAATGGTCAATTCCCGGTCGCTCAGGTGTGCGGGTTTTTTTAGACCCACTTTGGTTGGTTTCTTCAAATGGACCAAGCGACTTGCGAAGTTAATACAAATGCGACATGTGATACTAAAAAAAGTCGCGCCTAATTATTTGTGTCATACATGTGTAAGGCACAAGTAGGGGTATCTTTTGAGCTACTTATAAGTAGCGACTTTTAAAAGTTTGAACGAACATCTATTTTGTCTTTTTGTTCCAAAATAGTCAGACTTCGAATAATATTATTTTAATCTTTTTGCCTCTTCCTAATGTTGAGCAACCTAGCGACTAACTTTGAATTATTTTTTGCAAATTTACTATTCATTATCTTTTTCACTTCCCATCACCACCGCCCTCCACCACCATACAACCATCACCACCACCCTCGAGTACATTTTATTAAAAAAAAAAAAAAAATAAAAAAAATAAAAAAAAAAAATAAAACTTAACAAGAGTTTGGTTTAATTGGGTTAACCCGAATAACGCGGATAATATATTCAAACCCTTGTTCAAGAGAAGTTTTGCAAGGGTGGGAAGCCTGGTTTGCAAATTTTGGATTTTCCAGCAGTTAGGAGAAACATCAGCAGATACAAGAGCTACTTAGGGAGCTTGCCTCCGAAATTTTGTCATTGGATAGCTGTCTTAAATCCCCATTACAGGTCTACGTTACTCTTTAACTAACAGGCTTTAGTGTAAAATCTTTGACTAATTCAATAAACAAAAATATAATTTAATCATTAAGATAAAAACATGTGTTATTTCTGATCTTGTATTTAATCAAGCAAATGACATACTTTGTGTACGCACTTACCAATGTTGATTCGAGAAACAATCAAAGAGTCAATCAACAATGTTTGTTTGTCGTGCGTGAGCTAGAAGAAAGTATCATCGAAAGGAAACTAATAAACAAGTTGCAATCAATTAAGGTAAAAGATAAAGAAAAAAAAGTGGCCACGATTTGCCCACCGGAATCTGGGTTTGGTTACCGGAGAAGATGAAGATGAAAGGTGAGGGTAATGGTTGTGTGGTAGTAATGGGAAGTGAAAAAGATAATAAATAGTAAACTTGAAAAAAATCGCTCAAAGTTAGTCGCTAGGTTGCTCAACATTTGATATGGGCAAAAAGATTAAAATAATATTATTCGAAGTTTGACTATTTTGGAACACAAAGACAAAATAGAAGTTCGCTCAAACTTTTAAAATTCGCTAATGATAAGTAGCTCAAAAGGTACCCCTACTTGTGCCTTACACATGTATGACACAAATGATTTGGCACGACTTTTTTTAGTGTCACATGTCGCATTTGTATTAACTTCGTAAGTCGTTTGGTCTATTTGAAGAAACTAAGCAAAGTGTGTCTAGAAAAACCCGTACACGTGAGCGACTAGGCTAGTCTCAAAGTTAGCCCATTTTAGAAAGTAAAGTTTTTTTTAATAATATTAGGGTAAAAAATTATATTTATAGAAACAAAGTATAAGATTAGAGAAATTAAAGAGGTTAAATTACAAATATAAAACGATTAATAAAAATTTTGATAATTGATATTAAAAAAAGATACCTGCTACACACAAAAACCTTAAACATATTCCTTTTCAAATTGAGTCATCGACCAACGTCATCTTATCTATAATACTATAAGATTCAGTCCTAAAATTAAATGTGTAATTATGAAGTTTGAGCTTTATGAGTAAGAAACAAGTTGGAGACCTTTAGTTGGCATCGAGAGTTAATTCCTGCTCATCAATGGGTTACCTGTATATCAATGCAACCATATCAACAGTCTTACATGCATATGAATGTTAGTCCTTTCGAGTGCAGCTTTGTTGTTACAATTGTTGCTCATTAATGGAGAAGTTAAATTTTGATCATAGTTACTCCTTAATGGAGGGTTATATGAATCAAAATGAAGAGTTCCTGGAGTTACAACACTCACGCCCTCTCAAATCACCAGCAATTATTACAAAAAATATACATTCCCCACCAATCGGTTCCACTTCTTAAACTTAAAATGGAGTCTTAAATGACTATATCATCTCACACACTAAGGGAGCCTATAAATAATAGCAAATAAACCAGCAAAACACAAACTCACCACTGTTACGAAAGAGCAAAGAGAAACCAAAAACTGTTTGAGGTTTAGTCATCGTTGGTGCAATAAAAAAAAAAAAAAAAAAAAAAAAAAAAAAAAAAAAAAAAACGCCAATTCAAACCAAGTCCAAAAACACAAATCCTAATCTAGACACAACCATGACCCTCACATCTCTCCCCAACACTCATCAAACTTAAACCATATCGGATTTTCTTTATATAAGATCTCAGTTTAATTCGTTTGTGTTAATCACAGATATATCAAGACTTTTGAAGGTCATAAAAACGAAATAAATCATCATAGATCCGTTGTAAGGCTCAACCATTTTTTAATATACGAAACTTTTAAAGAGGATGCATAACAAATCTGTTAAACTCCTTTTTTAGTTCGATTATTAAAAAGAAAAACAACAATCAAAATTCACACCTACCCGAGACCCCATTTAGGGATCCTGAAATCGTGGTAATTGGGTTCTTCGATGAACAAGAGAACAAACGGACCTTTGTTTAAAACGCATAATATAGAAGACGGGTGTGTTTCCTTTTTGTTCGGTTATATTAAAGAAGCACAAGGTTTTTTTTTTGGTCGTGTGATTTGGTGAAGACAAGATAGATGAAGAAGTGAAAAGGTGGGGGCGTTATGTTTAAGATGTGTGTGTAGGGTTAGGGTTTTAACTACCGAGTATTTGATTTATATAATGGATTGGGTTATCTCATTTCCTATCGGGCTGAATTGCTACACGAGAAGGTTGGGTCATTTTATTAGGCTGTAAATACTTCTAATCCAATTTATTCTGAAATCTTGAAGTCGAATCCCATGTTGTTAAGAATTGGAAATAGAAAAATTTTACTAATACTCTTGCCGAACACCTTTCTCATTCATAAATCAAAACTGAAAATCTCACACGCACAACACAAAAAATCCATATAACCTCTCGATCTTCAAAACTAATGCTAGCTATTGGTAGCTAACTATTGATAGCAAATGAGATAAACGGGTCCTGAGACAGCCCAAGTTATATATACCAATGATGTACACTATTCAACTTATAATTTTTGTGGTAACAAGCTCACAACTTATGAACTTATTGAGAAACAAAAAATCGATCCATGATCAAAATCACGAAAACAATTAGATGAAATAGCATAAATCATGAAAACATCTTGATATGAATGGAGGCTTATAAAGAAACAAGGAAGTATAAGCCGTATGCGTTTAACCTTTAAGTACAACCTCTGTGCATCACACGGGTCTAAAATTATGCAATGCATGACATAGGTAAAAGTTCAAAATTTTTTTCAAAACACAAGTCCGGTAAAAGCCATGGTACCAATAGTTGTGTCAATAGAGTGAAAATTTAGTAACTTTATTCAACAAAGAAACCCGTGCACCGCCCAAAAGGTTGAGTTTCAAACATAACCAGATTTAGTACCACACATTACGCAGATAAAAAACAATTTGAACCAAAATTAGTGTTGAAAATTATGTAAGAAACAATTTGATTAAAAAACATTCCACATGATGCACAAGTGGGATAAAAATACTCCAAACAATTAACATCCTCTTTAATAGGTCTCAGGTCTCAGCATGCTCTTAAGTAGATAATGAAGACATTAACAACTCACCCATTAGCATGTAAATGGATCTAATAGCAATAATATTATTGTAACATTCTTTTCGTATTTTCCTTTATACTGTTGTTGCCTCTTGGCAAAGTACAATTGCATTCTCAAGTCTCCTTTCCTCTTTACATAGGTAAAGAATTAAAGCTTTAGCATAGCTTTAATACAAGTATAAAACATATCCATGAATTTACAATTCATTTTGTATATGTACATAAGTATGCATAAAGCATATAATGTAACTTATTGATGCAAAAGTTGTATTCGCTTTGCGAATCCGTTCACTAGGAGAAAAATGGTGTCTTCTACATAAAGGAAAAAAGTGTCAACAGTAATATAAAGAGGTGTCACTAAAGTCTCCAAAAATAAAAAGCCTCACTATGGATGGCGAAATTCTTCCTTTGATAGTTAGAGAGCTCGGCCTCGAACAGGCACGGGTTTAAATGGGCACGGAATAAACAGGCTCGAACCCATTTGTAAATTATAATAATAAATTAAAAAACCGTAAATGTAAAACATAAGCAAGAGTTCAATAGAGTCTAATTTTTAAATTTTTATACAACAAAGTTAAAACATTTCATACAACATACTAAACAATACTTAAATATACACTAGCCAACATTTCATACGGAATAAACAGGCTCGAACCCATTTGTAAATTATAATAATAAATTAAAAAACCGTAAGTGTAAAACATAAGCAAGAGTTCAATAGAGTCTAATTTTTAAATTTTTATACAACAAAGTTAAAACATTTCATACAACATACTAAACAATACTTAAATATACACTCGCCAACATACATAAATAATACACGATTAACAATTAGATGTTCAGCCCGTGCGTAGCACGGGTTCTGCCTGCCTCGTATTATATAAAGCTTAAGTAGCCTTATAAATGTAAAGGGGTTATAATAAATGTTCCAAGAATTAATTCTATCATATAAAGCCTTCAACATTGATTCCAAGCAACTGAAACATCTCAATTAGTATGTGTACATTGATTTCAAGCAACTCAAACGTCTCAATTAATAGTGGTTAGTCTTTTTACATTCCCGTCCATGAGTTACAAATATTTTATCAACTATATAATGTGTCAAAAATCACACACAACAAACCACAACTTCCTCCACACAGCGTGCACATCGGGCTACAACTTATTATGGTGGTAAAGTAAGCATCATATCGTCTTACTTATTTAGCATATTGATTTATATTTTTTATGTAAATTTCACGTGTGTTTTGTGTGTGTAACAATGTAGGACATAAAGATGGTGCTTAGGAGGTTTAGTAGTAACAACATCTTCTCTAATGGTTTAAGAGATCCTACACATCGTTGTCTTATCAATTAAGTGGAACATGCACGAACATTTTCAATTTGATCAAAAATGCAATATATTGATTAACTGTATTTAAGTTATTAACGATCAACTATATCTAATTGTTTTTTGCAGCACGTCAAGAAGCATTAAAGAAAGAGATCGAAAAGTCACAAAAATTGTACCAAGAACAAAACATGCAAAAAGGCCAATGAATAAAACCGACGACGACGACGACAACAACAACAACAACAACACGGCCACCGGTGGAATGAATATTTAGCATTCATATTAATAGTACGTTACAAATTAAACATGCAATATTTTACTTCAAGTAATACCGATAAACAGGCTAATACTATTGATTCGTTAGCAAATAATTTTATTGAAAATAATGTGACCAACATTCAATTTTTAGTCAATAGTTATTACTACACTTTGTTGGTGCATTTTAATATTTATGCTCTTAATGTAGTTTTTTGTCTTGCGGTGTGTTAATGTGGCTTTATTAATTAAACGTCTTGAAATATTGCGTGACTTTGATATTTGATATGACTGTGTAAATTATGTCGATGTTACATATTGAAAATGGGGTAGTATGTAATAATAATATAATAAAAATATATTCACACTATCATCTTAACAATGAGAATCTTCTAAATCGAAGAAATATATAAAGGAGAAGAAAATTGTGTTTAGTTAAATGTTGGGTCTATTGATTGATTGGAGCGGGTTTATGATTCGGACTTGGGTCATTGGCTCTGATTTTTTATTATACGAGTTATAATTTATACTCTTGAATTTACTAATTACATTAATGTTTTATGTCTTTATAGTTTTGTTAAAAAGGAAATTTGTTTTATAGTTCGCTTTTAATAATGTCATTTATTTGAACAACGAAGTCCGTCTTTCACAAAAAATGAGAGATTCAAACATGAACCGAAAATTAGTTCCGAACATTACGAAAAAAAACAATTAGATCCAACATGTGTGCATTGCATGGGTCCTGAGGCATTCCAAACCTGTGTGCATCGCACGAGGATGAATATAAAAGGTCTCCAACATTAATGTCATCGCTTCATATTTAAAATAATTTATGTAACTTATACATATTAAAAAATTACATGTGAAGAGACTCTTTTCAATGTAACATCTTAAAAAAGTCTCTTCATATGTACTCTTTTAATGTCAATAAACTATTGTTGTATATTCGGGCCTCACAACATACTAACAACCCGATAATTTACACAATCATTTTCGCACGGGTCTTGAGGCAACCCAAGTTATTTATGACAAAAATTAGTGGCAAACATAGTTTTTTGACTCGACCTCAATAAAAACTGACATAAATAAAGGCACCAACATTTTCATGCCATGTGATGCGTGAGAATTGCACCAGGCTTTACCTCTCGAGGGATCTCGAGAAGCTTACAACCCCCACCAGGCAGTGTACCTGATCGTTGTAGTATAGTATGGTGACAAGTACCGGGGGATTGATCGTTCAACTCAGGAATAGTGTCGCTAGGATTAGAAAGCCTAAAAACTAGGTCTAGAGGTGAGGGATGATTCTTTTTGTATTTTTATATTTTATGAAAGCAAGTAAAATCTCAGGTTTTGAAAGAGTGGGCGGAATTAGTTGCTAGTCAACTAACCCAATAACTAAAGATGCAATCAAAATAAAATAACAAAAATGAAAATAAAGCTAATTACTAATATGGTGTGAGCAATAAATGGGAGAATTGTGTTTACTTAGATTTCACTACTCCCTAGATATCTTTTACAACTGCAAGAAGCTCCTAACATGGGATCACTAGAATTCGCTCATGCATTAAATACAACCATAAAAACCTAGTACACATCGGTTCATGTTTCTTAAGACGTTCAAGCAAGTTACACAATGGAGATCTGCCAGTTTTCTTAAGCCTAACATTGAAATCATTCATCCATTACAACTATAAACAAGCAATCAACCTATAATCAACATCTAGGTTTCATTACATCTAAGTAAACACACAAAAGATCTAGCCTAGCATGTTAAAATCAAGACAAGCATAAGATATATATTCAAACAACACATAGACATATTGAATGAATTGAAAGAAAACTTATCTCAATTGAACATGAAGGGTTTCAAGGGGTGAAAACCCTTGAAAATACTGTTACAAACGAGCTAGGGTTTATAAAGTTCGGCCCTAGAATTCTCCTCACAAGTTCCACCCTAATGAATGAAAATTAGAAAAGTATTTATAGATTTCATGAGGTGACGGCGTCAAGAGTAAAATTCTGACGCCGTCATCTCGCCGCCAAAAATCTTCTCGGATTGCCTAGATCTAGATCTGACGCCGTCATGTGTATTTCTGCTCTGGGCCGTCACCATATTTACTCTTGACGCCCTTGTGCTGACGCCGTCACGTTTTCTCTGGGCCGTCATCCATTTTGCTCCTGACGCCATCATCTTTTCCTTCTTGACGCCGTCAGGTACTGTTCCCAGCAAGGAAAATCAAGACTTTGCCGTTTTCTTCACTTTTAAGCTCAAAAAACGTCCAAAATGCTTCCTTTTCCAGAATTCACTCCCAAAGTACCTAAAATCACATAATGAACGATTTAGGGCAATATTTGATCAAATTAATTCCAATTCCGGCTTAAATGTCCCCCTAAAAACGGATCATTTTTCGCCTCATCACCATGCTAACAAAAGTTGTGGTAACATCACAACTTAGGAACTTATTGACCAATAAAAGTTGTGGTAACATCACAACTTAGGAACTTATTGTCAATAAACTATTTTAAATGTGTGTCATGCTTAGAAAATGTGTGATACCATCACAATTTAGATATATAATGATGAAAATAAGTGTCGAAGCTTACATGTCATGAAATTATTTTAAATGTGTGCCATGCTTAGAAAAAGTGTGATACAATCACAACTTAGATATATAATGACGAAAATATGTGCCGAAGATTACATATTAGTTTTATATCAAAATATAGGGATGTTACAATTTTGAGAATAAATACAAAATCTAAACTTTATAAATAACTACTAATACGTCATAAAAAGTTTAAATATAATGTTACAATCTTGAGAATAAATACAAAATATAAAGTTTATAAATAACTACCAATATGTCATAAATAGTTTAAATATAAAATTTACCAATCAACTAAGGTCATACTTACAAAAGTTTAATAACGAAAAAAATTACTGCACATTACACTATGACCAATTAGATAGATCCCGTGTGCAACGCACGGGTCTGAATTACTCGTATTATATAAAGCTTAAGTAGCATTATAAATGTAAAGGGGTCATAATAAATGTCCCAATAATTAATTCTATCATATGAAGCCTTCAACATTGATTCCAAGCAACTCAAACATTTCAATTAGTATGTGTACATTGATTTCAAGCAACTCAAATGTCTCAATTAATAGTAGTTAGTCTTTTTACCTTCCCGTCCATGAGTTACAAATATTTTATCACCTATATAATGTGTCAAAAATCACACACAACAAACCACAACTTCCTCCACACCGGTGCACATTGAGCTACAACTTATTATGGTGGTAAAGTAAGCATCATATCGTCTTACTTATTTAGCATATTGATTTATATTGTTTTATGTAAATTTCACTTGTGTTTTATGTGTGTAACAATGCAGGACATAAAGATGGTGCTTAGGAGGTATGGTAGTAACATCATCTTCTCTAATGGTTTAAGAGATCCTACACATCGTTGTCTTATCAATTAAGTGGACCATGCACGAACATTATCAATTTGATCGGAAATGCAATATATTGATTAATTGTTTTTAAGTTACTTACGATCAACTATATCTAATTTTTTTTGCAGCGCGTCAAGAAGCATTAAAGAAAGAGATCGAGAAGTCACAAAAATTGTATCAAGAACAAAACATGCAAAAGGCCAATGAACAACAACGACAAAGACAACAACAACAACAAGAACAACAACAAAAAGAAGAACAACGCCACGGCCACTAGTGGAATGAATACTTAGCATTCATATTAATAGTACGTTACAAATTAAACATGCGATATTTTACTTCAAGTAATACCGATAAACGGCTAATACTATTGATTCGTTAGCAAGTAAGTTTATTGAAAATAATGTGTCGAGCATTCAATTTTTAGTCAATAATTATTACTACACTTTGTTGGTGCATTTTAATATTTTTGCTCTTAATGTAGTTTTTTGTCTTGCGGTGTGTTAATGTCACTTTTTTAATTAAACGTCTTGGAATATTGCGTGACTTTGATATTTGATATGACTGTGTAAATTATGTCGATGTTACATATTGAAAATGGGGTAATATATAATAAAAATATCTTCACACTATCATCTTAACAATGAGAATCTTCTTAATCGAAGAAGTATATAAATGAGAAGAAAATTGTATTTAGTTAAATGTCGGGTCTATTGATTGATTGGAGCGGGTTTATGATTCGGACTTGGGTCATTGGATCTGATTTTTTTATTATACGAGTTATAATTTATACTCTTGAATATACTAATTACTTTAATGTTTTATGTTTTTATAGTTTTGTTAAAAATTTTTTTTTATAGTTCGCTTTTAATAATGTCATTTATTTGAACAACGAAATCCGTCTATCACAAAAAATGAGAGTTTCAAACATGAACAAAATTAGTCCCGAACATTACGAAAAAAACAATTAGATCCAACATGTGTGCATTGCATGGGTCCTGAGGCATTCCAAACCTATGTGCATAAATTAAACACACCAATTAGTGGTTAGTCTTTTTACCTTCCCGTACATGAGTTACAAATATTTTATCAACTATATAATGTGTCAAAAATCATACACAACAAACCACAACTTCCTTCACACCGCGTGCACATTGGGCTACAACTTATTGTGGTGGTAAAGTAAGCATCATATCGTCTTACTTATTTAGCATATTGATTTATATTGTTTCATGTAAATTTCACGTGTGTTTTGTGTGTGTAACAATGTAGGACATAAAGATGGCGCTTAGGAGGTTTGGTAGTAACAACATCTTCTCTAATGGTTTAAGAGATCCTACACATCGTTGTCTTATCAATTAAGTTAAACATGCACGGACATTTTTACTTTGATCGAAAATGCAATATATTGATTAATTATATTCAAGTTACTAACGATCAACTATATCTAATTGTTTTTTGTAGCACGTCAAGAATCATTAAAGAAAGAGATCGAGAAGTCACAAAAATTGTATCAAGAACAAAACATGCAAAAGGCCAACGAACAACAACGACAAAGACAACAACAACAAGAACAACAAGAACAACAACAAAAGCAAGAACAACGCCACGACCATCGGTGGAATGAATACTTAGCATTCATATTAATTGTACGTTCCAAATTAAACATACAATATTTTACTTCATGTAATACTGATAAACGGGCTAATACTATTGATTCGTTAACAAGTAAGTTTCTTGAAAATAATGTGACGAGCATTCAATTTTTAATCAATAATTATTACTACACTTTGTTGGTGCATTTTAATATTTTTTTTCTCTTAATGTAGTTTTTTGTCTTGCGGTGTGTTAATATCACTATGGAGATTAATTGATTATCTTAATATGATTTTAGTTTCATTTGTAGAATGACAAACAAATTTGGCAAAATGAAATTGTTATATTAGTTATTAAGAGTAGAAAAATTATATGTTGAGATTGATGTCTTCAAATATATTTATATATGCAATATGCTACAAATTAAATATACTAACAATATTTGACCGATTTTCACAACAATAAAAAAATATTGAAACTTAAATGGTTTTTGTGGATAAAATAAAGTTCGAGTAACTAAGCATAGTAATTTGGAGTTACCGTATTTGATATGATATACCAAAAGGATAAATCATTGTCACAAGTTAAATCTCAAAATATAGAGAATATCACTTTTTTATGATTTTATATAAGGGTTACATTTATTTTGAAAGAACCATATGCGTTTAACCTCCCACCTCCCTTTGACATTTAGCATGTAACTTATACATATTAAAAAATTACATGTGAAGAGACTCTTTTAAATGTATCATCTTGAAAAAAGTCTCTTCACATATACTATTTTAATGTCAATAAACTATTTAAATGTGTTTCATGCTTAGAAAATGTGTGATAACATCACAACTTAGATATATAATGACGAAAATAAGCCAAAGATTACGCTATGAACACTTATATACAGCCCATGTAATGACGAAAATTAGTGATGAACAATACACTAACGAACATTTAGATTAAGCCCGTGTGCATCGCACGGGTATGAATGACGCGGTTTAAATATAAAATTCACCAAACAACTAATTAAACTCATTCATAAACTCATGCGATGCTTACAAAAGTTGTGATACCATCACAACTTACAAACCTAATGACGAAAATAAATACCACGCATTACACTATGACCAATTAGATAGAGCCCGTGTGCAACGCACGGGTCTGAATGACTAGTTTAAAATAATTTATGTAACTTATACATATTAAAAAATTACATGTGAAAAGACTCTTTTTAATGCAACATCTTCAAAAAAGTATCTTCACATATATTCTTTTAATGTCAATAAACTATTGTTGTATAATTGAGCCTCACAATCATACTAACAACCCGACAATTTACACAATCATTTTTGCACGGGTCCTGAGGCAAAACAAGTTATTTATGACGAAAATTAGTGGCAAACATAGTTTTTGACTCGACCTCAATTAAAACTGACAGAAATAAAGGTACCAACATTTTTCATGTCATGCTAACAAAAGTTGTGGTAACATCACAACTTAGGAATTTATTGACCAACAAAAGTTGTGGTAACATCACAACTTAGGAACTTATTGTCAATAAACTATTTTAAATGTGTGTCATGCTTAGAAAATGTGTGTTACCATCACAATTTAGATATATAATGATGAAAAT
Source organism: Artemisia argyi (assembly GCA_030686995.1). Classification (NCBI taxonomy): domain Eukaryota; kingdom Viridiplantae; phylum Streptophyta; class Magnoliopsida; order Asterales; family Asteraceae; genus Artemisia; species Artemisia argyi. The sequence continues at coordinate 154,216,310 of CM060709.1, read as the reverse complement.
AAGTGTCGAAGCTTACATGTCAATAAACTACTATTTTAAATGTGTGCCATGCCTAGAAAAAGTGTGATACAATCACAACTTAGATATATAATGACGAAAATATGTGCCGAATATTACATATTAGTTTTATATCAAAATATAGGGATGTTACAATTTTAAGAATAAATACAAAATCTAAACTTAATAAATAACTACTAATATGTCATAAAAAGTTTAAATATAATATTACAATCTTGAGAATAAATACAAAATATAAACTTTATAAATAACTACTAATATGTCATAAAAAGTTTAAATATAAAATTTACCGATCAACTAAGGCCATACTTACAAAAGTCTAATAACAAAAAAATTACTTGACATTACACTATTACCAATTAGATAGAGCCCGTGTGCAACACACGGGTCTGAATTACTCGTATACTAAAAGCTTAAGTAGCCTTATAAATGTAAAGTGGTCATAATAAATGGCTCACAAATTGAAAGTGAAATATGCAAGCTCCAAGCAAACCAACCATCTCACGAATTGAATGTTAGGAAGATGAAGTAAAACTTAACCAATTGAAAATAAATGCAGCAAATAATCTTTTCGGTTACTTTTTGAAGATTATAAATAGCCACTATCACCATTTTCACTACATCATTTTTTTCCGATCTTCACCAACATGAAACAATCAATAACCCATTCAAATCCAACAACCTTAATCGAATAACCAACATCAACCAACAACAAACAACTTCACGTCTCACAACCGACAACAACAAATCCAAAACTATGACTTAAAAACTGAAGAAAAAAAAACCAATCCTACAAACTAGACACAACCATGAACCCTCACAATCACATAACTACAAGAATCGAATTTGTTGAAGCCTAGCTTCATTAATATCCAAACTTATTCAAGAAAGGACCATAACAAAATTGTTACAATCTTTCTTTTTGTTCGGTTTGAAAAACAAAAACGCAAACAATATCAAATCACCCTAATCGAGACCTATCCTAGGATCTTGAATCCGTTTAAACGCGTCCTTGATTCATCTTAAACATCAAAGAAGAAAAAGGTCACGATAAGGCTGTGTGTTTGTGTTTGATTCAGATTTATGATGAACTTGATTAGATTTGAACTGCAAACAAACACATATGTTAGGGTTTTGTTCCGATTGTGTTATTTAAATCGTTAGATGTGTGATTCGTTTATGATTTAATGGTATTAAATGAAGATGAGATGTAATTGTTTGTAGGGAGAAGATATATTTGATGATGGTGATAGATGTGTTTGTGTGTGAGTTTACAGATAGGGGCGGAGTACACAACAAGTAGGGTTAAGTCTAATTGTGTTTAGTTAAATGTCGGGTCTATTGATTGATTCGAGCGGGTTTATGATTCGAACTTGGGTCACTCGATCTGATTTTTTATTATACGAATTATAATTTATACTCTTGAATATACTAATTACTTTAATGTTTTATGTTTTTATAGTTTTGTTAAAAGGGAAATTTGTTTTATAATTCGCTTTTACTAATGTAATTTATTTCATCTTTATTCATAAATGGTGCAAAGCAATAGACTAAAGATAAAACAAATACGTAGTAATGATTCGGGTAATCATATCCACAATTAGTATCGGCAATTAAGCGATTATGTTATTTTGAGGGTTTACCATTTATATAATTATATTGTAGTTTAAATCTTACATAATTAGTAATATCATTTTGACGATTTATGTAGTTTAAACAATATAGAAATACCATTTGTATAATCTATTGTAAATGAAATTTAAATCTTACTCAATAAGTAATATCACTATGGAGATTAATTGATTATCTTAATATGATTTTAGTTTCATTTGTAGAATGACAAATAAATTTAGCAAAATGAAATTGTTATATTAGTTATTAAGAGTAGAAAAATTATATGGTGAGATTGATGTCTTCAAATATATTTATATATATGCAATAGGCTACAAATTAAAGATACTAACAATATTGGACCGATTTTCACAACAATAAAAAAATATTGAAACTTAAATGGTTTTTGTGGATAAACTTAAGTTTGAGTAATTAAGCGTAGTAATGTGGAGCTACCGTATTTGATATGATAAACCAAAAGGATAATTCATAGTCACAAGTTGATCTCAAAATATAGAGAATATCCACTTTGTTACGATTTTATATAAGGGTTACATTTATTTTGAAAGAACCGTATGCGTTTAACCTCCTTTTGACATTTAGTATGTAACTTATACATTTTAAAAAGTTACATGTGAAGAGACTATTTTAAATGTAGCATCTTCAAAAAAGTCTCTCCACATATACTCTTTTAATGTCAATAAACTATTTTAAATGTGTGTCATGCTTAGAAAATGTGTGATACCATCACAACTTAGATATATAATGACGAAAATAAGTGCCAAAGATTACGCTATGAACACTTATATACAGCCCATGTAATGACAAAAATTAGTGTTGAACAATACACTATGAACATTTAGATTAAGCCCATGTGCATCGCACGGGTTTAAATGACTCGGTCTAAATATAAAATTCACCAAACAACTAATTAAACTCATTCATCTTAAACTCATGCGATGCGTACAAAAGTTGTGATACCATCACTCTTAAAAACCTAATGACGAAAATAAATACACACATTACACTATGACCAATTAGATAGAGCCCGTGTGCAATGCACGGGTCTGAATGACTAGTTTTATACTAATTATTTATGGAACAATTGTTTATGGACAATTGTTGATTAATTGATTCCACTTGTTGGTCATTTATATTAGTTATTGCTTTATTTTATTCGGAATGGGTTTTTTTTATATAATGATTTTTTTCTTCTTCTGTTTTTCTTTTTTCAAATTGAAGATTCAAAGAACCAAATAAATGCATGTTTTCTAATAATAGAAATTGCTCCTGAATAGCTCGGTGATCGCAGGCCACAAACTTGCAAGAGTTATGTGTTCACAATCAAACATTCGTTCTGCACATTCTATACAGTTTTATACGGTTTTTCTGAAATAAAGTGCAAATTACAGTCTATTTCTTGTTCACACAGATAACACGAGCTTCAAACCAAGATTGGTGAGAGCGAGGAAAAAAAAAACTATTTAGTGCATTTAATCACAAAATGAATTCATTTGTATTTATTAAATTGAAATAACATGTTAAACTATTTTTTGGTTTTCACTTTTATTTTAATAAAATGATTAACCATTGTTTTTGTTGGATAATACCTCGACAACAAACCCGAAGTTCGATCGCGGAACGCTAGATCACGAGTTGTATCGAGCACAAGTAGCAAACACGAGAGACTACAAAGAAGCGACAAGAATATGCACACGTTATACCCTCAACGAACCCTTTATTAAATAACCTAATAAAGCTTTTACAATTGAGGAAGAAGAATCAATAACTAGCATCCCCTCATCTCTATTTATATAGAGATGAGGAGGTGGAAACCTAGCTTGCCTTGCACTCCAAGCTACCTAATCCTAGTTTATGTCTAACACCTAATCTAATTACAAAAGTACACTTAAGTCCCTAATCTATGTTTAAATTTACTACTAATATATAACAATTTCCACCTTAGGAGTAACACTTAAACATAACTGATACTCAGCATCTTTTACACGTGCTGGAACCTCGGACCGGGGACCACCTTGTCGACCAGGCATTGTACTTTAGTAATTTTCCAAGATTAGCTTTCGTAGACTCCTTCACTTTCTTCTTTTCAGTAGCATTACCATCTGCACCCTCTTGACCAGGTACTCCGGTTAACGTAATGTCCGCCCCCACCTTTATACCAAGGTGTACCTTATCCTGCTCCTTTACCAAGCAATCCGTGTTTGTCTTTTCTTCAAGTTGTTTAACCTCCAACTTTCTTTGAGCCACTGCAACATCATCGCTACCTTTGATCACCTTGACTCTAGCCATCTGCATCTTCACAGTATAACCCTCTTTTTCAAGAGTACCCAATGAAATCAAGCTTTTTCTTAACCCTGGAACATACCTGACGTCTTCCAGTATAAAGCTTGAACCATCATGCAACTATATCTTCACTTTTCCTGTCCCTTTGATAGTGCATGTCCTGTTATCACCTAACTGAATGGGACCACCATCAAAATCCTTGAAGTCATACAAGAAATCCCTTCTAGGTGTCATATGATAAGACCCACCTGAATCCATTACCAATCCAGTCATCTCATCATTCCCGACTACCACCAAGGCTTCTCCAAAGTAGGCGTTACACTCGTCATCAGAAGAATCAGAATCCTGATCATGCTTACCCTTGACGAACCCACTTGACTTCTTCCTTGGACATTCTCTCTTCAGATGACCCTCTGAATGACATATAAAGCACTTGAGTTTACCAGTTCCACCCCTTGACTTGAACCGCGAACTTCCACCAGAATGAGCTTTCCTTGAATGATCTGACCCTCCCCTTACATATAACCCGTCACCAGTTTCTTCCTTTGTGCCTTCGGTTCTTTTCTTCAACTCCCTTGAATTCAAAGTCGCCAAAACATCATCCATTGTCAAGGATTCCCTCCCATACAACAATGTCTACACAAAGTTTTCGTAAGACGATGGCAACGACGTAAGTAACATAAGTGCCTGATCTTCATCCTCAATCTCAATATCAATATTCGCCAAATCAAGTATCAACTTATTAAACTCATCTATATGATCACCCAGTTTCGTACCTGGACTCATATAGTACGTGTACAACTTCTTCTTTAGATACAGTCTGTTTGCTAAGGACCTAGTCATATACAGACTAGTTAGCTTCGTCCAAATTCCTGCAGCAGATGTTTCCTTGGTAACTTCCCGTAAAACTCGGTCTCCCAAGCATAAAATCAAGGTACTGTATACCTTCTTCATCAAAGCAGCCTTTTCACCTGCTTCCATGTCCGCGGGTAATGTCTCTAATGCAGCATCACATCCCATCTGTACCTGATGCGTGGGAATCACAACAGGCTTTACCTCTCGAGGGATCTCGAGAAGCTTACAACCCCCACCAGGCAGTGTACCTGATCGTTGTAGTATAGTATAGTGACAAGTACCGGAGGATTGATCGTTCAGCTTAGGAATAGTGTCGCTAGGATTAGAAAGCCTAAATTACTAGTTCTAAAGGTGAGGGATGATTATTTTTGTGTTTTTATGTTTTTATGAAAGCAAGTAAAATCTCGGGTTTTGAAAGAGTGGGCGGAATTAGTTGCTATTCAACTAACCCAAAACTAAGATGCAATCAAAATAAAATACTAAAAATGAAATTAAACTAATTAAACTAAGGTTGTGAGCAGTAATTGGAGAAAATGTGTTTACTTAGACTTCACTACTCCCTAGATATCTTTTACACGTTAATTACTTGTTATAATTGCATGGATGACAGATCGTATTCCTTAATACCATTCATGGGGTGGCATACATAACTCCCCAATTCTATGAGCTCTTATCTCCTCCTACACCATGACCCAGCACAACTATAGGGATTGTAAACAGTGGCTCATGCATTAAATACAACCAATAAAGACCTAGTACTCCTCGGTTCATGTTTCTTAAGACGTTCAAGCATGTTACCATTTGGAGATCTGCCAGTTTTCTTAAGCCTAACATATAAAATCATTCATCCAAGACAAGAATAAACAAGTAATCAACACATAATCAATATCTAGGTTTCATTAGATCTAAGCAAACACAAAGGAGATCTAGCCTAGCATAATGGAATTGAGACAAGAACAAGATATAGACAACCAACACATAGACATATTGATTGAATTAGAAGAACACTTATCTCAATTACAATGCAAGGTATCAAGGGTTTGGAACCCTTGAAAAACCTGTAAAAGTTACACCAAATTCGTCTTTAGGGTTTCTCCAAAACTTCTCCTCTTTTTAATGTAAAAACTAGAAAACTATATATAGGAAAACTGGGCTGACGGCGTCAAGACAACCATGTGACGCCGTCACCTCGCCGCCAAATACTTCCTCGGACGGCCTTGATCTTCTTATGACGGCCTATGTGACGCCGTCACCAACTACGGTATTTTATTCTTGGCACTTTGACGCCTTCAGGATGAATTTTGACGCCGTCATGACTCTCGGATTTTTATTCTTGATGTTTGACGCCGTCAGGGTATAACTCTTGACGCCGTCACCTAGTGTTTCCAGCATGGAAAATTGATACTTTGCCGTTTTCTTCACTTTTATGCTCCAAAAACGTCCAAAATGGCTTCTTTTCCAGAATTCACTCTCCAAGTACCTAAAATCACAAAAGGAACGATTTAGGGCAATATTTGATCAAATAAAGTCGGATTCGGGCTTAAATGACCCCCTAAAAACGGATCATTTTTCGCCTCATCATATACCCTTACACTTGAGATTTGCTTGTCCTCAAGCAAATGCGCTTTTATTCTACTCAAAAGACAAGTTAGGGGTCATTTAACACTAGTATAAAAGTAATTACAACAAATAATCGTTCCACTAAAGACCAATAGACAAGCACGGAGGTCATACACTAGCACCTCACAAATAGTGTTTAGATACTCACATCTCTCGGGTGTAATAAAGTGTAAATTACAATATGGAAACGGAAGATATCTCTCACTACCTGTCATAGCAAAATAGATTACCATAGGCTTGGGAAAGGATCAAACCTCCACCACATGGCGTAAGCACCTAGGATAAACTATCAAAGAGGTCTTTTAAAGGGTTGTAACGTTAGGTATAGGGATATGAATTACACGGTTTTGTTGGATAAAGGAAGTTTTACTGGTGGCGAGTTAACAATCTTAGTTAATTACATGTACAATATGGCGTTGCTAAGCCAAGACTAGACTCGACTTAAGCTAATAAATGAAAAATAACAAAAACATAAAATGAACATAGAATGAAACGGGATGGTAGTCCGTATGTTTTTTTTTTTCTTTTTCTTTTTCTATTTTTTTTTTTTTTTTTTTTTTTTTTGCATACACTCTTACCCTACCATCCAAAATAATACATCATAGGGGATGAGAATTCCCCTTACACTTGAATTTTTACATACTTTACATTTAACTAAACTAATGACTCGAATTAAGAAAATCAAAACACTTGGAGCACTTTTAAGATTAACGTACATATGGGGGTAATAAATGATGTTCTTCCCCATTACTCCATAAAATAAGTACTTACCCATGAGTCCCAATCGTCCCAAAACAATATGTACAAGGATATGACTCGACTTAGCAACCATGTAATCAATTAGAAAGTTAACTTAGGGTTTAACAAATAACAATAATGCACTAAAAATGAGCGCATACACGGAAGGCTAAGGCGATTTGAGTGTACATTTAAGTGGGGTGTAACAAATTCTTCCTTTAAGTAAGATGCTTAAAGTTAGAAATGAAAAGATAGTCTCGGAGGGGTGTACTAGGGGTATCGTGTACTAAAAATGAGTACAACGCTAAGGGTGTGGGAAAAATTAGTTGACTTAACTAGCCAAGTAATATGACATAAATGGTCAAGTAATTATGATACGGGTTTAACACAAGGGTGATCCTAATGCCTCTTATCATGTAGTAAATCCTACTACACGAATGTAGTCTCACTAGCGGTCTCGGAATGCATCACTAACGCAAGTTCTAGAATCTAAGTGCTACCAGTACACTCATAAGCACTAATAATAAATGCTTTTCCTATCAAATCTAAAGGCGAACCTCACATTTTTGGGTGGAAAATTTTTCTGAATATACGGTTATGTGCTAGTCATACAATCTCCTATCCATGAGACGCTTGCTATGGCTAAAGTTTCACTCCTAAATGTTGTAAAAAATTTTAAATTTGGCGCTAAAATTGCACTAACAAGTATTTCTCATAGTTTTATTACACATCTACTATCAAACAAAACAAACTCAAGCGAAAGTGCATATGTAAGGTATCATCTTTTTACCCTCCCCTTACACTTAAGATGAACATTGTCCCCAATGTTCAAGTAAAGAATGTAAAAGTGAAAAAGTAAAGAGAATGAAATCAAATACTCCCCTGATTTGCTCGGTATGGATTATAGGTGGCCAGGTTAAATCTTCTTCGAAGAAAACGAACAATCAAAGCTTCCCTTCCAGAATATAAATCATCTCCTTGTCGAACATAACCTGTAAAACCTGACAAAATAGACAAGACAACCTCGCGTAAAATCGGCGGCATCTTATATAAGTTACTAAATCCTAGAAAACAAGGTAAGATATAATGCTTGTGGAATGAAGTTTGCAGATTTCCTGGAGATTATAAAACTTAATAATTCACAAAAACCATAAGACTCCGTTAGAAAAACAAAACCGGTAAAATTTCCAGATTTTAACTCCTGACGCCGTCAAGAGTAAACCCCTGACGCCGTCAGAATGGACCTGCAGAAATTCTTATGTTAAGTTTCCGGAAAATTTCTGGAAAAACTTGGTCCTACTTCCTGGAAAATCCTGCAAAACTTCATTATGACTCAATATAAGCATTTGACTCTAACAAATACGAATATACATGCTCATTTATTATTGTGGAGAATCATGATCGGTTTGTTTCTTAAAAACATATTTGGGGTTTCCCCTTACACTTATCTTTTGCAAAAATACTTCTAGGTGGAGTTAAGACTAGGCCAAACAACATAGTAAAGTATTTTCACATTTTAATTGAGAAACATGATCAACCAACAATAAAAATAAAACATGCATACGGAAGCAAATAACAATCAAACAAATAAAATCACACAAAACATGGGTTGCCTCCCAAGAAGCGGTTTTCTTTATTTACGAGTCTTGTAGCTAGACTCAAAGTCATGGGTTATTACGTGATTCCATCATTGGTTCCATTCCCTAGGTCGTCTTCTAAACCAGTTTTGTATTCCGGACCTAGTTGCAAGCATTCTTTGTAGAAACCAAGCATTCTATTTCTAACATATTCTACTCCCCTACGTCTATCCTCCTCATTCCTATAATAAGCCGCTTGCTTATGTTCCTTTTCGAAATTAGAGAGAAGGCGGTGTTGTTCGATCTTGTAGGGCATTTGATAAGCAACCTCATCATTCTCTTTCTTGAATCTAACTATCCCTAAAGTCGGATCATAACTCATCCTAGTGGCCTCAACAAATGGTTTTCCGAATATTATTTGGCTTAGGCAAGCATCTATCACCGGACGAGTGTCCTCAACTATCATAAAATCAATCTCATAAGTGAGATTCCCTATAATCACATGCAGTCCCTTCACTCTTCCTGCAAAATTACTTATCAGATTCTTACCGGGCATCATCCTAAAATCAAGTTGCTTCTTCATCACCCAATTGTAATAAGTCCTAGTCATGATGTTCATGGGGGATCTAAGGTCGATGTAAGCTTTCCATATATGCATGTGCCCGATATTGCATGGGATGTTAATATTAGAGGGGTCTCCCATCTTGATAAGGGGGTCGCCAAAGATATATGTTTTCTCGGGACTATCGAATAAATCCTTATGGTATTCCCGTTCTTCCTTGGTTGGAAACTTATCAAAGTATTCTTCTATAGGTTCTACCTCCTCTAGTTCCTCATCCTTATTAACCTCAACTTCCCTACTCTCATCCTTACTATCAGTTTCTATTCTAACTTCATCCTTGTCACTCTCCTCTATCTCCTTATCTATTGGTTTAATGGTGACAACATTGACAAAGTGGACATGTTTGGATGATGAGGGGTCCTTAATTTGGATTCCACTATTGGGGTCCCTAGTGTCCTTCCTAGGTGTGATTAACGCTTGGTTGTTGAGGGCTTTCAACAAGTTGTCAATCTTGTTGGTCATCTCCGTTTGTTGTTGGTTGAATTCGGTTTCAAATCTAGCTATGCGAGCTTCTTGAGATGCCATGAACTTTGACATCAATCCTTCAAGATTGTTGGTACTACCATAGTTGTTAGAAGGATTGTTGTTGAAAGTACGGTTGGATGGTGGACCGTTTGGTTGGTAACGATTAGGTGGGTTGGATGAATTGGGTTGATTTTGTTTCCACCTAAGGTTTGGGTGATTTTTCCATGAGGGGTTGTATGAATCACCGTAAGTGTTTGGCTCGGGCTTGAAAGTGTACCACTTATCTCCCGCTTCATCGGTACGCGTGGATGCGTAGTCCGCAAAAGCTGTTCCGGGGAGTTCCACACAATCACGAGTGTCATGGGGACCACTACATAATTCGCATGAAGAAGTGATTTTGTTCACTTGGCTTGAAGGCTTCGGAGCTTCGTAAGATTTCATGAGAAACTTGACTTGGTCCTCAAGTTCCATGATCCTACGGTCGGGAGTGCTAGAATTGTTCGAAGGCAAAGATATTGCCTTGACCGTTTTGTTCAAGTCACGGGGATCATTCCAACTTTCGTTGTCATAGAGAGCAAGATCTTCTATGAGTTCCCATGATTGTTCCGCACTAAGATCACGTAGCTTACCACCGGCCGATTGGTCAATGGTTCGCCTCGTGGAGATGTCGATATGGTCATAAAAGATTTGGACTTGGAGCCAAAGATCTATGCCATGATGAGGGACTTTTTGGAGTAAGTCCTTGAAACGAGTCCATGCTTCATAAAGAGATTCATTTTGATGTTGTTGGAACATCAATATGTCATTCCTAAGCTTAGTAGTTCTCCCCGGTGGGGAAAATTGAGCAAGGAAACGAGTGGTGAGATCATCCCATGTGGTGATGGATACCGCGGGTAAATGCTCAAGCCATTGACTAGCTTGATCCCGTAGAGAGAATTGTTTCCTTGGTAACTTCCCGTAAAACTCGGTCTCCCAAGCATAAAATCAAGGTACTGTATACCTTCTTCATCAAAGCAGCCTTTTCACCTGCTTCCATGTCCGCGGGTAATGTCTCTAATGCAGCATCACATCCCATCTGTACCTGATGCGTGGGAATCGCAACAGGCTTTACCTCTCGAGGGATCTCGAGAAGCTTACAACCCCCACCAGGCAGTGTACCTGATCGTTGTAGTATAGTATAGTGACAAGTACCGGGGGATTGATCGTTCAGCTTAGGAATAGTGTCGCTAGGATTAGAAAGCCTAAATTACTAGTTCTAAAGGTGAGGGATGATTATTTTTGTGTTTTTATGTTTTTATGAAAGCAAGTAAAATATCGGGTTTTGAAAGAGTGGGCGGAATTAGTTGCTATTCAACTAACCCAAAACTAAGATGCAATCAAAATAAAATACTAAAAATGAAATTAAACTAATTAAACTAAGGTTGTGAGCAGTAATTAGAGAAAATGTGTTTACTTAGACTTCACTACTCCCTAGATATCTTTTACACGTTAATTACTTGTTATAATTGCATGGATGACGGATCGTATTCCTTAATACCATTCATGGGATGGCATACATAACTCCCCAATTCTATGAGCTCTTATCTCCTCCTACACCATGACCCAGCTCAACTATAGGGATTGTAAACAGTGGCTCATGCATTAAATACAACCAATAAAGACCTAGTACGCCTCGGTTCATGTTTCTTAAGACGTTCAAGCATGTTACCATTTGGAGATCTGCCAGTTTTCTTAAGCCTAACATATAAAATCATTCATCCGAGACAAGAATAAACAAGTAATCAACACATAATCAATATCTAGGTTTCATTAGATCTAAGCAAACACAAAGGAGATCTAGCCTAGCATAATGGAATTGAGACAAGAACAAGATATAGACAACCAACACATAGACATATTGATTGAATTAGAAGAACACTTATCTCAATTACAATGCAAGGTATCAAGGGTTTGGAACCCTTGAAAAACCTGTAAAAGTTACACCAAATTCGTCTTTAGGGTTTCTCCAAAACTTCTCCTCTTTTTAATGTAAAAACTAGAAAACTATATATAGGAAAACTGGGCTGACGGCGTCAAGACAACCATGTGACGCCGTCACCTCGCCGCCAAATACTTCCTCGGACAGCCTTGATCTTCTTATGACGGCCTATGTGACGCCGTCACCAACTACGGTATTTTATTCTTGGCACTTTGACGCCTTCAGGATGAATTTTGACGCCGTCATGACTCTCGGATTTTTATTCTTGATGTTTGACGCCGTCAGGGTATAACTCTTGACGCCGTCACCTAGTGTTTCCAGCATGGAAAATTGATACTTTGCCGTTTTCTTCACTTTTATGCTCCAAAAACGTCCAAAATGGCTTCTTTTCCAGAATTCACTCTCCAAGTACCTAAAATCACAAAAGGAACGATTTAGGGCAATATTTGATCAAATAAAGTTGGATTCGGGCTTAAATGACCCCCTAAAAATGGATCATTTTTCGCCTCATCAGTACCATTAAAGCACGCATATTTATTTGCCATAACCCGAAGTCATTCTTCCCATCGAATTTTTCGATGTCAAACCTAGTTATAGAACTAGCCATTCTTCTTATACCTTGCTAAAAACCTTGTCAAGTTGTTTATTAACCAACTTTACCGACAAGCCTCACAAGCCGTGTGCAATATTCCCCCTTGTTGCTATAAACCCTTCTTGCAAATCGAATTAATTAGAATAACCCTAAACCCTTGATTTCGAACAAGCAACCCCGATCGTAAACTTGAAACCCAAGCTGACCACGATCAAAACTTGAACCACAAGAATAACCGCAACAAGAAACCCTTCACTTTAATCGATCTTTTAGAAAACCCAAAAACGATTAAACGAAGTCGAATATTAATCGCTACTGTATAATATTCGAATACTTTGATAGAATATTTGATGATTATATATTGATCCACAAGAAGACAAAATAAACCACAATAAACCTTTACTTAATCGTTAAAAACGACAAACCAAGTAAATGTTTATTCTAATTCAAAATCCACGCATGCAAACAAAAGCATTGTTACCCTTGCCAACTTGTATGTAGTCTTCACGTCAATATAAATAAAAGAGAAAAACCTTCAATCGTCTTTAACCTCTCGTCACAACCTGCTACTTCCCGAGAACCCGAAACCTCGATCTAGTACTCGAACTTCGATGACCACAATAACCGTGGCTCTGATACCACTTGTTGGATAATACCTCGACAACAAACCCGAAGTTCGATCGCGGAACACTAGATCGCGAGTTGTATCGAGCACAAGTAGCAAACACGAGAGACTACAAAGAAGCGACAAGAATATGCACACGTTATACCCTCAACGAAACCTTTATTAAATAAACTAATAAAGCTTTTACAATTGAGGAAGAAGAATCTATAACTAGCATCCCCTCATCTCTATTTATATAAAGATGAGGAGGTGGAAACCTAGTTTGTCTTGCACTCCAAGCTACCTAATCCTAATTTATGTCTAACACCTAGTCTAATTACAAAAGTACACTTAAGTCCCTAATCTATGTTTAAGTTTACTACTAATATACAACAGTTTTCTAGTCCTAATTTACTCACCTTAAATATAAAACGCGAAAGCTAACATAATGCATGTATGCATAGTTTAGTCAACGTCACGGTTAATTAGTAGACTCTTTGTTTATACTTTATAGTATTCAATGACAAAACTGGTATAAAGTTGACCTCAAAAAGATAAGTGGACTAGTTTTTAGCCCTCCTTCGGTTCAACTATCATGTTACATAGAGTTGTCATACGAATCTTTTATATAATAAAATAAAATCCCTATCGGGAATTTTGCATTTCAAAAAAATCAATTCATACCAGATTTAGTAATAATTTTATTAAAAAAAAAAGATTATTTTCTTATTAGGTAATATTTTATATTTATCCATAACACAAGTAGAAGATAAATACAAAAATATAGATAAGATATTTAAAAAAAGATTATTTATTTTATATTTATCCACAACACAAGTAAAAGATAAATACAAAAAATATAGATAAGATGCAATTAACAATAGGATTAAAATTTTTAAATAATTATTTCAAAAAATTAAAAAAAAAACCCGCGCGTGCGCGGGCATTATAACTAGTCATTGAAAATGGTAGGATACCTACGTGTTACGGCGATTAGTATCTTGTAATTAGAATTTTTGAATAATACTTTTTGACAATACGATTTTCATGGCAATAACTTTTGGTTCTAATAACTTCAAATAATGACAAACTATATTTTTTTAAAGGTGGATATAGTATGAACATAGACATACCATTTTTTTTATACTGTGGTTTATTGATTGCATTTTTGCATTAAGAGTATTTTAATAATTACATTAATTCAAGTTGTTACATATATATGCTGATGCATAAGTTAATTGTACAATATACATTTATAGTTTTTTTGTTGAAAAGGTAAAGTATATTATTCCAAAACAATATATAATATAAGCAAATTTATAAGGAGATGGACATATCACCGACACCCTTTAAAGAGCAGCAATCAATCAAATAAACTTATATACAAACTCTAATACAAACACATATACTGAATTAGAATATTCCTTTGCACATATCTGAGATTAACTGAATATGAGTAAAATGATCATAAATATGCCTATTTGTTCTAATTTAAATAGATAATTTATAAAAAAGTATGTTAATACAAATATCGCCTAAAAACGTTATTTATATTTTACGATCTTTGCTAAGTTTTGTTAATGACAAAGTATGAAGTTTAGCTATAAGTAAATCATCACTTTTAGTGTTTAAGTCTTGTTTAACTAAGGTTAACATTTCCTTTTAAACAAAACATTGTTTTTTATTTCTTAAACTAAAATGTGTCTTGTCACATCACATTTATTTCTTAATATAGTAAGGTCACATCACATTTAGGGCAAGCTTTGTCATTATACATTTATGGTAAGAAGTGTGTTTGACTTACTAAGTGGTAGCTTGCAAGTTTAGTGTTTGACTTGATATTATGAGATGTGACATTGTTTGGTTTGCAAGAGTAATGAGATGTGACTTTGTTTGGTTTGCAAGATTTATTGCAAAAACCAACTGCAGCCCTGGCGGTACCCTGGGGGTACACGGGCGGAACCCTTTTGAGGGGTTCGCCTGATCCGCCAGACCTGCAGAATTGTTTGCTATAAATACCAAACCATTTGTTAGTTTTTTGTAACCCCTTTAGGACATATTTTCACATACTCTCTCAACTAACTCAGTAACATTTGACTTGTGTGATTCTCTTATGTAGCAAGGGACTTCACAAGATCATTCAAGAAGTTACAAGCTTCAACTCTAAAGTTGCAAGTCTTGGTAGCTTGGTCATGTATAAGCTTTGGTAGTTTATACTTCATTTGTGTCATGTATGTAGAAGTAAGTGGTTAGTATTTTAGGCCTCAAAATACGTAGTATGTAGGGAGTTGTTGTACCCTTGTAAAAGAACTAACGGGAGTGGTTGTACCCTTGGTAAAGAACTCGACATCTAGCTTAGTGTCGGTAAAAGTGTAAGCGATGAACGGGAGTGGTTCTACCCTTGTAAAAGAACTCGACATCTAGCTTAGTGTCGGTAAAAGTGTAAGCGACGTTGTAAAGGTTTTCTCCGCCGGTGAAAGGAGCTTGTTGATTAGTGCTTATAACTCTCGAGTTGGAAACTCGGGGCGTGGATGTAGGGCAAGGAAAAAGAGTCCTTGTAGCCGAACCACGATAAACAATCGTGTTGTGGTTTGATCGTTTCTTTCCTTTCTTTGCTCATTACATGTTGTTCTCTTGTTAAAATAGCTAGTTACATATAAAGCTTTTCAAAGAACTAAACAAGTAAAGATATGCTTATATCTTCAAACAAAAGTAAAGCTTTTCAAAGAACTAAACAAGTAGAGTTAGGATCATCACAAGCAATGCTTTTCAAAGTATGAAACTAGTAAAGTTAGAATTGTTATTCACATGAAAAGCTTTTCAAAGAATCAAACATATAACATTGTGTTTATATCTTTAAGCAAACGTAAATGTTTTTAAAGATATTCAAGTTAAAAAGGAATCAAAAAGCGGTAAACTATTCAACCCCCTTCTAGTTTTCCACAATTGGTATCAGAGCTACGTTACTCAAGATCTTTAAAATAGAATGTATTTTAAAACTTGGATCGATCCATGGATTTTGAAAATCTCAAAGAAGGGCAACCTATTCAAAACCAAACGCTATTTGAAAAAGAAAACTTACTTGAATGGAAAAATAATTTTGAAAACTATGTGAAATCAATTGATCAAGATCTTTGGCATATTATCTCTTTTGGTAATTTCAAACCAAAGAAAACAAGTTTTTGAAAACTAAGATAACTATCTTAAATTTGATAAAAATACTAAAGCTAAAACAATGCTTTACAAAGCTTCAGTACCAAATATGAAAGAATGTATTTTTGTCAAACGGCTAATGATATTTGGAAAAATATAATCAATTTTCATCAAGGAATATGTCAAGTCAAAGATGATCAATTTGATCTTACATATGAATTAGAAGTTTTAGAAAAACTAATTGATAGACACTTAGTAGAAGTTAATACATGTGCTACTAGTTTAAATGTTTTAAATGAAGGTACAAGTGAAGATGAGTACGTGTGTTTTGATGAACTTGCTTGCGTATCATCGAATGAAATGGATGTTGACGAAGACAATGATCCGATGATTACTCATGTCAAGCTCTTAGTGGACTTGCTTGCGATTCATGGAATTACACGGATGAAGATGAAGCCAACCATCCGGTTTGAGATTCTAAACTAGATAAAACATCAAGCAAGGTACACTTTGAAACCAAACACTTTTGCTTTGACAAATTTATCCTAAAGTTTTCTAAACTAGAAAATGAGTCTAAACGTTTATGCAACATGGACCTAAAAATTATCTTCAAGAACGAGTTTTCAAAATCTTTTAAGAATATCTTTGAAAAGGAAATCTTGTTAGAAGATAAAATGTCTAGAATTTAGAGTAATGTTGAAATTGATCTAGAATGTAAATTGTGTCTAGATTACAAACATAAGATTAAAATGCAAAATGAGAAAGGAAAAATACTTGAAAGATTGTTGAGGAGTCAAAGGTTGTTTAAAGATGATTATGACTTAACTCAAAAGCATCATCAACTAATAAAACAAAGCAAGTAAAATTTGTCAAACCTAGAAGAGAGATTTAGAAATAATTCAATCTCTAATAGAAACTCATGATAAAAGGATTAGGATTATTATTCTCTATGCTTCTATATGATTATCTAATCTTCTTGGATACATGAGTTATTGAGTTTCAAAGAGTGTCGTCAAACCAAGATTTTACGCGTAATGCTTATCCGCTTGATAGTATCTCTATGCAATTTAAAAGGTAAGCATTACTTCAACTTGACTTTGATTGTCTCTTGTTTCTAGCATTATGTGTTCGACTATGTGTTATTTGTAATACTCTAGAGTGTCTACCTGCTATTTGAAAATAACTAAGATTAGATTCTATGCAACAAGGAATTTAGTCTTTAGTACTAGTAGGAGATATAAGGTGTTTTGGTTCTTTAACCATCAAGAGATAAATACGAAAAACTCTTGAGTAAGTCTCACTCAACTCTTGCTTACAAGTGAGCTAACTAAGAATTTCCTAAGTGTTAAAATGTCTAACACTTTTGTGATGCTTGCAAAACAAACCTTTGTTAAACAATTTTCTCAAACACTATACTTTGAATCTTTAATTGTGTTTTTCTTCAATCAATTCTTTATGATAATCTCACACAAAACACACAAAGTGAAATAAATCACATTAGCATATATTAGGATGTGTGAATGAAAATGAGTTTTCAACATCTAGGATTTACGCATTAAATGTGACACATAGTCTCATGATGTTGTACCTCTTGGACTTTTTCTAAACAAATAGAGTTCATAGTGTCTTAAGTAAGAAAACCCAAAGAGTCGAGGAGTCGTTGAATTTAACATTTAACGAGTGATCTCCTCCTTCTAAGATATTATCTTTGGTAGATGATAACTTAGTCGAAAGTCCAATGATGGCAAGACAAGTATGTTATGTAAAACATTAAGGATAAAAGTACAAAATAACATCTTCTCACCTTGAGTCAAAAATTGAATCAAGCAAAATTGACATAAGTTATAAAACTTGATTTATAGGTCATAGTTATGTCTAAACAAATTCAATAAAAACAGTTTTTGGAATTTAGAGTAAAACAACTAGTGAAACAAAATAGATTTTACAAAAGTAATCAAGTGATTATAGTGTCAATATTTGAAAGACCTTTTGATAATAAAAGCAAGCCCCAAAAGCAAGGGATTTTAACTTAAAGACATTCCTAGTTACTCTCTCGTTTTCAATAGTTAAGTTATTGATGACTTACCAAGAATGAGATTAGCAAATCCATAGGTAAAACTAAACGTAGAGAAATGTTCGGAAGACTACTTGTTATCATAACAATTAGATCCAACATTATGTTTAGCATTTGTCTATGTGCTCGTGTTAAAGAAGATGCTCGAACAACTCTTTAGTTAAGCCTATTTGGATACATCATAAGGTACTACACAACTAGGATTATGGTATCCCAAAAGAACGGGAATAGAAACCATAGTGTTTGACAAATGGAATTATGTCGGTAATAAGTTGATAAGAAAAGCACAAGTGGTACTTGCACTTTTATACTTACTTACCCAATGATTCTCCAAAACACGTAAGATTCTCAAATTATTATCGGATGGAGAAGCATATCAACAAGCTCCACTTGAGTAAGCTAACTCATATCAACAACGGAATTCATCTCATATACACTGTTATCCCTTCAACAAAGGAAGCTTCGAATTCGACGACAATTCTATCCAGTATGTTTCTTAATAGACATATTGTGATCCATCATCATCACCTTGGTAAGATTGTTCATTGAGGAACGTCTTAACTAAGAAAGTGTTCCACGTTAAATATTCCATCAACGCGTTCACAAAATCTCTTAAATGAGAAGCACTCATAATTCCTAGGCTTAGTCAAAGACTCATAAAACCTAAAACCTTAGTTTTTGAACATTAGGATAAAACCACAAAAATCAAGACAATTCCTTTTGAGGTTTTCCCTGCAGATTCCACGGCATCCTCAGACCATACGGGCGGAACCCATTTTTTGGTTCCGCCTGGTCCGCCAAAACCTCAGAGTGTTTTATTTGTAATTTCAAAACCAAACACCCTCTTAAATCTTAACAAAAACTTTCAAACAGCATCACCCTCTCAAAAACACATATCCTCACGAATTTTAGGGCTTCTAATCCAATCTCTTCAAATCCAACTAACTTTGTAAGTATTCTAATCACAATTGCATCTTTGATTTAATTATAACATTCTTGCTTACGATCATTAACTAGAATCTTAGGGCTTTTGCATAAAACTTCATGATTCATGAAAAACTTGGTGGCTAGTCAATTATGTATTTCATTAGTTAAAAAGTGTATCTTTTTCATTGTTACTTTGATTTGCCAAACACACCAAGTGCATTATCTTTCAAAATTGCATCCAAAATTAGAACATGATTCATCACCACATTGTTAAAACAAATGAAAAACATCATTTAAATATCACTTGCATACTATCTCTTGAATGCTAAAGGGGATACATAACTAATATGTATTTTCGGGTACATTCAATCGAAGACACATTTAATTAGGAGAATGTTGGTTATCTTTTGTTTTTACAACAAAATTTGCATAACAAAACAATTTGGGAATCAAAATGAGTCAAGATAATAAAGTCTTCACATTGTTTTGCATATAGGAACATATTAGAACATCCATGTTGTTAAAAGTCATTAACATACAATTTTATGTTTTCTAGGAATCAACATGCCTCCCGCAAACAAATCCGATCACAAAGAAACCCTTAAGTACATGCCCAAACACCATATGACCAAAGGTCTCAACTCGATTCAAGTAGAAACCTTTAAGGCATTAGAAAAACGCTATGTTCACGAAGGTAGAACCATTGATCCATCATTTCTAGAAGGAACATCTATTCGCCAAAACTTTGCCGCAATTAACTTTGATTGTCTCCTTGATATAGATGAGCCAATTTGTCCTAGGTTCATCTTGGAATTTTATGCAACCGTAAACCTTTCCTCATGTGCTGGTGGTAGGATATCATTAAACTTCACAACCAATCAAATACCACATGACATAAATTTAAAAGACTTAGCTATAATTCTTGGTGTACCAAATGAGGGAACTTGCCTCTACACGGATAAGTGGCCCATTTCAAGTCTTGATTCTATTGATCGCTTTTATCCATACGATACACCTCTTGCTAGTAAGGAAACTATTAAGGAACACCTCTTTGTTAGAACCTCTACCACTAGGGTGAATCGTTCGAGGAATATTGTAGATAAGGATTGATGAGTGTCTAAATACTCATCATTTTATACCAATCTGAGCTGCCAAAACATACAAAAACACTCAAATATGCATCATAATACTTAAAATATCTTAGAAGTGTGTTTTATATGTTTCAAATACAAAATATGCAAAAACAAATGAAAAACGTACAAAGTTTGCATAATTGGCAGTTTCAGTCCCTCAAATTTCACAAAGTGTCAAATCTAGTCCCTGAAGGTTTAAAATGAATGAAAAGTCAACTTAAGTCCTTGGGAAACCAAAAATATTCACAAATGATCCCTGGATGAAAGTTTACACAAACTGGCAACTTTTACCCCTCAAGTTACAAAATTGGCAAAAATGGTCCCTGGGTATTCAAAACTGGGAAATTTACAAATAATACCCTTGTACTATGCATGAATGACAAAATGGAACAATTTTGATAACATTTTGAGAAATTACAACCACAGTCCCTTAAAAATCCAAATTTACATAAATGGTCCCTAGAGTTTGAAAAATTACAGAAAAGGTCCCTGGATATTTTTAAATGAAAAAAATCATAAAATTGGTCCTTGGTTTATCATATTTGGCAAAAATAGCAATTGAAACTACTTTGGGAGATCTACAAATTCAGTCCCTCTATTTTTCCAAAATTACAAATTTGGTCCTTGTGTACACTTAACCAACCGGAGCCTTATTTAATTTACAAACCAAAACCAAATCCAACCCAACTAAACTACCCAACCCACACACACCCCTAGCCCAACATAAGCCCAGTCCAACACCCCTAATTATTTAAAACGGGCGTTGACCCCGTTTGACCCATCCAATACCGCCCAAACCACCACCACTGTAGCTCCGTCTCCCCCACCCCTGCTTCACCAAAACAAGGTGGTTTTTGCCACCTGTTATCACCTTTCCACCTCACAGCAAACCCACACCCCATTTAATGCATTCCATACTTCTTTTACCTCCAAACCATATCAATGCCTCTGTTTTCATCATATCAACCCAACTTGGTCTCCAAACTTCCCCAATTGTCTTCTGACACATCCACATACTCCCAATTATCCTTAATTGCAGAACGTAGTCTCCAAGTTAACGTGGAGGACTTTGGCGCCAAAAGTGAGTTTAAACGGATGAGATTGATTCAGATAATTTAAAGGTCAAGATTGAAGTGGGAAAAGCTCCAAGTCATCCAAGAAACCCTAATTGAAGCTTATAAAAGGAAGAGAAGGCAGAAGACATAGTTATCTAAAAAAAATTGTAATTTTCTTATTTCGTATTTTAGTCAATCTAAATTTCCAGTGTAATTCAAGCTTTACAACTTTCTAGTTATCATTTTCAGTGTACTCTTAAGGTTTTCAGATAATAAGAATTAAGTTTGGTTTGATTTTTCAGTTTATGCAAGTTGAAAATTATTATAAAAAATCTCAATAATATTTAATGTTGTTTGTAGTGAATGATAAGGATAAATAAGTTCATATAAGCTCCCAAGAAGCTCAAATAAGCTTTTAGTAATCTACAAAATAGTATAAAATAAAAAATTCATCATATACAAACTTGGTCAAAGAAAGTCAACTGTGGCACTTGATTTTGATTTCTGGGATTCAGAGGTGATTTGGAAAGGAAGCAGCTTTGGAGTATTGGTTTAGATCCTCAGGGGAGGAAATAGGTTGTTCTTGGTTCATGGTTTGAGCAGGAAAGCAATTTTGTAAGTTCAAAAAATTCTCATAACTGTCTTTATAGTGTAGCTTTGTTCATTGCTTATTTTTTAGTTGTTTTATGTTTATTCAGTCTTATATAGTAATAATATAACATAAACTTAGTACCTTGTTCATTTAAATTCATAGTTACTTAGAAATAAATTTCATACAGTCAAAATAGTATAATCAGTAATCTAGGTTGTTTGTTGTTGTTCTATGTGTTTAAATGTTTATTATAGCTTAGTTAATCTTATTAAGTTGTTTTTAATCTGTTTCATAAGCTCTTATAACTTGTTACTACTCAAATCACAAAACAGTCTAGGTTAAGGTAGTGTTTGGATTACACTGCAGTCCTGTGTTTAGGTTAGTTATTGTTATTATTTCTGGTCTACACATGTCATATAAGGTCCTAATAACTTAGAACAATCATAAAATCTGACCCTAATTCAGTAGAAAGTCAAAATCAACTACAAATCCACCTAGTAACTCACTGTGTTGGATTTATGGTTGCATAAGCCTCATATCAGTTCATATATAGACAAAGTAGCTTAATTCAATCTTAGTATAGCTTAATATAACATAATCAATCAGTAAGATAGTTTAGAAATTCACCAAAGTCAAGTTTAAGTTTTAAGCAAAATAGTCAAAGTGCACACCTCAGATTTTCTCAAAACTTAAAGGAATTTTGTAGAATTGTGTATTAGGATCTAGGACTTGAAATTTGTTGTAGTGATACTCTACCACCCCATCTTTAAGTTCCAACAAGTTTTATATTTTTAGGATTTTTACCCTGGGCCCCACAGACCCCCAAACACAACTGCAGGGCAAAGTATTGCCCTGTGCACCAGACTTCAGGCCACCACCCCAACTTTGTGGTGGTTTTGTGACCACCTCAGTGGGCCCCAGACCTCCAACTTAGTTCCTTACAACCCCCCTCCTACCCAGGTTCAATATTTGACCCTTAGTTTGACCACTAGATCAGTGGACCCCACCTGAACTTGCATCAAAAGTCTGTCCCACTTCTGAGTCAGAAACCAAATAAGCAAGTGCTTATTTTAGCTTTCCAGCTTATCTTAGGAGCTTATCTCACCAAATTTAGTTTAAAATAGTTCAAGTAACTTAGGTAAACCAGATTTCACCATAGTGGACCCCACATAACCTCAACTTAGCTTATTTCTAATTTTCATCTCAGCTTATTAATAAGCACTTGTCCAATTTTATAATTTTATAAATTACCTAGTACCTTTAAGTAGTTAAAATAATTTTCTTAGATTTTTCCTAAGTAGTTTACTATTTATTAGATTTAAAATTAGTTTAAATAATTAAATAGGTAATAATAGTAATTAAATAGATTTCTTTAATTTTAATTAACTAAAGTAGAATTTTATATTTTTCCTAAGTTTTATAAAGTAGTTAAGACTTTTAGAAAATAGTTTCATAATTTCCATTGTCCATTTTCTAATTTTCCTATTTAAATTAATTAAATTAGATTTAAATTAATTAATAAGTAATTAATTAGTCAATTAGCCTAAATATAATTTTTAGCAACTTTTTATAATTTTTTAGGATTCCTGTAATGGTTAATTAGTTTTATAAATTTTTACATAATTTTATAAGTCATTTAAGTATTAATAGTAATTTAAAATAGTTAAAATAGTTTAAATAAGTTAAATAGTTTTTAATTAATAAAATACTCATAAAAAGACAAAAATATTTATTTTCATTTTTTATACTTTCTTCAAGTTCTTATTTAGGTTTAGAAATTATTTGTGTAAGTTTTTAGGTTAATTTGTAATACTTGTAATTTTTAGTTAATTTAAATTAAGTTTTAAATTAGATTTTAATTAGTTTTATTAATTAAATAATAATTAAATATTAAAATAATCATTTTCATAATTTCAATTTCATTTTCCATTTTCTTTAATTTTAAGTTTTCAAAAGTTTCACTTTTACCCCTTGTAGTCTGTAACTTGTTAAAACCCACTTTTCTCTGTCTGTTATCTGATTATCTGATTTGTGCTTTTGTGTGTATCTTTATTATTGTTTATATTATCCAAATACCAAGCAATCAGTAGTATAATCAATCCTCAAATCATCTTTGTTACTGTCCTCAGTACCACTCACTTTCCTAATCGTTTACAAATACAATTTCAATCTCGTTGGGATTTAACGACCCGGGGATTTCCCTGTACTTCCATGGTCAATATTAACTTGCACTTTCTCCCAGGTGGGCCTAACAGCTGCACACGGCTGACTGGTTGGTTTGGGAGGAGTCAAAATTTGGCGCCGCTGCCGGGGAGGTTGTTGCGTATTTCAAAACGGTTTCAGTTTAGTGGTTTTCAAAAACCCTCCTGTACAAATATCACCACTTTGTAAATTTTTAAGAAAATCAAAATCATATCTGAAAACGTTCATTAACATTTCTCCTGAAGTGTTAACAACACCAAACAAATCATAAACAACAAAACAAACTGTGAAGTTAAATTACTTCGTTATCTTTAAGATTACAACCTATACAGTTGGTTTAAGGTAAGTTCTGACATTAAATTGCGAACTGAAGAGGAATCCATTTATTTCCTCCCGCCGATCTGCGAGTAATCTTAAAGGAACGATTTCGGTTAACGAATCAGTTCCAAAAAAAAATATTTTCTAAGTTTTTTCACCCATACACGAAAAGCCAAAAACATTTTACTGTGAATATAATTACATAAAAAGTTTACCACCGCAAACCAAGGCAGAACACCTACCAACTGGGGGGGGGGTGAACATAATAAGTTCCCAAACCTAAAAGATTAAAAACTTACCATTGTATCCTTGTGAATAGTGTACCTTTTTTAAAGGAGCTGTTCATTTGTGATTATTGGGTTTAAGTTCACTGTAGTTTTGCCTCGATCTTGTGTTGAAAAATAATTTTTGTGCATGCGCACTCGTTCACAAACAAAGAATAAAAAGAAGAAAAACGTACCCGAGTTACGTACTGTTGCAGAAGAACACACAATCAAAATGAACGACGAGCCCCCATTCCTTCCCAAGGATGAACCAGTTCCTGACACCCGAACTATGGAGGAACTGTGTCAACCTACCATGCAAGGGAGGGGTGGACCAATTGCACCACTCACTATTGGAGCCACGGATTTTGGATTAAAACACCACATGATACAACAGATCCAGAATACGTGCCAGTTCCACGGATTGCCGGGTGACGATGCCAACAGGCATCTCGACAAATTTTTAACTGTCACCCAAAGCATGAAACAACATGGCGTCGCCGAAGACAGCCTGCGTTTATACTTGTTCCCCTATTCTCTCACTCATCATGCAACTTCATGGTTCGATTGACTTCCAAAGAATTCGATCCACACTTTTGATGAGATGATCACTAAATTTCTGGCCAAATACTTTCCACCATCTATGGTCACAAAGCTCAGGAATGATATCAGCAATTTCAGACAGCTTCCCGAAGAGTCCTTATTTGAGGCATGGGAACGCTACAAACTTGCTATTGATAGGTGTCCTAATCACAATATGCTTCTTGTCACCATTATTGATACCTTTTATAATGGTTTGACACTCCGTCATCGTGACACCATCAATGCTGCTGCTGGGGGCACCTTTATGAAAAGGACCCCTGAAGAGTGCTACGACTTAATAGAAAACATGACTGCCCATCATAATTTTTGGGACTCCTCTGCTGAGAGGAATGATTCATTTAAGTCTGTCACTCCGGCAAGCAATGAAATATCTATCCTAGCTAAAAAGCTGGATGATTTATCTACAGCATTTTTGCGTATCCATCAGACAAATCCAAATCAGGTCAAAGTTGTTAACCCAAGTTGTGAAACTTGCGGTGGTCCACATCCTTACACAGAGTGCCCAGCCTCCGGTGGCTCGGCTCGTGAAAACGTGTATGCAGCTCAAGGTTCCTATAATACGGGAGGTAATTCTTACCAACCGCAAGGAGACCGAAACCTTTTGAGCTACCGATCTAATAACTACATCGGACCACCAGGGTTTAATCAATCCCAGAACCAAAATGGTCAAAACAGAAACCAGAATTTTAACCAGAATCAGAACCAGAACCGGATGAACCAAGGTTATAACAACCAAGGGAATTTCAACTCTGGTCAAAACCAGGTTCAACAAAATCAGAACCAAGGGAATTATAACAGAAATCAAGGTCAGAACAATTACCCACAGGGTAATTTTCAACAACAAAACCACTTCCAGGGTAATAACAACCAGCAACATGGGAATTTCCAGAACAATCGGGCTCAAAATTTTCCAAACCAAAATCAAGCCATTGTTCCAACTGGACCATCATCTGATGAGTTACTAAAACAGTTTATGAAATCCCAAGATGAACTGAACAAAATGCTGGTTAGTCAAATATCTAATTTGCAGAAGTCTTTAAATGATCGACCCTCGGGCTCAGGTACTACTTTACCTAGCAACACGATCGCTAATCCGAGGGGCGATGTAAAGGCGATCACCACAAGAAGTGGAGTTTCTTACCAACGACCTACAGCTCCCTCTACCTCTTCTCCTATCCCTGTAGAGGAATGTGAAACTGAGGATACTACGGATACGGTACTTCCTAAAAATAACGGAGGTACCAATGACATCCCTCCTCCAGTTATCTCAGTCCCGACTCCTCCTAAAAGAGTCGTGTTTGAAACTACCAAAGGTCCTGTTGAATATCCGAAAGCCAACCCAAAAACAACAATTCCATATCCCTCACGATTGCAAGACCAAAAGCTCCGTGACAGAGCTAATCATCAGATGGAAAAATTCTTTCAAATTTTCCAAGAACTACACTTCGATATTAGTTTCGCGGATGCTCTTCTTTTAATGCCCAAATTCACATCGACAATCAAAAACCTGTTGAGCAATAAAGAAAAAATGTTTGAAATGGCACGAACTCCACTCAATGAGAACTGCTCTGCGGTTCTATTGAAAAAGCTTCCCGTAAAGCTAGGAGACCCCGGGAGATTCCTAATACCATGTATTTTTCCTGGGATGGTTGAATGTTTTGCCTTGGCCGATCTTGGTGCAAGCATCAACTTAATGCCTCACTCAGTTTGGAAAAAGCTCTCTCTTCAGGCACTTAGTCCCACATGCATGACTCTCGAGCTTGCAGACCGTTCAATTTCACATCCCCTCGGTATTGACGAGGACGTATTTGTGAGAGTGGGACAGTTCAATTTTCCGGCAGACTTTGTCGTTGTTGATTTCGATGCAGATCCAAGAGTTCCTCTCATTCTTGGGAGGGGATTCTTAAGAACGAGACGTGCATTAATCGATGTTTTCGATGAGGAAATCACGTTACGAGTTGGCAATGAAGCGATTACGTTCAACCTTGATCAAACCTCGAGATACTCCTCGAATTATAATGCTGATTCGGTCAACCGAATTGATGTCATTGACATTGCATCCGAGGAGTATGCTCAGGAATTCCTTGGATTCGCTGATAATTTTCCGAGTGGCAATCCCACTACTTCTTCTGATCCCATAATCGCTAATTCTTCTCCTTCCCTCACTCCGTTTGAGGGAAGTGGTTTTCTCCTTGAGGAATTAGAGGTCTTTCTCAAAAGTGATTCAGTTCCCGAAGGAATTGATTACCAAGAGATTGACCCGGAGGGGGATATACTTCTCCTTGAGAAGTTATTGAACAAAGATCCTTCTCCCATTCCTGTTCTACCTCCACAACTTCATAAGGCGGAAGTCAAATATGTTGAGAAAAATGATGATTTCCCCGAGGTTGAGCTTAAGGACCTGCCTCCTCATCTAGAATATGCATTCTTGGAAGGTAACGATAAGTTACCGGTCATTATTGCAAAAGACTTAAAGGATGAGGAGAAAACTGCATTGCTTAAGGTTCTAAAGTCCCACAAGCAAGCAATTGCTTGGAAGCTCTCAGACATAAAGGGTATTAACCCGGATTTTTGTACACACAAAATCCTAATGGAAGAGGACTTTAAACATACCGTGCAGCATCAACGAAGGGTAAATCCAAAAATCCACGAAGTTATAAAAGCTGAAGTTATCAAACTTCTTGATGCGGGATTGATTTACCCTATATCTGATAGTCCTTGGGTAAGCCCAATACATTGTGTTCCAAAGAAGGGTGACATCACGGTTATCACAAATGAGGACAACGAGTTAATACCAACTCGTTTGGTTACTGGGTGGCGAGTATGTATTGATTACAGAAAGCTTAACGAAGCCACCCGTAAAGACCACTTTCCTCTGCCCTTCATGGATCAAATGCTCGAAAGATTAGCAGGAAATGAGTATTATTGTTTCCTTGACGGCTTCTCGGGTTACTTCCAAATTCCCATTGATCCACAGGATCAAGATAAGACTACCTTCACATGCCCTTACGGGACATTTGCCTATCGTCGCATGCCTTTTGGGTTATGCAATGCTCCGGGCACTTTCCAGAGGTGCATGATGGCTATTTTCCATGACATGATCGGAAAAACCATGGAGGTATTTATGGATGACTTCTCAGTCATCGGGAATTCTTTCGACTCGTGCCTCTCCCACTTAGAAAAAATGCTTCAACGTTGTGAAAACACTAATCTTTGTCTAAACTGGGAGAAGAGCCATTTTATGGTTAAGGAGGGCATTGTCCTCGGCCATAAAATTTCAAAAAGTGGGATTGAGGTCGATAAGGCCAAAATTGATGTTATTGCTAAACTGCCTCATCCCACCACTGTTAAAGGAATTAGGAGTTTCCTCGGCCATGTCGGGTTCTATCGGAGATTCATTCAGGATTTCTCCAAAATAGCCCGGCCTATGACTCATCTTCTTGAAAAGGATGCTCCTTTTATCTTCTCACCGGAGTGCATCGAAGCCTTTGAAATTTTAAAGAAAAGGCTTACCGAGGCACCAATCCTTGTTGCCCCCGACTGGGACTTACCATTTGAACTTATGTGCGATGCTAGCGATTTCTCTATTGGTGCAGTTCTGGGGCAACGCAAAACCAAACATTTTCAACCAATACACTACGCAAGTAAGACCATGAACGAAGCTCAAACACACTATACCACCACAGAAAAAGAATTATTAGCTGTGGTATATGCCTTCGAAAAATTTCGGTCTTACTTAATCTTAAACAAAAGCGTGGTGTATACGGATCATTCGGCTCTGAAATACCTGTTCACTAAACAGGATGCAAAGCCAAGACTGCTCCGTTGGGTCCTGCTCCTCCAGGAATTCGATATTCTCATAAGAGATAAAAAAAGGCGCAGAGAACCTTGCAGCTGATCACTTGTCACGGTTAGAAAATCCTCATCAGGATATTCTCGAGAGAAAATAAATTAATGAAACTTTTCCTCTGGAGACTCTAAATCTCATCTCTAACCGGGATGATGCCACCACCCCATGGTTTGCCGACTTTGCAAATTACCGTGCGGGAAATTTCGTTGTGAAAGGGATGTCGTCCCAACAAAAAAGAAAATTCTTTAAAGATGTGAAACATTACTTTTGGGACGACCCCTACTTGTTCAAAATATGTGCGGATCAAGTCATCCGACGGTGTGTCCATGGCCAAGAAGCCATGGAAATTCTTAAAACTTGTCATGATGGACCCACGGGGGGACATCATAACCCAAACTACACCGCCAAAAAGGTGTTTGATTCAGGATTCTTTTGGCCCACGATCTATAAAGACGCCCATGAACTTATCAAAACCTGTGAGGCTTGCCAGCGTCACGGGAATATTTCGAAAAAGAATGAGATGCCGCAAAACGCCATCCAAGTCTGTGAAATATTTGATATGTGGGGCATTGATTTTATGGGGCCATTCCCGTCTTCACGAGGGAATAAGTATATACTCGTCGCTGTCGACTATCTGTCAAAATGGGTTGAGGCAAAAGCCTTACCCACCAATGATGCCCGAGTAGTTGTTAAATTTTTAAAGTCTCTCTTTGCCAGATTCGGGACTCCTCGTGCCATTATCAGTGATCGTGGTACTCACTTTTGCAATGAACAATTTGCGAGAGTAATGCTGAAATATGGTGTAACTCACCGTCTTTCTACAGCATACCACCCCCAAACAAGTGGGCAGGTGGAGGTCTCAAATCGGGGTATTAAGAGAATTCTCGAGAGGACGGTTGGTGAAAACCGTGCCTCTTGGTCGGATAAGCTGGACGATGCATTATGGGCTTTCCGCACTGCTTACAAAACACCCATAGGGTGTACTCCATATAAGCTAGTGTACGGGAAAGCATGTCATCTTCCGATCGAATTAGAACATAAGGCCTACTGGGCCTTAAAACATGCAAATTTCGACCTTCAGACAGCGGGTGATCACCGTAAAGTTCAACTAAACGAACTAAATGAATTACGTGATCAAGCTTATGAAAATTCTTTAATCTATAAAGAAAAGACTAAGAAGATACATGACTCTAAAATCAAGAACCGCGTTTTCAACGTTGGTGACAGAGTTCTTCTTTTCAATTCAAGGTTAAAAATTTTCTCGAGTAAACTAAAAACCCGTTGGTCTGGACCATTTACTATAACCAAAGTATACCCATATGGAACTGTTGAGTTATTGCAACCCGACGGTCCCAATTTTAAAGTAAATGGTCATCGGTTAAAACACTATTTTGGAGGGGACATACAACCAATGGTTGTCCCGGATCTCCAAACTTACCCCATGGACCAATAAATTCGGGGTCGAGTCAAGCTA
Organism: Artemisia argyi; assembly: GCA_030686995.1. NCBI lineage: Eukaryota > Viridiplantae > Streptophyta > Magnoliopsida > Asterales > Asteraceae > Artemisia > Artemisia argyi. The sequence goes on along the minus strand of CM060709.1, from coordinate 154,185,682 downwards.
GCGAATCGGTTAACAAAAACAAGTTTCCCCAAGGACAATTTTAATTCGGGGTCGAGTCAAGCTAGTGACTCGGGAATCAAAAACAAGCTTCCTCATGGACAATTCAATTCGAGGTCGAGTCAAGCTAGCGACTCGGTAATCAAAAACAGTAGCAATATGGGTCGTCACCCATATTTCTGTCTTCTCATCCCTTTCTAACACCCTTGTGTGGGGGAGACGAACCACATGTTGTACATATGTAAAATATTTTTTTTTTCAAAAAAAAAAAAAAAAAAAAAATGGTATAAGACAAATAAAAAGAAAAAAGTGAGTTTGTATGTAAATAGAGTAAAATAAAAAGGTTAATAGTATTGCCTCCTTACGTTCTAAGTCTTGGTGGGACACCAAGTACTGTGAATATTGAGGGCAATATTCAGTTCTAAGTGTGGGGGAGCGTTCTCACGAATGCAAAACACATGTTCCATCAAGAACCCCCATTTGATCAAAATTACCAGTTTTTTCACACTTAGAAATGCGAATAATGGTATCAATCCTCCATGTCTAACCCACAACAGGATTGGCTAGTCCAGGAGCAAACGGCTCTTGGTAAAGACTTCTCAAAACCGTTGATGGCTTGCAATTTGCCAAAAATTGTATGGTTCCTCAGCTCCCCATATCCCATAAAGCGAATGAGTTGGCTAGCCCGCAAGATTATGGCTTGTGGTAAAGGCCGTTGAAAAACCATAATTGGTAATCAGCTCACCAAGATGTTGACTATTCCATCAAGAGTTGGCTAGTCCAGAAGCAAACGGCTTTTGGTAAAGACAAATCAAATCCGTTGACAGCTGGTGGTTTGCTAAAAATCACACAGTTATCAGGTGTGCCACAGTTCTTACACCTGGCTACTCCAGTAGTGATGGCTTTTGGTAAAGAGTAAAAATCCATTAATTTTTTCTCAAATAGATTGCTAGGGACTAGCAATAGTTTAGTGTGTGGGATTGATGAGTGCCTAAATACTCATCATTTTATACTAATCTGAGCTGCCAAAACATACAAAAACACTCAAATATGCATCATAATACTTAAAATATCTTAGAAGTGTGTTTTATATGTTTCAAATACAAAATATGCAAAAACAAATGAAAAACGTACAAAGTTTACATAATTGGCAGTTTCAGTCCCTCAAATTTCACAAAGTGTCAAATCTAGTCCCTGAAGGTTTAAAATGAATGAAAAGTCAACTTAAGTCCTTGGGAAACCAAAAATATTCACAAATGATCCCTGGATGAAAGTTTACACAAACTGGCAACTTTTACCCCTCAAGTTACAAAATTGGCAAAAATGGTCCCTGGGTATTCAAAACTGGGAAATTTACAAATAATACCCTTGTACTATGCATGAATGACAAAATGCAACAATTTTGATAACATTTTGAGAAATTACAACCACAGTCCCTTAAAAATCCAAATTTACATAAATGGTCCCTGGAGTTTGAAAAATTACAGAAAAGGTCCCTGGATATTTTTAAATGAAAAAAATCATAAAATTGGTCCTTGCTTTATCATATTTGGCAAAAATAGCAATTGAAACTACTTTGGGAGATCTACAAATTCAGTCCCTCTATTTTTCCAAAATTACAAATTTGGTCCTTGTGTACACTTAACCAACCGGACCCTTATTTAATTTACAAACCAAAACCAAATCCAACCCAACTAAACTACCCAACCCACACACACCCCTAGCCCAACATAAGCCCAGTCTAACACCCCTAATTATTTAAAACGGGCGTTGACCCCGTTTGACCCATCCAATACCGCCCAAACCACCACCACTGTAGCTCCGTCTCCCCCACCCCTGCTTCACCAAAACCAGGTGGTTTTTGCCACCTGTTATCACCTTTCCACCTCACAGCAAACCCACACCCCATTTAATGCATTCCATACTTCTTTTACCTCCAAACCATATCAATGCCTCTGTTTTCATCATATCAACCCAACTTGGTCTCCAAACTTCCCCAATTGTCTTCTGACACATCCACATACTCCCAATTATCCTTAATTGCAGAACGTAGTCTCCAAGTTAACGTGGAGGACTTTGGCACCAAAAGTGAGTTTAAACGGATGAGATTGATTCAGATAATTTAAAGGTCAAGATTGAAGTGGGAAAAGCTCCAAGTCATCCAAGAAACCCTAATTGAAGCTTATAAAAGGAAGAGAAGGCAGAAGACATAGTTATCTAAAAAAAAATTGTAATTTTCTTATTTCGTATTTTAGTCAATCTAAATTTCCAGTGTAATTCAAGCTTTACAACTTTCTAGTTATCATTTTCAGTGTACTCTTAAGGTTTTCAGATAATAAGAATTAAGTTTGGTTTGATTTTTCAGTTTATGCAAGTTGAAAATTATTATAAAAAATCTCAATAATATTTAATGTTGTTTGTAGTGAATGATAAGGATAAATAAGTTCATATAAGCTCCCAAGAAGCTCAAATAAGCTTTTAGTAATCTACAAAACAGTATAAAATAAAAAATTCATCATATACAAACTTGGTCAAAGAAAGTCAACTGTGGCACTTGATTTTGATTTCTGGGATTCAGAGGTGATTTGGAAAGGAAGCAGCTTTGGAGTATTGGTTTAGATCCTCAGGGGAGGAAATAGGTTGTTCTTGGTTCATGGTTTGAGCAGGAAAGCAATTTTGTAAGTTCAAAAAATTCTCATAACTGTCTTTATAGTGTAGCTTTGTTCATTGCTTATTTTTTAGTTGTTTTATGCTTATTCAGTCTTATATAGTAATAATATAACATAAACTTAGTACCTTGTTCATTTAAATTCATAGTTACTTAGAAATAAATTTCATACAGTCAAAATAGTATAATCAGTAATCTAGGTTGTTTGTTGTTGTTCTATGTGTTTAAATGTTTATTATAGCTTAGTTAATCTTATTAAGTTGTTTTTAATCTGTTTCATAAGCTCTTATAACTTGTTACTACTCAAATCACAAAACAGTCTAGGTTAAGGTAGTGTTTGGATTACACTGCAGTCCTGTGTTTAGGTTAGTTATTGTTATTATTTCTGGTCTACACATGTCATATAAGGTCCTAATAACTTAGAACAATCATAAAATCTGACCCTAATTCAGTAGAAAGTCAAAATCAACTACAAATCCACCTAGTAACTCACTGTGTTGGATTTATGGTTGCATAAGCCTCATATCAGTTCATATATAGACAAAGTAGCTTAATTCAATCTTAGTATAGCTTAATATAACATAATCAATCAGTAAGATAGTTTAGAAATTCACCAAAGTCAAGTTTAAGTTTTAAGCAAAATAGTCAAAGTGCACACCTCAGATTTTCTCAAAACTTAAAGGAATTTTGTAGAATTGTGTATTAGGATCTAGGACTTGAAATTTGTTGTAGTGATACTCTACCACCCCATCTTTAAGTTCCAACAAGTTTTATATTTTTAGGATTTTTACCCTGGGCCCCACAGACCCCCAAACACAACTGCAGGGCAAAGTATTGCCCTGTGCACCAGACTTCAGGCCACCACCCCAACTTTGTGGTGGTTTTGTGACCACCTCAGTGGGCCCCAGACCTCCAACTTAGTTCCTTACAACCCCCCTCCTACCCAGGTTCAATATTTGACCCTTAGTTTGACCACTAGATCAGTGGACCCCACCTGAACTTGCATCAAAAGTCTGTCCCACTTCTGAGTCAGAAACCAAATAAGCAAGTGCTTATTTTAGCTTTCCAGCTTATCTTAGGAGCTTATCTCACCAAATTTAGTTTAAAATAGTTCAAGTAACTTAGGTAAACCATATTTCACCATAGTGGACCCCACATAACCTCAACTTAGCTTATTTCTTAGTTTGGTCAACCTTAGTCAACTGTATAAGCAAATAAGCACTTACAGTGCTTATTCTTGATTTCCAAAGTAGTTGTCTTTGTAAAAGTTTCATTATTTAAGTATTTAAATAGTTTTATAAAAGAAAAACCAGAAAAAGCAAACATAAAAATAGTGATAGCTTCTATTTAATAGAAATTATCTATTTAATTTTCATCTCAGCTTATTAATAAGCACTTGTCCAATTTTATAATTTTATAAATTACCTAGTACCTTTAAGTAGTTAAAATAATTTTCTTAGATTTTTCCTAAGTAGTTTACTATTTATTAGATTTAAAATTAGTTTAAATAATTAAATAGGTAATAATAGTAATTAAATAGATTTCTTTAATTTTAATTAACTAAAGTAGAATTTTATATTTTTCCTAAGTTTTATAAAGTAGTTAAGACTTTTAGAAAATAGTTTCATAATTTCCATTGTCCATTTTCTAATTTTCCTATTTAAATTAATTAAATTAGATTTAAATTAATTAATAAGTAATTAATTAGTCAATTAGCCTAAATATAATTTTTAGCAACTTTTTATAATTTTTTAGGATTCCTGTAATGGTTAATTAGTTTTATAAATTTTTACATAATTTTATAAGTCATTTAAGTATTAATAGTAATTTAAAATAATTAAAATAGTTTAAATAAGTTAAATAGTTTTTAATTAATAAAATACTCATAAAAAGACAAAAAATATTTATTTTCATTTTTTATACTTTCTTCAAGTTCTTATTTAGGTTTAGAAATTATTTGCGTAAGTTTTTAGGTTAATTTGTAATACTTGTAATTTTTAGTTAATTTAAATTAAGTTTTAAATTAGATTTTAATTAGTTTTATTAATTAAATAATAATTAAATATTAAAATAATCATTTTCATAATTTCAATTTCATTTTCCATTTTCTTTAATTTTAAGTTTTCAAAAGTTTCACTTTTACTCCCTGTAGTCTGTAACTTGTTAAAACCCACTTTTCTCTGTCTGTTATCTGATTATCTGATTTGTGCTTTTGTGTGTATCTTTATTATTGTTTATATTATCCAAATACCAAGCAATCAGTAGTATAATCAATCCTCAAATCATCTCTGTTACTGTCCTCAGTACCACTCACTTTCCTAATCGTTTACAAATACAATTTCAATCTCGTTGGGATTTAACGACCCGGGGATTTCCCTGTACTTCCACGGTCAATTTTAACTTGCACTTTCTCCCAGGTGGGCCTAACAGCTGCACACGGCTGACTGGTTGGTTTGGGAGGAGTCAAGGATCCTTTTGGTATGGAGCTCAATGAGCTTAAACCACAATTTAAGAAGTGGGAAGAAATTCATAGGGCTAACGTCATAAGTACCATAGGAAATAGAGATCATATCAACACATGCCTATGCTACATGCTTTATAGCATTTCCACCGGTCAACCCTTCAACTTAGCCTACTACCTAGCCAAAAGAATGGCCGACATATCCTTGGTCGGAACAACCACTCTTCCCTATGGAATGCTTCTTACCCGCCTCTTTAGAGCAATCTCGCCCATTTCTCCTAACGAAAATGTGTGGAAAACTAGAAGGGGGGTTGAATAGTTTTACGTCTTTTTAATTTGTTGTAAAAAGAGTTTTAGTGTTTACTTAATTTTTAAAACTTAGATTCGATAATATGTGATCTCAAGTATTGCACAATACAAACAAATATCAATACGAAATATATAACAATGATAAGTAATGAAATAAGTAAGAGATGGAAAGATCGAACCGCGAGACAAGAGATTTATAGTGGTTCGGCTACAAGGACACCTTCCTTGCCCTACTCCACTCCCCGAGCACCTAACTCGAGAGTTTTCTTCACTATATCAACAAGCTCCCTTATGGCGGAGAAAACCTTACACACCAATTTACACACCAATTTACACACCAATCTACACACCAATCTACACACCAATAATCACACCACAACACCTTCACACCTAAGTCACAACTTCTACACACCTTCTTCAAATCAATCTACTTCACAACTAACTACTTCAACTCTATCTTCTTCACACCAATAGATTTCCTAGCTTTTCTTCTTCACACCAAGCTATCAACAAATTACACAATCTATATCTAACACAACTATCTACAAGCAAATATTCACAACAATCTTCACAAAGAATATGTAAATAATCTTGATGATACACCAACAACTTGGATGTGGAGATCACAACAAGTTGTAATACTTCTTGTCTAGGAAGATAGAAGTATTCTTCTCTTGCACTTGAGAGGATGGAAATTGGATCACTTTGAAACAAAGAATATATACACTTATGATCAAAGGATGAGAGAATGGAGAAATAGATCTAGATCAGAAAGTTTAGAAGTGCAAAAGGTAAGGAAAAATTGTGAACTGATCCAGTATTTATAGGGGAGAAAAAACACTGTTCTGGAGCGTGGCCGGTCCCCTTAATTAGTGGCCGGTCCCCTTAATGATTAAGGGGGCCGCCTAAGGAATTAAGGGGGGCGCCCATTTCAGAACGTTGGTTTTTCTTGTCTTTTAGTGGGGAATATTTTTCTGGATAGAATTTGCCATTTTTGGTTGGAAATTTGAAATCATATATTTATTATGAATTAAACATATTCTTTTAATTCCAAAAGTAATTTTGTAAAAGATATAAGATGTTTAATACATTTTATAAAAATTCTAGTGATTAGAAAAATTTCCTTTGATCATGAAATGTAATAAACCCTTTGTTTATTCATACCTTAAGTGATATGGAAGCAAAGACAAATATTAAGCACTAAAAACTTGTTTACGTCATAAGTTTTAGATTAATGAGATTATGCTTTGTAATCATCAAAACATAGAGACATTGTTAATAAGCTAACAATGTTTTAAGACATTATTTATGTCAACAATCTCCCCCTTTTTGATGATTACAAAACCTTAAACTCATTAGGTCTAAAAAATAATTTTTAGACAAGAATTTAGAGTTTAACATCTCTTCTCCCCCTTTTTGTAAAATCAAAAAGGTTAAAGCTCCCCCTTGATGTATACTCCCCCTCATTTGAGAGCACCAAGGAGATGAGCAATGGAAATCTTGGCTACACAAAATATTAGAAGAGAGCAAGACAAATATACATGCAAAGCAATAGTTATAAAAATAGATTCATTCAAGCATCATAGAAAGCATTACAACATTTAATATGCTTAAGGCATATTAAACATAATAAAACAAATGAAAAGACATAGTCCTATATTGCCTAGAAAAAGCACTTGGACTTGCTTGCAACTCATGGTTGATTGTTTTATTTGCTTGAAGGATAACATAAGCATGAAGCTTAGTTGTTAGATGGAGAGGGATATGGGGTGGAGTATGGAGCGGAAGAGGTGGATCTCACGATGTTGTATCGTGTTAAGGGTGGTATTGGATGATTACGAGTGAGAAGATATTCAATCCAAGAAATATCTTCACTCAAGTAGAGGATTTGTTTTTGAAGGAATATGCAACAAGGGCAAAAGTGAGTGTGGTTGGTAACTTGATCCAAATTGAGAGAGTGGGGAAGGCAATTTGCATAGGGTGATGATGGAGGTTGCCCTTTGTTGCGTTGTGCAAGATGCATAGCAAGGAGATCACTAAGATCATGGATTTGGTTTATTTCATCACGGAACTTTTGCTTTTCCGTGGCAATGTGGAGAGGATCATAGGTTTGGTATGGATGTGTTGGATTTGTGTAGTTGGAATTGTAGTTTGATAGTTGATCAAACTTGTATGGATCATTATAAGTGGTTGGAGGTTGAGATGTGTAGTTTGGCTTGAAGGAAGATGGTTGGCCAATGTTGTATGGTTTATAAAGAGGATCAAATGAATGACCTTGTGGGTTTGAGGTAAAATTTGGGAAGTAAGAAGTTGGAGGTGTTGAATGACATCCAATCTCATTGGTTATGATGGATTTGTTTCGAGGGCTTTTTCTTCGCCAAACGGGTTTTTCCGTCATTCTTGCAAGCCTTGAGGCTTTTGGTTTGGGTTTGCTTGGAGAAGCCATGAAGGGATGAGTAAAGAGTCTTGAGGATTGGGGGTATTTATAGTGTAAGACTTGTGTGTTTATGGATGGATAAAGTTTGTTTGGTAGATTTGGACAAATTGTGTTGGTGAAAATTGGGAAATGTAGGTTGAAATGGGCTAAAAAGGCAGAAAAGATTCTGTAAACCCGACCATCAGATGGCCGGTCCCCTTAATTAGGGGGCTGTCCCCTTAATGATTAAGGGGGTCGCCTTACAAAATTAAGGGGGCCGCCCATCTGGTGATTTCCAGGTTGCCAGAATTGGGTTTTTGGCAGAAAATTTGCAGAAAGGTTATGTGTTTGGATTAGAATTCTAGCAAGTTCAATTCTCTTAGGCAATATAGAATCTAATCTAATCAAGATATAGCATGCATGCAAAAACACATAGGCAAAGGAGCAAATAATCAACACATAATAAGCAATAGGGGGTAAGTAAAGGCAAGCACACTTAAGCTTCCTAAGGCACCTATCTTAGATTAAAGGCAAAGGCAATTAGTGAGTGAAAAGCTAGTGATGGATCAAGATGACACCATTATTAGGGAATTTGTCCTAGTGAGTGTCTATATGCAACAAATGTGGAGTTGTGATTGTTTCGACTCCTATATGCAAAAAAAAATATAACGATCCTAAGAAACAATCCAAATGATCTCCTTGATTTAATTTTTGCTCGATCATGAATGTCAAAGACATATATTTGATTATATACCTTGACAATTTATGTGAGAGTTTATGCATGATTTTGAAATACAATGTTTTTAGAATTAGTCAACAATGCAAGGAAAATGATCTTCATGTGATTCCTAGATTGTGAGAATAATTTTTAGAGAAAATTGATTGAGTTTTACAAAAAGGTTTATGCAAAGAAAATAAATCTTCTCAATCTTTAGTTTTGTGCGAAATAGATTCCTAGACTCAGAAAAGGTGAAATGGAAGAAAAATAAATTTCATGCAAGAATAAATTTGAATTAATTCAATGTAATTTAGTCAACTTGTTCCATCATCCCTAATCCTAAACGCAAGTGGTTGAATAATTCACGCTTAAGGGGTTTTGTGAATATATCCGCAATGTTGTCTTCCGATGCAACCTTTTCTATAGATATATTTCCTTTTTGTACATTATCCCTAAGAAAATGGTGACGTATTTCTATGTGTTTAGTCCTAGAGTGTTGCACCGGATTTTTACTTAAATCTATTGCACCTTTGTTATCGCACATAATGGGGACATTTTCTAACCTAATGCCATAGTCTACGAGAGCTTGTTTCATCCATAGTGCTTGTTGACATGCCTTTCCGGCGCTTACATATTCAGCTTCGGTTGTAGAAATAGCAAGAGCGGTTTGCTTCTTCGAAAACCAAGACGTTAGACAACATCCCATAAACGTACAAATACCGCTAGTGCTCTTTCTATCTACGTAGTCTCCCGCATGATCCGAATCTGCATAAACAATGGTTTCTATACCGGATTCCTTAGGATACCATAATCCTAAGTGTATAGTGCCTTTAACGTATCGGAAGATACGCTTAACCGCTTCTAGGTGAGAGGTTTTGGGATCCTCTTGAAAACGGGCACAAAGGCAGACACTAAACATGATATCGGGTCTATTTGCCGTCAAGTATAGTAAACTACCTATCATTCCTCTATACTTGGTGTTATCTACGGACTCACCTTCATCGTCCTTTGTGAGCTTTACCTCCGTAGACATGGGTGTTTTCATGGGTTTTGAGTCTTCTAGGCCAAATTTCTTAAGCATTTCCTTAATGTACTTAGATTGGTTAAAGAATATTCCATCTTCTAATTGTTTTATTTGTAATCCTAGGAAGAAGTTAAGTTCACCCATCATACTCATCTCAAACTCATCATGCATGATTTTGGCAAATTCATCACACATGTCTTGACAAGTCGATCCAAATATAATGTCATCAACATATATTTGAACAATGATGAGATTAGGGTCTTTCCTTTTAGTGAAAAGAGTGTTATCTACCATTCCCATGGAATAATCATGTTTAATAAGAAAAGCTTTTAATCGATCATACCAAGCTTTGGGAGCTTGTTTGAGTCCATACAAAGCTTTCTTTAACTTATAAACATAATCAGGTTTTGCGAAGTCAATGAATCCTGGAGGTTGTGCAACATATACCTCCTCATTGATAAAACCGTTAAGGAATGCACTTTTCACATCCATTTGGAATAACTTAAAATCTAGGGCGCAAGCATAGGCAAGTAATATCCTAATTGATTCTAGTCTAGCTACGGGGGCATAAGTTTCATCATAATCAATTCCTTCTTGTTGATTATAACCTTGGGCAACTAACCTAGCTTTATTCCTAGTAACTATTCCATTCTCGTCTAACTTGTTCCTATATACCCATTTGGTTCCTATGATAGTCATATCCTTTGGATTTGGGACTAGTTCCCAAACATCATTTGCCTTAAATTGATTTAATTCTTCTTGCATAGCTATAATCCAACTTTCATCCTTTAAAGCCTCGCTAATATTCTTAGGTTCTATTGCTGAGAGGAAACAAAAGAAGTTGTTTTTATCTTGGGCTTGTGACCTAAGGGTTCTTTGGTTAAGATGTCCTATTATATTATCTAATGGATGTGATCTAGATTCTTTAATATTAACGGTTTCGTTATTTTCTAAGTGAATGTCTTCATTATCATTTCCTATGGGTTTTGTTTTACTAACCTCAATGGCATCATCTTCGACTAAATCATCATCTTCTAAAGGTAGCGTTTTAGGAAGTGGTGGTGTTTCATCAAAAGTTACATTTAGTGATTCATCTACTTTCATGGAGTGTTTGTTAAGTATTATATATGCTTTACTATTTTGTGAGTATCCTAAAAATATTCCTTCATATGATTTTGGATCAAACTTAGTGAGGTAGTCCTTAGTGTTTAAGATATAGCATTTACTTCCAAATACCCTAAAGTAGCTTAAGTTTGGTTTTCTATTTCTTAATAACTCATAAGGAGTTTTTCCTAGAATTCTTCTAATTGATACCCTATTTAAAATATAAGTCGATGTATCTACGGCGTGACACCAAAATTTTTGTGGAATGGATTGTTCATTTAACATAGTTCTACTCATTTCTTGTAGTGACCTATTTTTTCTTTCTACTACCCCATTTGATTGAGGAGTACGAGGAGCGGAGAAATTGTGAGATATTCCATTTAACTCACAATATTTTCCGAATTGTACTTCGTTATCAAATTCCCTACCATGGTCCGTCCTAATGGCAACTATTGAGCATCCTAATTTATTTTGAATCATTTTACTAAATATTTCGAATTTTTCAAAGGCTTGGGTTTTGTCACTTAAAAACCTAGTCCACGTGTATCGTGAGTAGTCATCTACTATTACTAAGGTATATTTGTTTCCCCCATAGCTCCGCACAGCGGATGGACCAAAAAGATCCATATGTAATAATTCTAGGCACCTAGTAGTGGATACTATATTCTTAGCTTTGTGACTAGCATGAGCTTGTTTTCCAATTTTACATGCATCACAAAAATGTTTGTCATATTTTAGATTAGGCAAGTTTCTAACTAATTCCTTAGAGGCCAAAGATTGTATTTGTTGCATGTTAGCATGTCCTAATCTCCTATGCCACAATGTGGAGTTTTCGTCTAGGGTCGTTAGGCATATCCTATCTTCAGGTTTGTTTCCTAGTTTCATAACATATACACCTCCTTTCCTAATACCTCTACCTATAATTTTTCCATTCTTAACAATTTCGCTATCTTCTTCGGAAAAGATAACTCTACATTTATTATCGCATATTTGGCCTACACTAAGTAAGTTATATGTTAAATTATTTACATGTTCAACATTTTCAATAGTAAGTGAGTCTTGAGAAATCGTACCTTTGCCAATAATTTTTCCACGCAAGTCACTACCAAAAATAACGTTACCTCCGTTGTATGCCTTATATGTAGAGAATAGCTTTCGGTTCCCTGTCATGTGCCTCGAGCATCCACTATCCTTGATCCATTCGTCAGGCTCCAAGTCAATTCCAAGGCATATTTCATCGGTTGCTTTTGCCATGAAACATTTTTCTTCTCTTGGTTTTTCCACTTCTTCATTGTCACTATCACTCCATGTTCTACTAACAAATGCACCTTGATTATCATAACTCGGCGGCTTTAGACATTCACCAACGAGATGATTTGGACTTCCACATCTAAAGCATTTTCTTTTCACGTAATTGTCATTTCTATTTCTTTGGAACGATTTTCTATCGTCATGTGATGATCTAGTGAATCTTCCTCGTCTCTTGAAGAACTTCTTGAATTCTCTTACGGCCATTGCATATTCTTCGTCTTCACTTTCGTCACTTGAATCATCATCATCACTAGGTTCCTTTTTGGCTTTTAGAGCAATGGATTTGATTTGTTCTTTCTTGACTTTGACCGTTTCTGAATCTCTTCTTATGATTTCTTCATGAACCTTCAAGTTGCCAATTAGTTCATCTAGTGATAACGTCATCAAGTTCTTTGATTCTTCAATTGCCGTGACCTTAGCTCGCCATTTTGGATGCAATGCCCTAAGAAATTTCCTAACACAATTTTTACTAGAAAATGTCTCATCAAGTGCTTTTAAACTTGTGATGATAGTGTTAAACTTAGCAAAAGCATTATCAATTGATTCCTCTTCCGGAATCGTAAATTGTTCATATTGTTGTACAAGAAGATCTATTTTATTATCTTTGACTTGGCTATTACCTTGGTGAGTAATTAGTAAAGAATCCCAAATTTCTTTGGCGGTTTTACACATAAAAATTCTTTCATATTCTTTGCGTGGTAACGCATTATAAATTACCATTTTAGCCTCATTATTTTTTGCTAATTTCTTTTTCAAATCATCATTTTGTTCTTCAAAAGATATAATTTCATTCATTTTAGTTTCAACATTATATTGAATAGGAGGAAAATCACCAAAGGTAATAATATGCCAAAGATCAAGATCTTTTGATTTCACATACGTTTCGAATCTATTTTTCCAATATAAAAATCCATCACTTTCAAATAGTGGTGGTCTTTGCATAGATTGCCCTTCTAAATATTTTTCAGATTCCATAGATCGTTACAAGTTTTAAAATACAATATATTTTAAAAATCTTGTTAGACGTGGCTCCTGATACCAATTGTGGAAAACTAGAAGGGGGGTTGAATAGTTTTACGTCTTTTTAATTTGTTGTAAAAAGAGTTTTAGTGTTTACTTAATTTTTAAAACTTAGATTCGATAATATGTGATCTCAAGTATTGCACAATACAAACAAATATCAATACGAAATATATAACAATGATAAGTAATGAAATAAGTAAGAGATGGAAAGATCGAACCGCGAGACAAGAGATTTATAGTGGTTCGGCTACAAGGACACCTTCCTTGCCCTACTCCACTCCCCGAGCACCTAACTCGAGAGTTTTCTTCACTATATCAACAAGCTCCCTTATGGCGGAGAAAACCTTACACACCAATTTACACACCAATATACACACCAATTTACACACCAATCTACACACCAATCTACACACCAATAATCACACCACAACACCTTCACACCTAAGTCACAACTTCTACACACCTTCTTCAAATCAATCTACTTCACAACTAACTACTTCAACTCTATCTTCTTCACACCAATAGATTTCCTAGCTTTTCTTCTTCACACCAAGCTATCAACAAATTACACAATCTATATCTAACACAACTATCTACAAGCAAATATTCACAACAATCTTCACAAAGAATATGTAAATAATCTTGATGATACACCAACAACTTGGATGTGGAGATCACAACAAGTTGTAATACTTCTTGTCTAGGAAGATAGAAGTATTCTTCTCTTGCACTTGAGAGGATGGAAATTGGATCACTTTAAAACAAAGAATATATACACTTATGATCAAAGGATGAGAGAATGGAGAAATAGATCTAGATCAGAAAGTTTAGAAGTGCAAAAGGTAAGGAAAAATTGTGAACTGATCCAGTATTTATAGGGGAGAAAAAACACTGTTCTGGAGCGTGGCCGGTCCCCTTAATTAGTGGCCGGTCCCCTTAATGATTAAGGGGGCCGCCTAAGGAATTAAGGGGGGCGCCCATTTCAGAACGTTGGTTTTTCTTGTCTTTTAGTGGGGAATATTTTTCTGGATAGAATTTGCCATTTTTGGTTGGAAATTTGAAATCATATATTTATTATGAATTAAACATATTCTTTTAATTCCAAAAGTAATTTTGTAAAAGATATAAGATGTTTAATACATTTTATAAAAATTCTAGTGATTAGAAAAATTTCCTTTGATCATGAAATGTAATAAACCCTTTGTTTATTCATACCTTAAGTGATATGGAAGCAAAGACAAATATTAAGCACTAAAAACTTGTTTACGTCATAAGTTTTAGATTAATGAGATTATGCTTTGTAATCATCAAAACATAGAGACATTGTTAATAAGCTAACAATGTTTTAAGACATTATTTATGTCAACAAAATGGAATACGCCTTGACTACTCTCTCGTTCCTCACATCTTCGTTCCTTTAAGTGATAAACGAGTTTTCAAAAATAAGGGCAAACGTACTCGATCACCTACACCATCATCATCATCATCCGGCATGAGCGAGGATGATAAACTTCCTAACTCTAAGTTACCTCCTTTAGAATACCTTCAAGCTCTCCCCATCATTGAAAATGCTTCCGAAGAGTTCAAGCAAACCAAAGGAATGTTCAAGTGCTTTGGAAGGTACCTAAACAAGCTCAACAAGAAGATAGACCGGTTGTGAGAAGATTAAGGAGTGTTTGGCTTATGAATACTTTAGAATCGTCTTTGTGTTAAAACTACGTGAATTATTTGTTTTTTCACTTTCATGGTTTATTACGATTGTTGGATTACATTTGTATGAACTATTATGCACAATGACAATATTTGAGATGTTTGTCAATTTTTATGCTTATGATTAATTTCACTAAGTTTAGTGAAAATCGCTAGCCCCCGGTCAAAGTCATATGATTTGAGTGTTTACATGTTCAATTTTTACTTTTCCTAACCAGATATGCACTATATTTTTGATTTTAAGAGTTTTCGAAAATTTTGAAAACCGTCTCTCGGGTCAAAAACGCGGACTGCCACTTTCTGAAGCACTGGCGGATCTGGCGGTACCCAAAATTGGGTTCTGCCAGTGCAATTTCTGGGAATTCCAGAAATGGCCCAACGGACCAGGCGGCACCCTCATATGGGTTCCGCCTGTGTATTCTGAAGGTGCCGCCAACAGCCTGCAGAATTTTTTTTTGTCCAATACTTGTAAAGTGTCAAATCATTATCCTAAGTGAGAAACATCTTCCATTAACTCCAATAACCATATTAGAACAACTTTCACTCACTAAAACAATTAGGAAGCCACTTCCCTCCAAAAATTCAAATTCAAACATAACCAACCCAAGGAACCCTTTTAAAGGATCCTTCAAAACCATTGAAACAATTTTCAACCAAATCACATCCCATGATCACAAAGCATTGAGTGCATTTGTTGGTCTTTCACTCCACCTTATTCTATTGGAATGACATGCATTGATTTGACATATTCATGAAAATTTTGTTAATCATTTGAAACCTCAATCTTTGAATGGTAGAACATTAAACCCAAACACCCTATTCAACATCTTCTTCATCCTATAAATTTGAAAGCTTTGCAACAATTCAAATCACACCATCACCATTAAAACTTCTTCTCTCAAAACATCAAAACCACACCTTTGAAAATGACCAAATCCAACACATCATCCGAGTCATCAAAATCCCTTTCAAAAATCACTAGGATAAGTGTTAAACCTTGTTGCTTTAACAAAACCGTCAAGTCAAGCTCATCTTCTTCAAGTGATGCTTCGCTTAACATTTCTTCACCCATCCAAGATTTCCTAAATCTCACTACCTCAACACAATCCCCAACACACTGTAATACCAATGTAATTACCTTTCAAGAATTGCTTAATCTTGATACTCCAACACCCTCTCCAACACATTGCTACACTAACATGACAACCATTCCTCCAACAACTAGACCTTTAAGTGACTCATCATCACCTTCTCAACAAGCTCAACCATCAAAAACTCCACCACCTCAATCACCAACACCTACACCAATGGAACTTTTCCATACACCTCCAACATCACCACTACCCTATTTGGAAACCTTAGAAGACCTATCACCCAAATCATCAAGTCAACCATCCTTGTCACTCTTTGACACCATTGCTCAAATGGAAACCCAACAACAACCTAGTGAGCAACTAGATGATGAACCCCATCAACCATCATTAGTAGAACGGTTGGCTTACCGTTATGCTAGACCATCCATTTTTCCAAATGATCAAGGTCATACCCACTCACAATCATTTGTGTTTCACCCAATTTACAAAGACCTTCATGGCAATCCATCCGGCGAACCAAGCTTTCGCCATTTTGTTCAAAACCAACAACCACCACCACAACAACAACCACCACCACAAGAACCTTCCCAACATTTTGAATCTCTACTTTCTTCTTATAAGAAAATAGAAGCATCCATATGGGAAAAACCTCTAAACCTTCATAATGAGATTGACACTCATTTAAACCACCTTCATGCCTTCAAACGTATGGTTGACTCTCAAATCAACCATATCATGGTTTTACAAACAACACTTCAATCAACAAATGAAGGAAGCAAAAACACTACTCAACCTTCCACCTTTGCTCCTTCAAGTTCAAACCATCCACCATCAACATATCAAACCACCCTTCCACCAAACTTTCCCCGCCATGATTGCAATCATTGCGAAAGAACCGCTCACATAAGTGAAGGGTGTCGAAGGGAAATTCGTGAGCTATCCGAAGAAATGAGGTTTATACTAAACCACATTTTGGATCTTCTACAATCCTCGTCTCACACACCTCAACCCTAGAGTCTCCAAAATGAAACAAAACCGTTTCTTTTGGAAAATGTTTCCCATTTAAACCAACAAACCAAAACCGTGTCATCCTTTCAACCTTCAAAATAAAGCCCGCTACAACGACAACCCACATTTTCATCCTTAAACAACCTTAGCCTTGTTTTTGGAAAATGTTTCTCACAAAGGAAAATGATGATTTCCTTGTAGCTTTTTATGGTCTTAGCTTATTTGTAGTTTTTCTTTATTTTTAGAAGTAGGATGGTGTAATCCAAATTTCTTGTCTTTGACTTTTTAAGAGTCAAAATTTTACATGAAATGAATTTCATTACACTACAAGGTTTTCATTGTTTGTTGACCATTTAGGTATAATAAGTGAAATATACCTTGCTATGGTACCATACATATATCTTGTGTTGTTTAAACTAACCTTTCTTTTTGTAGGACCATCTTCCATGTTTTCCTTCCTTGATACTCCATTTAGGGGAGTAATATTCAAGGGGGAGCATGAGTGTTGTACTATTTCACTTCACAACTCTTAGTTGCGTTTAAACATGAATTACTTTCATGACTTATCTTGTGCAACAACTAACCTTTTTCTTGTAGGTTCAAAATCCATGTCTCCTCTCTTGGCACTCCATTTAGGGGGAGTATCGTCCAAGGGGGAGCAAGTGCTTACTTCCCCTTCGCTACTCTTCTTTTTGTTTTGACAAAAAGGGGGAGAATTTTAGATATAAACTTGTTTCAAAAATTCTTTTTGTATATCACATCATCTTAGCAAAAACAAGTTTTTATACCTAACTTTATAAGACTTAACACTAAAACTAGTGACTTACTTATAAATAAAGTTTATGTTTTGTCATCAACAAAAAGGGGGAGATTGTTAATACAAATATCGCCTAAAAACGTTATTTATATTTTACGATCTTTGCTAAGTTTTGTTAATGACAAAGTATGAAGTTTAGCTATAAGTAAATCATCACTTTTAGTGTTTAAGTCTTGTTTAACTAAGGTTAACATTTCCTTTTAAACAAAACATTGTTTTTATTTCTTAAACTAAAATGAGTCTTGTCACATCACATTTATTTCTTAATATAGTAAGGTCACATCACATTTAGGGCAAGCTTTGTCATTATACATTTATGGTAAGAAGTGTGTTTGACTTACTAAGTGGTAGCTTGCAAGTTTAGTGTTTGACTTGATATTATGAGAAGTGACATTGTTTGGTTTGCAAGAGTAATGAGATGTGACTTTGTTTGGTTTGCAAGATTTATTGCAAAAACCAACTGCAGCCCTGGCGGTACCCTGGGGGTACACGGGCGGAACCCTTTTGAGGGGTCCGCCTGATCCGCCAGACCTGCAGAATTGTTTGCTATAAATACCAAACCATTTGTTAGTTTTTTGTAACCCCTTTAGGACATATTTTCACATACTCTCTCAACTAACTCAGTAACATTTGACTTGTGTGATTCTCTTATGTAGCAAGGGACTTCACAAGATCATTCAAGAAGTTACAAGCTTCAACTCTAAAGTTGCAAGTCTTGGTAGCTTGGTCATGTATAAGCTTTGGTAGTTTATACTTCATTTGTGTCATGTATGTAGAAGTAAGTGGTTAGTATTTTAGGCCTCAAAATACGTAGTATGTAGGGAGTTGTTGTACCCTTGTAAAAGAACTAACGGGAGTGGTTGTACCCTTGGTAAAGAACTCGACATCTAGCTTAGTGTCGGTAAAAGTGTAAGCGACGAACGGGAGTGGTTGTACCCTTGTAAAAGAACTCGACATCTAGCTTAGTGTCGGTAAAAGTGTAAGCGACGTTGTAAAGGTTTTCTCCGCCGGTGAAAGGAGCTTGTTGATTAGTGCTTATAACTCTCGAGTTGGAAACTCGGGGCGTGGATGTAGGGCAAGGAAAAATAGTCCTTGTAGCCGAACCACGATAAACAATCGTATTGTGGTTTGATCGTTTCTTTCCTTATCTTTGCTCATTACATGTTGTTCTCTTGTTAAAATAGCTAGTTACATATAAAGTTTTTCAAAGAACTAAACAAGTAAAGATATGTTTATATCTTCAAACAAAAGTAAAGCTTTTCAAAGAACTAAACAAGTAGAGTTAGGATCATCACAAGCAATGTTTTTCAAAGTATGAAACTAGTAAAGTTAGAATTGTTATTCACATGAAAAGCTTTTCAAAGAATCAAACATATAACATTGTGTTTATATCTTTAAGCAAACGTAAATGTTTTTAAAGATATTCAAGTTAAAAAGGAATAAAAAAGCGGTAAACTATTCAACCCCCCTTCTAGTTTTCCACAAAGTATATTAAAAAAAATCTTATCCGGGTCAAACGGGTTGACCCGATCTCGAATTAGCCAAATATTTTGAACCTGATACCCGACCCTATTTAGTAATGGGTCATCCGAATGACCCAAATAAATTTTCTGATCCGAATAACCCGACCCGAATAGATTTAAATAGGATTCGGGTCACGTTTTTTTTTTTACACCCCTAGTTACATCCTCAAACATGATACTATACAAAATGTCCACTTTCTATGAAATTGAATCATACACTGCTTGCCTTTATTGCTTCCAATCAAAAGAGGGGGAAATCCTTAAGGTTTCTTATTTAGGGAAGCGATCCAGGAAAAACTAAAATGAAAAAATTAAGAAATTTTTAGCCACTCATTTTAAATCAGAAAAAAGAATTTAAAGAGAATATACAGTTGCATCTGAAATGTGTGGTTATAGTTTATTCTCTCGTTTCTCTTTTTATTTTTTCTTATCATTCATTCAAAAGATTCTAACAAAAGTTAAGTATATGGAATTAAAGCTCAAAGAACAGGAATAGCATTAGGGTATTAATTAAGAAATCGAACAGTATGATCAAGACAAATTTGTGGCAAGTAAAACTTGTACTCCATACCTAAGTAGAACGTATCACCAAAAATTGGGTTGAAGGGAATTAAACCACACTTATGTATAAACATTTTTGACACTTAATACGTCACCAGAAACTTTAGCTCTTACACTTATGCTACAAGAAAATCAAACCACACTTACGAACATGTTTGCCAAAGTAACATTTATTCAACTATAACACACGCCACTCCTTGTTAGAGTTTCTTTCAACTGCACCATGCAAGCTTTGTAACAGGCCGGAAAGAGTGTTCAAATCAAACCATGTTAGTGATGATCTATCTAAAATCACATGTAAAATCACATTCTAGCAAACTGGTTATACAAATAATCAACAAACATGAACAATTACTAATATGGTATGTAAAAGGAAAGAAGAGACTACCTCAGATCTTAAGAAGTGCGTCCAGAATATGTTGCAACTCATGAACAACATTTTCTATATTCATTCGTTGTGTTGGGGAATCCACAGAGCATGATACTCCAATCTTCACAATTGCAGTCAAACATTCCTCCATTTTCCGTGCATTTTCCTCCGTGCTTTGCAACACAATTGCGTCACCATCAATAACATCGATAACATGATCTGGGAATGCCATGTAAGCAAATTTATGAAGGCTAAGGCCTTCATTAAATATTTCGTCTGTTGGATTTTTCCCGGTCATCACCTCCAGTAATAATATTCCGTAACTGTATACATCCCCACTACTTGTCATCTCACTGCCGAGACCATACCCTGCAAATTATATACGCAATTACTTTAGAAATGTAATATTGTAAGTAAATATAAGCATCCTGGAATACAATTATATTACCTGGAGGTGCATAACCAATTGTTCCTTTAATGCCGGTTGAGCTACTTTGGTTTGCATCTGTTCCAAGAAATCGAGCTAATCCAAAGTCTCCAACATGAGCCACCATATCATCATCAAGTAGAATGTTGCTAGGCTTCAAGTCCCCGTGAACAATGGCTGTTTGGCAGCGATTGTGAAGATAATCAAGTGCACATGCAACATCCATGAGAATGTTTATTCTTTGGACAAGGTTCAGCCTCGTTGTATTTGCATTTGAATGCAACCAATCATGTACACTTCCTTTGGGCATGAACTCATATACCAAAGCTTTAAAATCATTACCTTGAAAGTCTACACTTGAACACGCAGTTATTATCTTCAGTAAATTCCTGTGTCGAATGTTGCACCATGCTTCACACTCTCTTAAAAAACTTTTGTGAGCTCCTCTGTTTTGAAGATGTATAACTTTGACCGCAACATAGCTATCAACATCATTATCAATGATTCCTCTATAAACAGAGCTAAACCCACCCTTTCCAATCAAATTTGCTTCGGAAAAGCCATCAGTAGCCTTTAGAAGTTGATTGTATGAAAGTTTCAAGAACCGTTCGCTCATTGATGATTGAGATGGTTGGCCATTGCTTTTCTTCTTGCAAAGTGCATACACAATGCATAAAATGGTGAAAAGTGTGAATGCAATCAAAATGACAATTAAGAATGTAGGAAATCTTTTTTTATGTTTCTTTGCTCCCTTGCATTTGGGCAACCCAAGTTCAAACAAACCTCCACAAAGCCTATTATTCCCTGAAACTGAGAAGGCACTTGCATTGGTGAACACTCCTTTGACTGGTACTTCACCCTCAAAATCATTAAAGGATAGGTTCAAAATTTCTAATGAAAACTGTTCCAAGAATGGAGGAATTTGGCCGGATAACTTATTATGTGAAAGATCGAGTTTCGCCAATCCTTTCAAGGAACTTAATGATGGTGGTATTACACCTGTGAATAAGTTTCCTTGGAGGGATAAAAATGAAAGGCTAGTGCAACCACCAAGGGTACTCGGAATCTCACCTGATAAGTTATTATTTGAGAAATCAAGATTAGTCAACATCTTGAGGACTCCAACCTCGGTAGGAAGTGAACCAAACAGTTGGTTTTGAGAAAAATTTAATGTTATGGTTAGAGATGGAAGTAGAAGAAGTTGTTTTGGTATTTTGCCACGTAGTTTATTGTCATAAAGGGATAACGCCAATAGGTCATGACAATCCCCCAAGCTTGATGGAATATGTCCTTCTAATCTGTTGGAATATAACCAAAGGGTGTTCAACAATGATAAGTTTCCTATGGAATCTGGGATAGGCCCTGAAAACTGATTGTGATATAAACCCAAAGTTTGTAGATTTTGAAGCTTGCCAATGGTCACAGGGATTTTACCTTTGAATTGATTAAGTCCTAAATCTAAAGTTGTCAAGCCAACTAGACTACCTATACTTGAAGGAACGTTTCCATGTAAATGGTTTCCTTTTAAATCTAGATAGTGGAGTTGATTGGAAAGATTTCTGATTGAACTAGGGAGCGGTCCTTGAAAACTGCAATAATTAAGATCCAAAATCCATAATCTGCTGCAGTTTTTCAAAGAATCAATAAAATTCATGTCATCAGCTTGTCCAACTCCATGGAGGTTGTTACCGTAAAAGGTAATGTTAGAAATATCACTTAGTTTTGAAAAGTCGATTGTCAACTTTCCTCTAAAATTGTTATTACCTAATTCAAGAAGCCCTAATTTAGAACAATTAGATATAGATGGTGGAATAACTCCATTCAGTTGGTTACTATATAATTGAAGGTACTCAAGATTTGGGAGCATTGCACCAATTTCAAGAGGAAGACTACCAGTAAGCTGATTATCAGGTAAGGAAAAAACAGTAAGGAGGGAGAGGTTATAAATGGAACGAGGGATTGTACCACTTAAGTTGCACGCACCAGAGCCAAATTGACTCAAACTTTTCCAACGACCTAAGGTGTCTGGAATGCTCCCACCAAATGGATTATTCTTAGCAGAGAAGGTTACCATTGATGTAATATTCGCCAAGAAAGGTGGGATTCCACCTGTTAACTTGTTATCATCAACTGCCAAATAAGTAAGTTTTGAGAGGAAACTGATCTCTTTGGGTATGCTTCCAACTAGCTCATTATAACCAAGTCGAAGCACTCGAAGCTCGGAACAACCAGACAGATTAGCTGGAATGAATCCGTTGAATTTGTTTCGAGTTAGAAGAATTAAACGTAGCCTGGATAGACGACCAAATTCTTGAGGGATGGTTCCTTGAAAGCTGTTGTTAAAGAGAGAAAACTCATGGAGGAAGCTGAGGTTCCCTATATGAGGAGACAACGAGCCTTCTAAACCTTGTGACTCCAGATATAAAGCTGTCACTCTTCTGTGTCGCCTTCCACATGTAACACCACTCCAGTCACAAAAATGAAAGGAATCATTCCATGAGCTAAGAGCTCCATTACGATCGATGACAATTGACTTGAACGACAACAAAGCCTCATGATCAGAATCATTTCCACCACAGGAAGAAGAGATGGTGGCGATAATCACAAATATAACAACATTACAAGAGAAAGCAATGCGTGGGGAACATGATAAGCAAATTATTAGTTGGTTGAACTTCATTTTTGAAAGCTTAAACTCAGATGAATAAGTGTTTGCTTGTTATCTTCATATTTTCATATTGAGTTATTGGCCAACATACATAAATTAATTGATTCCACTTGCCAAGTCATTTATAGCAATTATTGCTTTAAAAGATTTGAAACAGTTTTTAGATTGAAGATTTGAGTAGCCAAATAGCTTGAATTAACTACGGTTCTTCTGAAAGAAATTGCAAATTACAGTCCACTTTCACTAGCTTCAAACCGTGAATGCTGATAGATTAATCACAAAATAATTTCATTTGTCTTGAGAAAAGAAAAACAAAAAGTTAAACTATTAATACATCAGAGCTAACACAACGCATACATTCTGGTTTAGTCTTTCATTTTTCTTTTTCCAACTCCATGGACTTTTTGTTTATACCATTCAATGACAACACTGTTATAAAGTTGACCTGAAAAGTCCAAGGTGCAAGGTTTTAGACTTTTAGATATCATTTGGTTTAAATAAATTATTTATGAGTTGTCAAATGTGTTGGTAAATTTAGTGCTCTTGAGGGATCTATTCACACCTGGTAATGGGTTTGGAGGTATGGAGTATACACCCATTTGGTCACTGAATCCCCTGACTCAAAGTGGTTATGTATTGATCAAGGTACTGCTTGATCAAGGTACTGCTAGTAGACTCTGCTGCTAGTGTTATGAATCTGCTGCTAGCTGATTCTGCTGCTAGTTGATTCTGCTGCTAATAGTGTGATTCCACTGATGTATGATTCTACTGATAGTAGATTCAGCTGCTTGTGTGTTTCCACTGATGTGTTAATATTACCACTGCAAGGGTTATTGTTTCCACTGCAAGGGTTATAGTTACCACTGATAGTGTTAACATTACCACTGCTAGTGATAATGTTTCCACTGATAACCACTGATCCCGACTATTATGGAAAGTATTATGATATAATTAATGGGCCGTTAATTATACATAATTCCATGGGCTAGGGTTTTGAGTATTCTCTATTATAAATAGAGGTCACATCATTCTGCATGGAGATAGAAGATTATACGATATACTAAACACAAAACCCTAAACACTCTAATACGCATCTGGTTCTTGGTTTGTGCCTAAAGCAAGAACATCACTTGGTCTTATCCCATAGAGATATTCGTGTAACCCAGGCATAGGGTCGAATAGTTTCTATTGGAAAGTGATACCACGATTTCAAGTGTATATCCGGTACCTTCATTGATTATCTTAACCCTGATCTGGGAACTGTTTCGCAGCTAAACAACCAACAATCAATAGAAACTATTTAGTGATAATCAATGGCTGCTGCTATGAGACAAATAGCTGCTAACTTTTCCAAGTTGGAAAAGTTTGAAGGTGTGGATTTCAGAAGATGGCAGAAGAAGATGCAATTCTTGCTGACCAGTATGAACGTGGTGTCTGTTCTTACTACTGAGATTCCAGAAGATTTTGGAGAAGCTGCTACCATGGATCAGATGAGAGCAAGGAGCAAATGGGAGAATGATGACTACGTTTGCAGAGGTTTAATTCTCAATGGTATGTCTGATACTTTATTTGATATTTATCAGAATGTTGAAACATCACAAGAACTATGGGATTCCTTGGAAGCCAAGTATATGGGTGAGGATGCATCAAGTAAGAAGTTCCTTGTAAGTAATTTTAACAATTACAAAATGGTTGATTCTAGACCTGTCATGGAACAATACAATGAACTTCTTGGTATACTTGGTCGATTCACACAACACAAGATGAACATGGATGAGGCTATTTCAGTCTCTTGTATCATCGATAAACTACCTCCTTCTTGGAAAGAATTCAAGCATATGCTTAAGCATAAGAAGGAGGAGTTAACTCTTGTTGAGTTGGGCAGTCACTTGCGCATTGAGGATTCACTCAAGGCTCAAGACATTGACAAGCCAAAGAGTAGCACTGCTACTGGTCCATCAGTTGTCAATATGGTGGAGCATAACAACTCCTCCAGGAACAATGACAACAAGGGCAAACGTAAGCATCAAGATAACACCAAGTCAGATCTTAACAAGAAACCTAAGGTGACTTGTTGGAAGTGTGGGAAACCTGGAAACTTCAGGAAAGATTGCAAGGGTGGTAAAGTTGGAAACAAATCCAATGGATCAGGCACAAGTGGAGGGAATGGTAACTCCAATTCTCTGAAAGGTCAGAATGTGTTTAATAAGTCTTTTAAGATTTATTATGTTACATATATATCTGACATTTACTTTGTGCAGGATGATGATGTTGCTTGGTGGGTTGACTCTGGAGCTACAATTCATGTGTGTAAAGATAGAAGCTGGTTCAAGACCTACAAGTCAATGAATGATGGTTCTATTCTTCACATGGGAAACGAGTCAACTGCCCTGGTGCATGGAAAAGGATGTGTTGAGTTGAAGTTTAGTTCTGGAAAGATTGTTTCTTTATTTAATGTTTTACATGTTCCTGATATTAGGAAGAACTTGGTTTCTAGTAGTGTTTTGAATAATTGTGGTTATAAACAAGTGATTGAATCTAATAAGTTTGTTTTATCTAAAAATGGTGTGTTTATTGGTTTTGGTTATTTATGTAATCAAATGTTCAGACTTAATATTGTTCATGATAATATTGATTCTGCTTTTATTTTAACATCTAAACTTAATGATTCAAACCTATGGCATGCAAGACTTGGCCATGTACACTTTAAGAGGATGCAAGATATGTCTAAGGATGGATTAATTCCAGCCTTTGATATGAACACTGAAAAATGTAAAACTTGCATGAGGACTAAAATTACTAAGAAACCATTTCAAAGTGTAAAACGTGAAACTGAAGTTTTGGAGCTGATTCATAGTGATCTATGTGATATTCATGCTACTCCCTCTTTAGGGAACAAGAAATACTTTGTGACTTTTATTGATGATGCTTCTAGGTTTTGTTATGTTTATTTATTACATACTAAGAATGAAGCATTAGATAAATTTAAAGTATTCAAAACTGAAGTTGAATTGCAACAAGGGTCTCTAATCAAAAGATTAAGGACTGATAGGGGAGGTGAGTACATGGATACTCTGTATTTTCAGTCTGTTGGTATAATCCATGAAACAACTGCCCCTTACACTCCTCAGCAAAATGGTATTTCTGAAAGAAAGAACAGGGTGCTGAAGGAGATGGTTAATTCCATGTTGTCCTATTCAGGGCTGAGTCAAGGGTTCTGGGGTGAAGCTATGTTAACAGCTTGCTATTTATTAAATAGGGTTCCCAACAAAAGGAACAAAGTTACCCCTTATGAACTTTGGACTAAAAAGAAACCTAACCTTAATTATCTTAGGATATGGGGTTGTAGGGCTGTTGTAAGACTCCCTGATCCAAAGCAGAAAACTTTGGGTGAAAGAGGCATTGAATGCATCTTTGTTGGATATGCTGAGCATTCCAAGGCATATAGGTTTTATGTTATAGAACCTAATGAGTCTGTTTCAATTAACTCAATAATTGAATCAAGGGATGCAATCTTTGATGAGAACAGATTCTCATCTATCCCTAGACCAAGTCAAAGGATTCCAAATGGAACCAATGACAATGGTGTTTCAGAGGTTCCTACTGATGAGGTTCCTGCTGATGAGGTTCCTACTGATGAGGTTCCTGCTGATGAGGTTGTGGAACAACAACCTGAACCTGAGCTCAGAAGGAGCAACAGGGTTAGGAATCCAAAGTCATTTGGACCTGAGTTTCAATTATACTTAATTGAAGGTACAAGGAGTGAGGTCTCTGACCAATACTCCTATTGCTTCATTGTGGAGGATGATCCCAAAACATTTGAAGAAGCAATGAAGTCCCAGGATGTTGCTTTCTGGAAAGAAGCAATTAATGATGAGATGGACTCCATCATGGGCAATAACACTTATGTGTTGACTGATCTACCACCTGGTTGCAAACCTCTAGGTAGCAAATGGATTTTCAAAAAGAAAATGAAGGTAGATGGAACTGTTGAAAAGTTCAAGGCAAGATTAGTTATTCAAGGCTTTAAACAAAAGTCAGGAATAGACTACTTTGATACTTATGCTCCAGTAGCACGTATCAGTACCATAAGATTGCTAATTGCTTTGGCATCAATTCACAATTTGATTATTCATCAGATGGATGTGAAGACAGCTTTCTTGAATGGTGATTTAGATGAGGAGGTTTACATGAACCAACCTCAGGGCTTCATCATGCCTGGCAATGAACACAAGGTGTGTAAACTGATTAAGTCTCTTTATGGACTAAAACAGGCACCTAAGCAATGGCATCAAAAGTTTGATGAAGTGGTTTTGTCTAATGGTTATTTACTTAATCAAGCTGACAAATGTGTATATAGCAAATTTGATGAATCTGGTAAAGGAGTCATCATTTGTCTATATGTTGATGACATGTTGATCTTTGGCACTGACCAAAATCAAGTTGATCTTACAAAAGAATTTTTGTCATCAAAATTCTCCATGAAGGATATGGGGGAGGCAGATGTTATCCTTGGTATTAGGATTAAACATGAAAGTAACAAAATTTCTATCTCTCAGTCTCATTACATTGAGAAGGTGTTAAAGAAATTTAATTACTTTGATTGTACTCCAGTGAGTACTCCTATGGATACAAGTGAGAAGCTAATGCCTAATACTCGCAAAGCTGTATCTCAACTTGAGTATTCTAGGGTGATTGGCTGCTTGATGTATGCCATGACTTGTACAAGGCCTGATATTGCTTTTGCTGTGGGTAAACTGAGCAGGTATACTAGTAATCCTAGTGCTCATCATTGGCAAGCAATTCAGAGGGTCTTTAAGTATTTGAAGAGAACTATGGATTATAATCTCTCATATACTGGTTATCCTTCAGTATTAGAAGGATATACTGATGCAAGTTGGATCAGTAACACTGAAGACAATTCGTCTACTAGTGGCTGGGTATTCCTACTTGGTGGAGGTGCAATTTCTTGGGCATCCAAGAAACAAACTTGCATTACCAGTTCAACCATGGAATCTGAATTTGTGGCTTTAGCTGCTGCTGGCAAAGAAGCTGAATGGTTGAAAAACTTGCTTCTTGAGATTCCATTGTGGTCTAAACCTATGGCACCTATTTCTATCCGTTGTGATAGTGATGCTACATTGGCAAAGGCTTATAGCCAGATGTACAATGGGAAGTCTAGACACTTAGGTGTTAGGCATAGCATGATTCGTGAGCTTATCATGAATGGGGTGGTATCTATAGTGTTTGTTAAATCTCAACAAAACTTAGCTGATCACTTGACGAAGGGTTTGGCTAGAGACTTGGTTTTGAAGTCTGCTAAAGGGATGGGTTTAAGTCCAACTAGTCACTGAATGCAAGGATACCCAACTCCCTTCTAAGGAAACTTGGAAGCTGAGTTCAATGTGGAAAGCTGATCATTTAGTGGACTGAAGCACATGTATTACAAACATCCCAAGGTTGTGCTTGTTACCTGCTGAAAGGAGGATGAAGTCTTCACTTCTTAATGGTTAATTTTCTTTGAAAAAGTGCTAAGCAGGAGCATGAATTAAAGATGAACCACCTATGTAAATGCTGAAGTTTTGCCGCTTCAGGAAGCTTTTGGACTTTTAGCTTTTACAACATTTATGAATTGGATATGGACACATGGCTTGTATAGTGTCAGGAGTATTTTAGTGTTTGAAAACTTGTGTGTATTTATCATCAGGTATTCAAATGGGTTGAAGGGTTCAATTCTTAGAACACCCTGATTCTCGAATATTTGAAAGTATATGTACTAATGTGGAAATTCAATCCTCAGGATATTTTCATTTATGCACTTGTTTTGGTTTGTGTTTGATTTTTCATGCAAAGGAAGAGAACTAAATTTGGGGAGGATTGTTGGTAAATTTAGTGCTCTTGAGGGATCTATTCACACCTGGTAATGGGTTTGGAGGTATGGAGTATACACCCATTTGGTCACTGGATCCCCTGACTCAAAGTGGTTATGTATTGATCAAGGTACTGCTTGATCAAGGTACTGCTAGTAGACTCTGCTGCTAGTGTTATGAATCTGCTGCTAGCTGATTCTGCTGCTAGTTGATTCTGCTGCTAATAGTGTGATTCCACTGATGTATGATTCTACTGATAGTAGATTCAGCTGCTTGTGTGTTTCCACTGATGTGTTAATATTACCACTGCAAGGGTTATTGTTTCCACTGCAAGGGTTATAGTTACCACTGATAGTGTTAACATTACCACTGCTAGTGATAATGTTTCCACTGATAACCACTGATCCCGACTATTATGGAAAGTATTATGATATAATTAATGGGCCGTTAATTATACATAATTCCATGGGCTAGGGTTTTGAGTATTCTCTATTATAAATAGAGGTCACATCATTCTGCATGGAGATAGAAGATTATACGATATACTAAACACAAAACCCTAAACACTCTAATACGCATCTGGTTCTTGGTTTGTGCCTAAAGCAAGAACATCACTTGGTCTTATCCCATAGAGATATTCGTGTAACCCAGGCATAGGGTCGAATAGTTTCTATTGGAAAGTGATACCACGATTTCAAGTGTATATCCGGTACCTTCATTGATTATCTTAACCCTGATCTGGGAACTGTTTTGCAGCTAAACAACCAACAAAATGAATTATTGAAATACTTCAATACATGAATAATTTAGTTATCCATCTAACCATCTTTACTACAACTAACAAAATCAATACCACGTTATTTTCAAATCTCTTTAATCAGGTCTAGACTTTATAAATTTGAAGCAAAATGTATTTTTCTTACACAACCAGAGTTATTTGAGAATTTAATCTCTATGGGTTAAGTTAAGGGCATGTATGCATGTGTGTATATTTACGAACTACGACGTTCTGTTTTTTATTTTTTCAAAATGTTAAAAATTTGATGATTAATTAGTGACACCTTAATCATTACGTGTTAATTTGCGAACTTTCTGCAATAAGTTAACAGTACACCAGACACATGCATAGGTAATTCATATTAGCCAGTAATTCATATTAGCCGATAGATATGGCCCAAGCCTGTGTGTGGGCTTAGGTCCATTAGGGTTTATCGTTAGGATTTTATACTATGTCCTAAAGTATATAAATATTTGATGATTAACAAAGTTTAGCCTATGGGTTTTATCACAATAACAATTCAGTTATTTGTCTTCTGTCTTTTAAAAGGGACATCACAATATCTATAAAACATGCATTCATTTTCAAAAATAATAGCAGGCGCGTCAACTTGACCCGGCCTGTATGCACTTTTTTGATAAACCCGTTTTGACCCCGACATATTGTGACGCATTAGCCGTTATGCAACCCCGACTGCCCGCTTTAGCACATCTGAATTAAAATTGGAGTGTTTGGTGAATCAACCAAAATACAGCAGTGTAATGACATTTGCCAATCTTAGAGTAAGTGTTGCAGTGCCCATTGGGATTTTTTTTTCACTCACTAACACGCCAAACTCCACTTGTGGTTGTGCCATTGCTGTGCCATTCGTCCCTTCGCCAGCCCTTAACGGGCGTGATTGTTTTGTTGTTTCTGTTTTTGTTTTGTGAGTGAGTGGGGTATTTTGTTGGTGTGCTATGGGGCCCACTTGCCAGTTATAGTTGGGGATGGTGTAGTTATAGTTCAAGAGCACCATTGGTCAAACTATGTACTCACGAGTCAATATTGAAGTACGTCGGTCTTATACTTCAAGAGCGCCGGTTACATAAAGAGAAGCCCGCCGATTTTATATCAAATGTGCGGCGTACTTCCCCTGGCAGTTATACTTCTCCATTAATGAGATACATCTATGATGAGGCCGATCACTTGCCTATCATTACTAACTAGGCACATCTTAGGGCTACATTTACCTATAAATAGAGGCTACATTCGGAGTATTACACACACCTCAATCAAGAATCATCATTCTTGTAATCATAAGAAGAATAGAAGTGGTTTTGCACCTAAAACCACTTGCTAAGGAGTTGGAAGCAAGTAGTACCTGTGGAGAAAGTATTGTGAACGTGGTCCTACCTTGGAATCTCGGTATAAATTATTACATTATGAATTCGGAAGTTATTTATTTGTGTTACGTTTGTTACTTTGTTATGAATATTGAGTAGTCGAATTATGTTTGTATAAGGCATTGTGGCCATAAGTTATAAACAGGAAATGTAAGATGAATTCTGAATCTATGGAATATGTATTTGATATGTCATGGTTTAGTTTACTATCTCTTGTCTTGATTGGTCATTATGATTGTTTAAAGGTCGAAAGATGCAATTGTATTGATTATATTATGAATCGTCTGTCTATAACGAGTCATTGCTATGCTTGTGAGTATTGGATAGTAAAACAATCGATAGCCTGGATTATGACATGTTTAAGGACTAATCTCACGTCTAACGACTTGATTAGAGGAAATATTGTTCAGAATAAAGAGAACAAATCTGCAGATACAAGAGACCATCCATTACATTTAAGTTACATCCTACAAATTGACCAGAACACCTGAGAAACGTATCACCTTTAATTGATTAGGTTGATGTTCTGAATAAAGTTCCTGCAGAATTCAATATGCATATACACCAGACCTGCACTCAGAGCTCAAGAGCCAAAACAGCAACTCAAATAAGTACTATGAACTATTCCCGAAAACGATGCTAACGAAAATAGTCAAAAATGTGCAAGAACCCATCAGGATGACATTTCTCTTAGCTTATGCATTTTCGACTATCAAACAATGATGTTCAACAGCTTCCAAAGATTTCAGAACTACTTTAAAACACATAAACATTACATCTTTCTTTAAAAAAAAACATATGGAAACCAAAATGTCAATCGCAACCCAACAACATTAACCATTCTACAAAAGAAAAAAAAAAAAAAAAAAAAAAAAAAA
This sequence comes from Artemisia argyi, assembly GCA_030686995.1. Lineage (NCBI taxonomy): Eukaryota > Viridiplantae > Streptophyta > Magnoliopsida > Asterales > Asteraceae > Artemisia > Artemisia argyi. Next base: position 154,153,565 of record CM060709.1, on the reverse strand, counting down.
AATCATAAATTACTAGCGGCCAAGGTATGGTGGAAGACTGGTTCCCAAAGACCCAATTTCAGATTGTTGTCTAGCTGCCAGTGCTGGAGTTGTGCTAGCTGCTGAAGAACGTTCCACCTGAGGATACTGATATGCCCCGAGACCATAATTGGCAATCATGCTTGGGCTCACTGTGTTCATTCCATAACCAGCACCAAGCCCAAATGACTGTGGTGTTGATGATATACTGTTCTGATTCAAAGCAGAGACCAACATCGGGTTTTGACCAGCCATAATTCCAGCTGCTGCTGCTGGGTCCATAAGCTGAGGAGCATACACTCCATAACCGAAACCCACATTACCAATGTCACCATTAGAAGCAGCTGATGGCAAACTTTTGGTTTTTTTGTTCCCACGTTGACCATCAACAGCTTGTCTGCACTGTAACTGACAACCATCAAAAACCTTGGTGGGCTCTTCCAAAGCTTTCTTACACCCTTCAACTGTTTTGTATACAAAGATTGCAAACCCTTTAAATTTTCCAGTAGCTTTATCGATCCCCGACGGCCCTTCCTCGATTTCTCCAAACTTGGCGAAGTGGGACCTGAGTGCGTCGGGATTCACATGAGACTTAACATTTGCTACAAAAATCTTCCGTCCAACTATATCCGTCGTAAGTGTGGTCTGGTCGTTATTGGACCCACTCCGACCTTCAGAAGCTAATTGGCAAGTAGCCATGCGGCGTCCTATCTTCTTTTGTGTCTGTTTGAGGGATTTTTGTGCACTTTTTCGGGTTTTGAAGAGGACAAAGCCATAGCCTTTGGCCTTTCCAGTAACTTTATCTGTAACAACTCTGCACTCTTCAATATCACCATACTGTTTAAAGACAGAAAGTACTTGGTCTGTTGTGGCATCCCAGCTGAGGCCAAAGACAAAAATCTTACGGTGAGCCGGGTCCACCTCAGCAGTTTGGGTGAGAGTGGCCACTATTGACGGGTCGTTTAGGGCTGCTTCTTTGAGAAACTCGATAATCTTTTCTTTTGGTAAAGGTTCCAGAAGCTTCCTAAGAGTCTCCTTTTTAGAAGCCTCATCAGCTTCTTCTTCTTCTTCCTCCTCCTCCTCCTCTTCCTCTTGCTCTTCTTCTTCATCCTCTTGCTCTTCTTCTTCTTCCTCTTCTTCGACTTCTACTTCTTCTTCAACTTCTTCATATTCGACTTCTTCTTCATCGTCCTCATTTACTTGTTCACTGTCAGATACTTCAACTTCTTCTGGATCCTCTTCACCTTCTGATTCTTCCTCCTCCTCAGATGTCTCATGCTTAGCCACTATCTTAGATTTCTTTTCTTCTGCTTTTACTTTAAGTTCTGCTGCTGCTGCTCTCTTCTTCATTTCAAGACGCCGCTCTTAATCACAACAGATCGAACCCAAGAATTTCCTAAAAATGAAAAATCTTAATACTTGAAAAGCTATCAAAGTTGAATACACAGGTATATGAAAAAGATGAAGAAAACAAATGTATTGCACGCTGGGAATATATTGCTTTAAAAAGAGATTATTAATTGCTTAATTTGTGACACATAACTCATTTTGTAAAATTTAGCAAAAAAACATTAATTATATGATAATCATATAATATCAGTATTATAGCCTCAAAGTTTGTTTATTTCGCTAACATTTTCATTAAGGTTTCAGTATCAATTATCCTGACTTGTGACTTCCTAAACAAATTCAAGAATGGTTGCAAACTTCCTCTAATAGGATACTTAAAGCTAAGATATCAAATAATGATATATCATAGATTAATAGCCTCAAATGACTACAAAAGCATAACATCAGCAACCTAATATATGAGTTATGAGTTATGAATTCTGATATACGATGTACATTGTGTATAATCACTTTTCAGGATAAAAACATAAGAGGGCGGGTGATTCACAGTTTAGGTTCTCTACGTTCTGCATAAAGCATAAGATTCCATTTACATCTCCATACAAGTATACAACTATGGGGGCCCACCATCTACCTACGATCCTGGTTGTCAAAACTGTACGACTAACAATTCAAAATTTCAAACCTTTCAATTGAGGGGGTGTTTATCTAAGCCTATTTGATGGGATTACGAGCTTATTAGAAATTTTATAAACTCATAAGCTCATTTTTTTGGCTTATGAGCTTACAAAGTTTATAAGCGCAAAAATATATAAGCTCAAAAGCCCAAAAAAAATGAGCTTATGAATATTTCAATGAGCTCATAAGCTCATCATATAAGCTTAGACAAACACCCCCCTAAATATGATCCATTATAAAATATGCAAAAACATTATCAACAAATCACTGTTATCATTCTATCGTTACATATTTGTTCAAAGAGTTCATAACCGTAACTTGTATCCACAAAAAGTCAAAAACCAATAACTTTTGCTGGTTAGAATTTTGCAAGTTACGTGACGGCATAAAAAACGCTACATCAACATTCCGATAACGCCACTTGCTAATGGAGAAAAAACATATCTTAAATCACATAACTGCATAAGTGGTAATCCTGAATGTTAGGAACATTCGCGTAATATCATTAACTAATTGGATAAATGTCAATTAAATTAAGAGATGAATTAAGTTTACACATTACAGTTTATATCAATTATTAATTAATTATATCAATCTAGGTCAGCGAATTAGATATAGTGAAGAATTAAAATTAAATAAACCCTAGTTAGTAAAAATTGTACAGAAAATAAGATAATAAAGATAGATGATTTTATATATAACTAGAATAATAATAATGGAAAACGATTTGGGTGATGGAAGTACCGTGATATGTTTTGACGGAGGTTTATTGCCGGACGGAATTAGGAGCTTAATTTGTGCCCTTTTGTGCTATTCGTCTGTTTAACATAAAAAAGTCAATCAGTTTGGGTTTTTACTCTCTTTTGGGTTCCTTTTTATTTATCTATTTTAATAAAGTTTTTTTTTTTTTTTTTTCGCAATATTTAGGAAGTAAATATATATGCTATTTAAAAGATTTGTCAAGAAGTTAAAAAAATAAAATAAAAATTGCTTTTTCATAATTTTCACCTTCATGATAGAAAGATCTAAAATATGATTAAAATACACGCTTGAAAAATCATAATATTATATGCATCGTTTTAAAACTCGAGTTGACCCGGCCACATGTTGAACCGTGAGCCGGTCAGGTGAACGGAAGGCGGTTTGAGTGAAAAACCCGGTTAAACCGTCTGTTAAACCTTGACCTGATGGCTCAGCCGGGTCAATTAAAAATTGGTTTTTAAAATATTAATTAGATGTATATTACTCAATTTATTTCTATTTATCTGCATCATTTATCTTGCCACATTTTTCAATCTCATGGTTAGTTTTATTTTAAATATATTTTTTGGTCATTCAAATTATCTATACTACATATAAAAGAAAAATGGTCAATCTTGAAAAAATGGTCAATCTTAAAAAGTGGAAATCTTGAAAAATCATATTAAAGGTAATTATAAAATATAATTAATACTCTTATTAAAAAACCCAATTACTTAAAAGTACAATGATTTATTCACATTGTATAACCAATTAAAAACATATCTACCAAATTAAATACAACCAATTAATATAAATCACAAACCGGGTTGACCTGGGACGCTTCAAACCAGACGGGTTGAACCGGTTTAATTTGACCCGTTTTCGACCCAACCTAGCAAGTTGACCCGGTTTAAATCGACCAATTTTTCGACCGGAACAGTTCACCCGGTTGAACCACCCGGGTCGAACCGGGTTTCAAGACATTATGTTTAATTCCTAAATATTCAAACTTTTATTATTTTTCATTTATAACCTATAAACTTTTTTTGATGAATAAACTATTTGTTGAATAAACTATTTGTCGCTATAAAGAATGTATGGTCAAATATTGAAAAGCGAAATCTTGAAAGTCAAATGTGAGAGAAATGCATAATATAATTAATACTCTTATTAAAACACCTCATAACTTTAAAGTATAATAATTTATTCACATTGTACAACCAATTAAAAGCATACATATCAAATTAAAAACAAACAATTAAAACACCCCTTACTAAAAAGTAGGGCAAATGACACAAAAAAGGCACTCAACTTAGGGTCTATTTTCAATCAAGGTATCCAACTTTTTTTCTTGCATATTTAGGCGTCCAACTTTTTTTTTTTTGGCGGATTTAGGTTTTTTTTTAAAACTTTTGTTAACCAACTTCGTTAGTGAATTACATATTTGGTCCTTGAGTTTGTATAGTCATTTCATTCACCATCAACCACCACTACCAACCACCACCACCATCACCAACCGCCACCACCACCTGCCACCTCTACCACCATCGTCCACCACCAGCTACCACCACTGCCTCCACCAACACCACCCTTCCCCACCACCACCAGCAGCTACCACCACCACCCTAAAGTTAAATATGATGAGTACATTGTATTCCATTTGCCGAACAATAGATCGATTAGGTATACAGGTTGCTCATCCCAATCTTCTTCATATGGTTTGGAAAGTCATCTGTTTTACAATCTGAGATTCTGAGTCTCATCCAACAAATTACCAATGCATTTCACCGCTAACAATGCATTTCTAAACTCCAAAAACCATAATTAACACTCAAAATCATCAACTTTACACAAAATTAAACAACATAAGTTAAAATCAGTCACACAAACATATACCTTCAACCTTTTCTTGATAAGACAAATAGATTGAGCAATAGCAAAAGCATGACTCTTCCAATCACTCTCACTCTCATCAAGAATCAGCCAATCATTAGCCACAATCCCATCAACAGTCAACCTATCACAAGTTACAGCCACTTGACTACTAAACAATCTTGACCCACATGACCAAAACACCTTTTTATCAAAAACTGAAACATACCCATTTGAAATCTTTGAAAATGATGCATACCCAGATGAAGGATTTTGTGATTTAATGGAATTTGTTTGAGACTGGAAAATAGTGGACAAAGATTGGTAACGAGATAAAATAAAAAATGATGTTTTGTATGTTCTTTTGATAAGTATGTTTGATAATGACATAATTATGGTTTAGGATTTGAAGGTGTTGTAAAAACTCCAAGATTATGGAAAAATATGGTTTATTGAACGGAGGAATGTTGGGTTGTGTCTTGAGTTTTAGTTTCAAAAAGCTCATGACTATACAAACTCAAGGACGAAACATGTAATTTACTAACGAAGTTGGTTAACGAAAGTTAAAAAAAAACCTAAATCCGCCAAAAAAAAAAAGTTGGACGCCTTAATATGCAAGAAAAAAAGTTGGATACCTTGATTGAAAATAGACCCTAAGTTGAGTGCCTTTTTGTGCCATTTGCCCTAAAAAGTACAATAAAATTTTCACAATGTACAATTTAAACAAGCTACAACATAATCTAAATATAAAATAATTAACACACTAACTAATGTTATTTTGCACATTATACAAATTAATAAAACACACAAAGCTTCATACAAGCTAACAAGTTGATGGTACATATAGTTTTAAAAACTGGACCGGACCAACGGGTTCAACCGGGAACCGGTGTCGCCACCGGTTCGTCTAACTAATAAAAGTCATACGAAAACATATATTTCAAAATGAAACTATTAATATACATCAAAAACCGGGTTGACCTGGGACGCTTCAAACCCGGCGGGTTGACCCGGTTTAATTTGACCCGTTTTCAACCCAACCCGTCGGGTTCACTCGATTTAAATCGACCCATTTTTTTGTCCAGAACGGGTCGAACCGGGTTTAAAAAAATTATGTTTAATCTCTAAATCTTCAAACTTTTATTATTTTTCGTTTACAACCCATAAACTTTTTTTATCACTAAACGATCTGTCGTTATAAAATCCCGTTACTATCACTAAACTTCATTTTTTGAAAAAAAAATGATTGAGCGGCTTAAGTGTGTGACTAAAATTTGTACTTACATGCACATGACACTAATTATAATGATTTGTGAAAAAAGTTGATTTGCCTGCTGACACCAACATGACTCTATCACGTAGATTTAGATATACTAATTACTAATTAGTCTTTTTTTTTTTTTTTTTTTTTTTTTTTTTTTTTTTTTTTTTTTTGGAAAGGTGAATTATATATTACTTAACCAAAATTTACATCATGAAAATAACCATAAAGCTGATATTGGGCATTTCCCAAATCAGATACATCAACAAAATACAGAGAACTATCTATTCTAAGACATCCGATGTCTGATGAAGCTAAGAACATATTTGATGATGCTGAAATATGATGACATCCAAAATCAGAAGACCAAGAAAACCACACTATCTTTATCTTCATATTTATCAATACTCTTTTAGGGAAAGAACCTTATCCCAAATTTTTGGGTCACATGTCTTCCAATATTTAGTTAAAACAAAATTTAGAAATAAACATTTGTTACAACATGATCTTTTTATTTCGAATCTCCCTATAGGCCTATAGCAAAAAGGGTTTTTCTATCATGTGCCCTAGGGCACATGATAAGAAGTACAAAAAGTACAAAAAAACATACAAAATATACATATTTTATGGATCCCTAAGTGTATTTTTGTGGGTCCTTCGTACTTTTTGTGTACTTTTTTTACTTCTTATCATGTGCCCTAGGGCACATGATAGAAAAACCCTTCTTTTTTTTATTATTATTTTTATTTTTATTTTTAGTATAGAGGTGTATTAGAATGAGGAGATATTTTTTGCTAGGGTTTTTCTATCATGTGCCCTAGGGCACATGATAAGAAGTAAAAAAAGTACACAAAAAGTACAACTAGATATCTCCGTCACACATAAACACAAAAAAAAACACATCTTCTTCAATCAACCACCACTGAGATGGCGAGCTTATGGCGAGCCGTGATGGGCGACACACCCCCAAATCCAGAAGACTACGACGGGGTCGAGTACTGGTCCCACCCCGAACGCACGGGCTGGCTGACCAAACAAGGCGAATACATCAAAACATGGCGCAGGCGTTGGTTCGTATTGAAACAGGGGAAGCTCTTTTGGTTTAAAGAGTCAATTGTCACCCGGGGATCACGCCCGCGAGGCGTGATCCCACTGGGTGGCTGTCTTACTGTTAAAGGAGCTGAAGATGTTATAAATAAAGAGTTTTCTTTCGAGCTTTCTACGCGGTCTGATACCATGTATTTTATTGCGGATTCGGATAAGGAGAAGGAGGATTGGATTAATTCTATTGGAAGGTCGATTGTTCAGCTGTCTAGATCTGTTACTGATAAGGAGATCACTGATTATGATCATAGTAACAGATGATTGTCTGTTTTTTAAGGTTTAAGGTTTATGGTGTTTGGTTTGTAAACAACTTTGTTATGATGTTTTTTTTGTGTCTTTTGTTTTTGTGTGTATTGTTGAATAATCTTTAAGTTATAAGAACTTAATTTAGACGTAATTGCCCCCTTTTTGTGTCTGATCTTGATTTGGTTTGGTTGGTTTTGTTTGCAATGCTGCGGAATCTGTACATAAAGTCTTGATTGTTACTTGTGATTGGGTGGTAGTATGAAGATCACAAGTTTGTAGTTTTTGGGAAGGTGCTAAATATCTTGTAGTGTTTACTCGTGTTTGTTTCATTACTGATGTATTAGTGGTGTCGTTCACTGGAAGTTGTGTCATTTGCTCATGTTTGTATACACTGAAAACTTCATACATGTTGATTCAACCCCTGCCTTGAGGTTGATAGTGTGATTGAGAAACCTGCATATGTTTAGCTGCTTGAAAGTAAGGTGTTGGCCTGTTAGGGTTGCACTTGAGTGTGTGGTGTACATTTGAACAATCATTAGCCTGTTAGCTAGGATGGTAATTTGATAACCAGTGGGTGTGAATGTGATGTTTAACTGAATTTTTTTTAGACCGTCTTAATGGATTCTGATTGATAGTTTCATTTTCCAATGAAACAAATGCCCCAGGTACTTTATGTTAACAGTTTCTCTGATTTGCAATTCAAGGAAGCAAATCATGTGCTGATGTGAATCCTCAGTGACCTTAAAAGATTGAACTTTGAACTTTCTCATTCATCAATTTCACGAGATACAAAAGGCTCTGTAAAACTGGCCTTGTAGGCACATGAACAAAGGTTATTTAATGACAAATGTTTCTTGAGTTTTTGGCATATATTTCTTAATGAGCAGTTGACGACTTTTATCACATGTTATTCAATTGGATTCATGCTTACTTCAGTGAAAATATGTATTATGATATCGCTTATAGTGATTGTGTAAGGCTCTATCTTGTTGGTCATTCAGCAACTCTAGAAAGGTTGTGCTGAAACATCCCTGGAGGAAGAGATTGTTGAAAGTTGTTGGATTAATGCAACCTTTACCACATACAGGAGTAATGTACAGATTATAATGTTCGTATTAACTTGTGTCAGTGTGTGGAAGATTTGCAGTTATAATGTTCTTATTAACTTATGTGGAAGATTTACAGTTATCTGATGTTGAACTATGTTCGGTTATTTTGCTGATTCAACTTGTATAGCTTAGTCTTGACCTTTTGTGAAAGTAAGATTGCTGCAGCCAACATAAACCATAACACCATAGCAATGCAGCCACCACATCAATGCATTATCGACTTATCATATGACTATCTGTATTAAAAATTACAATGAATATACCAAACACCCTTGTTTGTGGAAACTCTGCTCTATAGTAAAAAAACAAAAGTTATGGAGAAATGACAATACATGTAATAAGCTATACTAATATTTCAAAGCATTGGAGCAATCCAATAGATAACAGCACATTTGGGTATTGTGGATTCAAATGCCATTCAGATTAAACAAAATTCAGACAAGTAGCAAATATGATAATGATAATTCTCTTACAAAAGGGTTTTTTTAAACATACAACATGAAAACAAAGAAATGATACAACTAGATGTTTTAGTTCGAGAAGATGGACTCATCTATCTCAATCTTGACAACTTCACCGTCGTCAAATTTGTCCTTCCTTGGAGGTGCTGGTGGAACTGGTACCCTTGGTGGACCTCTCCCCTTCTTCTTGTTCCTTGGTCTTGCCTATCAATCGTACACCATATTTATAGTAAGTCCAAGATTATCCCGTCTGAATATCATAGCTAATCAAATTATGCGTGTTTGGATGAAAGCAAGCTCTAATAACCAGTATAAAATAACCATTATGAGAGTTGCTTATCTTAACTGATTAATCCATGATTCTTATTACTCAGTATTTTAGTTCTTTTAAGCTGTTAAACAATCAGAGTTGCCATACTCTAGTATAATTATGTTCAACAAATAGAACAAATATGGCATTGTTTATTTAGGTCCTTATCCGCGTACTGCTTATTTAAGTGCATAGTCTTATATAGCAATATAAGAGCTAAGTTATCCCAAACACTCTACTGAAAATTGCTTATCTGCAAGCAAAAAACTAAGGGTGATTGCTTATATAAAAGTGCAATTTAGGTTTAAAATAAGGAAATACTTATTGTAATTAAGTGCTTATCCACTTATTGCTTACTCAAGTGTATCAGCTTATTGCATAGTCTTACAGAGCTAAAGCAGAGATAATCAATCCCAAACACTCTCCTGAAAACTTGCTAATCTGCAAGCAAACCTAACCAGGGGGCGTTTAGGATTGCTTATTCAGATAATAAGCAGAAACTCAGTTAGTAAAAAAAGAAGATAAGTTCTTTTATCCAAACACTAATAAGCACTTAAATTAGCATAATTAAGCCAAATTTCCAAACCAGATAAGCAATAATCCCAAACACAAGATATAATATATATAAAACAAAAACTTACATTCCCAAAGGAGTGGTTAAATCTTTTGCCTTTAGCAGTCTTCTTATCCCCTCTTCCACAATAAACTATAAACCCCAAAACAGCAAAGTCATCATTAAATTTGAAACAAAAAACAAAAACAAATAAAGGGTTTTAGTTTTACTTACTGAGTGGTGAAATTGAGGTGGATTCAGTGGCAACTAAAGACATTGAAGTGGGTGATTGGGAAATAGGGACGGAAGTGACTGATGCAGAACGAGAGAATGAGAGAGAATTATTCGAAGACATTGGAATTGTTGTAACGCCGACCGCCATGGACGCCATTGCCGGAACCAGTTTGTTTTGTCAACAAGATAAGAAAAGAAATGTGTTTTGTTCTTCTATTCACCAGTCACAAGTACTATCATATATCCCAACTAGATAGATAACTCTGTTTTTTGGTTATACGACGTCGTACCAGCTCATCCGATTTTTTTTTTTTTTTTTTTTTTTTTTTTTTTTTTTTTTTTTTTTTATTATTATTTTCTTAAAAAGTACGAGTAACTTTCTTTTTCCACTTTGAAACAACAGTCGTTGATAAGTTTTGACTCGAAATTTACATGTAACATTTTTGGTTATGTTTATCTCCTTTAAAACTAAGTGTATGTTTGGCACGGAGTGGTGTTTAGCTTTTTGGAACGGTGAGCAATGAACATTTTGGTTTTTAGTAGTCGTTTGCCAAAGTAGAGGTGAGCTTTGCTATTTTTTTTTTAGAAATGCACAGTTTTCCAATGCTTTTTAAAAAGTGGTGAGTGGTAATTTGTTGCTACTGCTCACAGCTCACTGCTAATTTTAACAAATACACCTTAAGTGTTTATTTTTTATTTACACATAGTTTAAGAAATGTCAAACCATCACACTATGCATAAAATAAAATCTAATTTTGGCTTTTAAAATACGTTTTAATTGGAAAAATGGTTTAAACTGACACTTTTTTTTTTTTTGAAAGGCAAACTGATACTTATTTAAAAACAAATCAAAACTAAAAAGAGAACATTTAATTTGAGATAGAAAAAGTATTCAACTAAGTTTTAACACATGTGGAGTGACTTGAGAGATGTTGGTTTGATTTCAAACATTTGCCTTTCATGCTGTGTGCAAAAATGTAAATTTTCAAGAAAAACTAATAGTCAAAAGTCAAAACTAATATGAATAAAATAGATGTAGTTTAATGTTATGTGAGAAAGAGATGTTCTTGGATTAAAAAAGTGTGGTTCAAGTCTTGTTTGAGAGTGTATGAGACAAATCTGTGGTATATTTGTAGCGTTTATAGTGTAAACTAATGTTTTTTTGCGGTGTTGTATTTAGTTATATGCAAATCACAAGTATATATGACCATTTTATTTTGTTCTTCAACTATGTTGGCGAAACCTTTACTAGATGTCCAGACTACATGTCTTAAACGGTCTTAAAAATAAACTCATATACGTTTGTTAAAAGAAATTATAGTAAAATGCTACAATAAGGTACCCTACAATCATTTCTTGCAATTTTCTTTTACCTTTAAAAATGTAGTACAATTTTTAACTTTGACTTATTCTAAAAGTCAACATCCTGTCTTGAAAGATATAAATTTTAAGTCTGTCTATCTGCAAATAAAGTGATTGTCATTCATATACAGTCTATGTAATGGGATTTCACTACAGATTCTAAACTCTATAGAGTACATTTCCAATTCATGCAAACATCTCATAAGAATGGAAAGCTTTGACTTTGTGCACAGACTCCTTTTTCACTGATACATATTGCAGCATTACAACATACCAGATTCACAACAAAACCATAATTCCTGATGTTGTTCAGTACTAACAACTACGCTCGTCTATATATCTTGTTAAGAAGGTCAACAAGCACCTACTAGCATACTTAAGCTCCAACACTAGCTTAGTAGCTTACAAAATAACTGAACTAAAAAGTTTCAGTTTTGACTTGATTCTCAATATGATTGTCATATTTCTAACTTTTAACAAAATGTTAGGATTTTTGATATACTAATATGAAGTATGATACAAGTAATCCATCAATTAGACTGCGCCGAAGAATGTCTGCTAACTAAATCTCTTCAGGCTTCACGTCCCACCTTGTACGGCGTACTGGTTTTGTTGATGGTGTTACTCGTGGTGAAATCGGTTTGTTGAACCATGGTGGTAAATTTATAAAGTTCCACTCCTTATAAACATCATCAGCAGCAGCATCAGTGAACCAACCATGACATGGTTTTCTTTTTCGAGGTTCAGCATTAAGAGGTGATGGTGGAAGGGTGGAAGCCATGATAAGTGATGGTGGAAGTGGTGGTGGCGGCGGCAGCCATAGAGGTTGAGATGCATCCGAAACAGGAGGTGGTGGCGGTGGTGATGGTGGTGGTGGTGATGATGGTGGTGGTGGTGTCGATGGTGGTGGTGATGATGGGGGTGGTGGCTGCAGTAGTAGAAATTCATCCAGCATAGGTGGTGGTGGTGGTATAGAGTCAACCAGCAGTTGCGGTGACGGTGGTGTTGGTGTTGGCGTTGGTGTTGGTATACAGTCAGCCAATGGTTTCGGTGATGATGATGGAAGGATAGGAAGAGGGGTGGAAGAGCATACTGCAATGTCAATGAAGTTGGTGAAGTTGGTGATCTCATTCTGCATTAAGACACTAAAATTCATCAGCCTGATATCGATTAGCCCATTTCATAATCTTCCGTTATAATCTTATGGTCCATAGAATGTATATAAGAAAGCATGTAAAGCTATGTAGTGATTAATATTTCAAAATCCAACTTAATTACCACCTTTGCTGTCTCGTCTTCTACAGCTTTTACTTGATTTTGTTCATGTTGCGTTTCGTTCTCTTGATCATCAAGAAGAGCATCGAATAGAACCTTATAAGCTTCTTGTTCAATAAAGAAATATTCCCCTTCATATTCCTAAATCAAGATACAATTTTGCAACATATGAAATATAAGAATACCATTATACAATAAAAAGAAATCTATCTGTGATAATAAATGGTGACTAACATATTTCTGTTTTTTGATCGGTCAAAAGAAAAGCTTGTTTATCAATATGTTAAAGAACGACCAAAGAGGACACAAGGCAGGGTAAAGAACTTACACCAAAAAACAAGACAAGATGAAACCAACTGATCTTGAGACTTAAGTACTTAACCATATAAGAAAAGTAGGAATCTTTTCTTGCTAAAGGACTAAAGCAAACTAACACCTAAGAATCTGTATCGACCCAAAACCTCTTGTGTATTATGAAACAAACCTCATTAGTAATATAGCTTTGTCATTACTATTAAGCAAACCATTGTTCTGATCCAATGATCACCACTTCAAAGTTCAAACCATTCATTTTCCCACAAGTGAAAAGTAAAGAATAATTAAACTGAACACAAGGCTGATCCTTTTACAAATTTTTTTTTTGATTTTAAATTGGTCCCTTTTCAAACAAGATCATAAACCTTTAACCCTAAACAAACTTGCGGATCCATAATTTGACCCTTCAGTGAGCTCCATCTATGATGACCAACAACAATTTTGTGTTAACCAATTGATCGTAAGAGTTAAGACTTGACCATAGATCCGAAGCCATACAACTAACCAAGATAAAAAAGTAGGAATCTTTATTGGCTAAGGGACTAAAACAAACCAACACTACAAAATCAGTATTTATATTTATCTACAAGCCAAAATCCCTTGTGTACCACGAAACAAACCTCAGTATTACCCTTATGAAGGTGATTTTTGCAGAAATCAAAGAAAGCCTTATGAAGGCGAGTTATCACTAAATATCATTAACCTTGAGCAACTTTCCACACATTTCTAGCAATTACCTTGGTGTGGCAGGTCATCACTAGTAACCGAACTATGTTATGATCCACATGTCACACCACTTCAAACCATAAAATTTCCCACAAGGTAACAAGTGAATCCTATGTCAAAACCAACATTTAACCACTTGAAATAAAATTTAACTTATTAATAAAATGTTGGTTTGAAATATTGGTCAAAACCGCACTATCTGACTACAAATTGAAAAACAATGAATAACTAAATTGAATAGTAGGCTGACATTTTACAGATTTTGCTCCAGTTTGAAATTGGCTCCCTTTCAAACTAGACCATAAATTCTATATAAATTTGAGGGGTTTTGTACAGTTTCTAAAAATTATACCTAAAACACCATCATTCAGACCCATACTCACCCGTTATTTGACTCTTTAGGGAGCTCTAACAATAATGACCAACAACATTTTGTATAAACCCACAAGTAAATATAACTTTAAAGCCAAAAAGATCTTGTAAAACACCCAAATATTAAAAGTTAACAACAACGGTTCGAATTTGAAGATTATAGTGAAAGAAACAGAGGAAAGATTGAATACCTTAAGGAGCTCTTTCATCTTAGCTTTGACAACATCTTCGGTGAACCCACATGGCCTCATCGCTTCGACGGCTGCAGCCATCCGTGTTGTACGCTGCAACATCATTTCAAGAAACACAAATGGGTTATCATCAAACAATCACAAGATTCATAAAACCGCAAAAGACTAGTTAAAAAAAGGTAGAAAACACAAATGGGTCATCATCAAACTATCAAAAAAATTCATACAAAACCAAAATAATCCTCAACAAAAACGGATGAGTTTCTCCGTGTTTAGGTTACCCGGGGAGGGCAAGTCTTTTGACTCACACTTACGCGACCTAACCGCCTAACCAGGTACCCCAAATGTGTACCCAGTGACTAAAACTAATCATCAATATTCAATAAAAGTAAAAAACACAAAAGGGTCATCATCAAACAATCAAAAGATTTCATAAAACACCAAAAAGAGTAGAAAACACAAATGGGTCATCATCAAACAACAAAAAAGATTCAGAAAAAGGTTTAAAAATCAAACCTTTGGAGGTCTTCCTCTTGGTGCCATTTTCTTTAAACCCTCAATAAACCCACTTTGTATTTCTCTGTGTTATTTCACAAAGAAGAAAAAAAAAAAGTAGCAACTTGGAGACAATATGGTACTAAAACACACAACAACATACGAAAAAACACACAAACCAAAAACAAGAATCTTGGAGATAATTAGAAAATGCATGCGTATTGAGCACACAGATGGTTATGTTTTGTGGGTTGTACAGAAAACAAATTAAGAATCTTTTTTTAAATGATAAACACGCAATTACCCAAAATGATTATACAGTGCCCCACACTATCAGACCTTTTTTTTACCAGGTTTCATTTGTCATTTTTCAGTTTATGGCTAAATGCTTCTTCCCACCAATGGTATTTTTTGTTACTAGTTTTGTGAAAGTTGAATATCGTTTTGAAATTGTGTCTTTTTTTTTTTCTTTTTTTTTTTTTTTTTTTAACTTCTTTTCTTGGATTACATTTTTTAGTACGTTACACATTTCAAAAGTAAAATCAACCAAAGATTGGGTCAAATAAAAAAAAGTAGAGGTGTCAAAATTTCCCCATATCCAAAAAGTTGGGTTGATATAGGCAATTTTTCAAAAGTTGAGGGCTTCTTTAGGCGGCATAAACATTTTTAGTGGGTTTATTTGGGCAAAATAATAGTAGGCTTTATTAATAACGGGTGGTTTGATAGACTCCGGCTAGCTCATTTGTGCGATTAAAACACCAAAATGGTTTCCTTTCCTTTTTTTTTTCTTTATTATAATTTATGTTTTTATTTTGTTTTGGTATTCCTGTTTGCTTAATCAATGTTTTTAAACTTTGTAAAGTGTATATATATAGCCTGATGACGTATAGTCTATATTCGGGTCACGAGCTCAAATGATAAACATTACTAACGCCCAAGTCCATCACGAGTGGGCTATCATAACAATGATTTGGGCCAGCGTCCTAACGGTTTGGGCTCACGAAAGCTCAAACCAAAGTTATTTATGGTTTGGATATAGATATCTCCTATTTAAGGGATATATATCAAACCGGATATATATCGAAGAGTAAGGAGCACGTATCCAATAAGGATTACGCGCCTATATAAACAATATCATAACTCTCGTTCAAGGTACGACTTACAACCCTAACTCTTCATTATAACCCTAAAAACCGATTACTTACTCTCACGCCGGAGGGTAATCGTGGGAGACAATCCCACGATAAGCCTAACGGTGTTTGTTTACTTTCTTAATGCTCGAGATATAATTTTTACTTGTTTTAATTTTTTAACTTATTTTTTGTGATAAATATTGCAATAAAATTTAGTTTATTAGTTATGGTTAATAAATGAACATGAGAATATTTTTTTCTAAACCACACCAAATTTTTAAGGCCAATCGTTTCCGTTTTGTTCCATGTCCGTTTGACCCATATTTCAACTTTGTACGTTTGATTCATGCCCATTAGGACCTGAACCCGTTTGGTCCGTTGCCCGAACCTGCCTGACTCGCCCATTTGCCACCTTTAAAAAAGTGGTGTCAAAATGAATGTTGTGTACGACTCATCTCTAGCAATTTTGAAATCTCAAGTTTTAATATTTCTGGTAAGGTTCTGGTTTCGCCTTTTAATAGAAACATATGGGTTTTATATGATATGCGCATCTACGCCACAAGTCTGGCTAAGTAATCGATGGAATGATTTTAAGACAAAATTAGTTAAAGGGATAGGCAAACTAGGAGATCCATTTGTGTACTTAGAGCACTAGTTACCATAACATTGTAACTTTGCATTGACGCCAAAGCTGATGTGGTCCTCGGCTTATGTAGCCGACACCAACGCCGTGCCATAACACCGATGGTGGCGCTAAGGGCCGATGCCATACCGCACGCTACACACACGACTTGCGTTATAATGCGGATTTTTTTTTATTTTTTTTATTATTATTATTTTTTTAAATTTAAATGAGGTTTTTTGCGTTACTATAATCTTTTTATCTATTTTTAATTTATTTTTATATTAAACTCAAAAACTATTGAAGTTCCAAATTTAGCCCTTAATTATTTAACTTTGTATAATTAATTTAAACTTCCCTTTTTTAATGAAAAAATGTATATTTGTTTTTACAAATGGAAAAAAGATAAATTGTGTGTCCCAAATAATATGTTATCGCATGTTATGAGTGAAAATGTTTTGGGTGGCATAAGTGAAGGAATGATGTTATGACATAAAAGCCGATGTGGCACTAAAAAGGGGGTTTTGGCACCGGTTTTATGGTGTTATGACCCCTAATGCTCTTGCTAGTTAGTTAGAGAGCTATGTGCGGTTGCAGTTATATAACTAGTTATCTGTGGGTTATGTTAGCTTTTACCTGCAATCGCACATACACAAGTTATCCGTGGTCGACTTAGGGGTTTCTTTTGAACGTGATACGGATAATTGTAAACACAAGAAGTTTTACAATCCTCCTAGGTAGAGTACCTAATCGTTGTAGTATAGAATAGACAAGAACTACTGATAAGGCGAAAAATGAACCACTTTTAGGGGGTCATTTAAGCCCGGAATTGAATTTATTTGATCAAATATTGCCCTAAATCGTTCCTTTTGTGATTTTAGGTACTTGGAGAGTGAATTCTGGAAAAGAAGCTATTTTGGACGTTTTTGGAGCATAAAAGTGAAGAAAACGGCTAAGTCTCTATTTTCCATGCTGGGAACAGTTCTTGACGGCGTCAAGGGTCACAAGCTGACGGCGTCAGACGTATCTACAAGTAATTTTTACCGAGAGTTCGTGACGGCGTCAAGAGTCACAGGATGACGGCGTCAGAGATCATGGAATTATTTACCGAGAGATGGTGACGGCGTCACACACAGGGCGTCAAGAGTAATTTGCATGACGGCCTAAGGGTTGACGGCGTCAAAAGTAGATCAAGAGCGTCCGATGAACTATTTGGCGGCGGTCTGACGGCGTCACACTTTTGTTCGTGACGCCGTCATATCAGATTTCCTATATATACTTTTCTAGTTTTTCAGTTTTAGGGAGGAGTTTAGAGAGGAGTTTTTGGGAGAAACCCTAGATACGATTTTGGTGTGACTTTACAGGTTTTTCAAGGGTTCCAACCCCTTGATACCTTGCATGTTTAATAAAGATAAGTGTTCTTTTAATTCAATCAATATGTCTATGTGTTGGTTGTCTATATCTTGTTCTTATCTTAATTCTATCATGCTAGGCTAAATCTCTCTTGTGTTTGCTTAGATCTAATGAAACCTAGATATTGATTATGTGTTGATTACTTGTTTATTCTTGTTCTTGGATGAATGATTTATATGTTAGGCTTAAGAAAACTGGCAGATCTCCAAATGGTAACATGCTTGAACGTCTTAAGAAACATGAACCGAGGCGTACTAGGTCTTTATTGGTTGTATTTAATGCATGAGCCACTGTTTATAATCCCTATAGTTGTGCTGGGCATGGTGTAGGAGGAGATAAGAGCTCATAGAATTGGGGAGTTATGTATGCCACCCCATGAATGGTATTAAGGAATACGATCCGTCATCCATGCAATTATAACAAGTAATTAACGTGTAAAAGATATATAGGGAGTAAGGAAATCTAAGTAAACACATCTTCTCCAATTACTGCTCACAACCTTAGTTTAATTAGTTTATTTATATTTTATTTAATTGCATCTTAGTTCTGGGTTAGTTGAATAACAACTAATTCCGCCCAAATCCTTCAAACCCGAGATTTTACTTGCTTTCTAAAAAATATAAAAACACAAAAATAATCATCTCTCATCTCTAGAACTAGTATTTAGGTTTTCTAATCCTAGCGACACTATTCCCAAGTTGAACGATCAATCCCCCGGTACCTGCCACTATACTATACTACAACGATCAGGTACACTGCCTGGTGGGGGTTGTAAGCTTCTCGAGATCCCTCGAGAGGTAAAGCCTGGTGCAATTCCCACGCATCAAGTTTTTGGCGCCGCAGCCTGGGGAATAGTTATTGTCTAGGTTAGTTTATCTTTTTATTAGGTCTACTTGCTAGATTCCTTTCTAGTAAGATTTTATTTCTATTTTTAGGTTTTCTTTAGTCTATCTTATTTCTTCGTGTCTTTGTTCGTAACCTTTACCATCCGACATCATGGAAGGTGGTAACATCTTTGAACCCATCATCCCACCACAACAAAACCCACCTTTAGAACCCCTTAGACCCCGAACCTTAGGAGAGTACTCCCGACCTAGCCACCAAGGCTATCGAAACACCATTGAGCTCACCGGAGCCAATGTGACACCCTTGCGATCCGACACCATCCGGTTGGTGCAAAGCGGATGTGCATTCCATGGACTTCGTTCCGAAGATCCAAATCAACATCTCAAGGACTTTCTCAAAATCGTAGATTCCATAGACCTAGATGTTGCAACTAGAGAGACAACCTGTTTACGCCTATTCCAATTCTCTCTACGGGATCAAGCTAGTCAATGGCTTGAGCGTTTACCCGCGGGATCCATCACCACATGGGATGATCTCACCACTCGTTTCCTTGCTCAATTTTTCCCACCGGGGAGAACTACCAAGCTTAGAAATGACATCTTGATGTTCCAACAACGTCAAGGTGAAACTCTCTATGAAGCATGGACTCGTTTCAAGGACTTACTCCAAAAAGTCCCTCATCATGGCATAGATCTTTGGCTCCAAGTCCAAATCTTTTATGACCATATCGATCTCTCCACGAGGCGAACCATTGACCAATCGGCTGGTGGTAAGCTACGTGATCTAAGTGCGGAACAATCATGGGAACTCATAGAAGATCTTGCTCTCTATGACAACGAAAGTTGGAGTGATCCCCGTGATTTGAACAAAACGGTCAAGGCAATATCTTTGCCTTCGAACAAATCTAGCACTCCCGACCGTAGGATCATGGAACTTGAAGATCAAGTCAAGTTTCTCATGAAATCTTACGAAGCTCCTAAGCCTTCAAGCCAAGTGAACAAAATCACTTCTTCATGCGAATTATGTAGTGGTCCCCATGACACTCGTGATTGTGTGGAACTCCCCGGAACAGCTTTTGCGGTCTACGCATCCACGCGTACCGACGAAGCGGGAGATAAGTGGTACACTTTCAAGCCCGAGCCAAACCCTTACGGTGAGTCCTACAACCCCTCTTGGAAAAATCACCCAAACTTTAGGTGGAAACAAAATCAAGCCAATTCTTCCAACCCACCTAATCGTTACCAACCAAACGGTCCACCCTCCAACCGTACTTTCAACAACAATCCTTCTAACAACTATGGTAGTACCAACAATCTTGAAGGATTGATGTCTAAGTTCATGGCATCTCAAGAAGCCCGCATAGCTAGGTTCGAAACCGAATTCAACCAACAGCAAAGCGAGGTGACCACCAAAATTGACGCATTGTTGAAAGTTCTCAACGACCGAGAAATGGGAGCACTCCCAAGCGACACGATTAAGAATCCGAAACTAAACGTTAATTCCATATCATCAGTTTCATCACCCGCTTCGTGTTCACAATACTACTCGGTTAAATCAACGAGCACGTGTTTCAAACAAAATCAAGTTCTTCAAAAAGACCAATCAAACAAAACACCCGATATAGAACCGGTCAAAAGTATAGTTGAAACACCTCCTACGCAAGACCTTGACGGTGAATTCAAGGAACTTCACCTTGAACGCCCCGTCATTGATGTCTTAGCGCGTGCTCCTTACTATAGTGCCCTCCTAGAAAAATATGAGAAGTTTAAACTAGGTGAAAAAGGGACCGCCTTCGTTCAAAACAAGTTACCTAAAAAACTTGATGATCCGGGTATATTTGTTTTGCCTTGTAAGATAGGAAGATCCGAAGCTTTCGACACACTAGCCGATTTAGGGTCAAGCCTCAACTTGATTCCCTTATCCTTATTCACCGCTCTTAAGCTAGGAAAGTTAGAGGAAACGGAGGTATTGATAGGGCTAGCGGATGGGAGTATTGCCCACCCGGTTGGAATGATTAAGGATGTAGTTGTTCACGTAGGAAGGTTAACTATATTAGCGGATTTTCATGTCCTTGACATGGTTAGTGACACTACATGCCCATTATTGGTAGGAAGAGGATTTTTAGCGACCGCTAGTGCCATGATAGATTGTAAGGAATCTAAGATAGCGGTAGGTGAAGGCGATACTTGGTCGGTATATGATGTAAAGAAGCATAGTTATGATTGTGATGACGAACCAACACCACATTGGGTAGAGATCAATAGGAGACCATCTAGATACGGACCTTGGATAGAAAGGAACTTTATAGGACCTCAACGCCCATTCTATCTAGAAAAGGATTTCATTGAAAAGACACATTCGGTGGAACAACTCATAGCTAGAGATGAAGAGTTGGATCCCTTTGAGGACCCCCTAGTCTTTAGAAAGATGATTGAATTCTTAAGCGTAATGCCTATTAATTTAGAGTTGAATAAGTGGAAAAGAGAGGGAGAAAAATGTAAATGGAGGTGGGACAAGCCACCTAAAGAAGGTGACGGATCATGGCATATAAAGATGACTTTGTATGATCCGGATGGAGAAAAGTTTGAAAGGTCATACTATACTAAGGGAACCGATAGGAAGTTGAAACCGAAGTTTGATCCCAAAGATGTCCTCAATGAGGAACTCACTCGTATTACGTAGTAACCCATGGCCTTGAGTCTAGCTACAAGACTCGTAAATATAGAAAAGCGCTTCTTGGGAGGCAACCCATGCTTTGTGTGATTTTATTTTGCTTGTTTGTTATTTGCTTCCGTATGCATGCTTCATTTTTTATTGTTGGTAGATCATGTTTCTAAATTAAAAAGTGGAAATACTTTATTATGTTGTTTAGCCTAGTCTTAACTCCAACCTAAAAGTATTTTTGCAAAAGATAAGTGTAAGGGGAAACCCCAAATATGTTTTTAAGAAACACACGATCATGATTCTCCACAATTTTAAGTGAGCATGTATATTAGTATTTGTTAGAGTCAAATGCTTGTATTGAGTCATAATGATGTTTTGTAGGATTTTCCAGGAAGTAGGACAAAGTTTTTCCAGAAATTTTCCGGAAACTTAACATAAGAATTTCTGCAGGTCAATCCTGACGGCGTCACGAGTTTATTCTTGACGGCGTCACGGGTGAAAATCTGGAAATTTTACCAGTTTTGTTTTTCTAACGGAGTCTTATGGTTTTTGTGAATTATTAAGTTTTATAATCTCCAGGAAATCTGCAAACTTCATTTACAAGCATTATATCTTACTTTGCTTTCTAGGATTTTGTAACTTATATAGGATGCCGCCGATTTTACGCGAGGTTGTCTTGTCTATTTTGTCAGGTTCTACAGGTTATATTGGACAAGAAGATGATTTATATTCTGGAAGGGAAGCTTTGATTGTTCATTTTCTTGGAGGAAGATCTAACCTAGCCAACCTTTAATCCATACCGAGCGAATCAGGGGAGTATTTGATTTCATTCTTTTTACTTATTTACTTTTACATTCTTTACTTGAACATTGGGGACAATGTTCATCTTAAGTGTAAGGGGAGGGTAAATTGATGATACCTTACAATACACTTTCGCTTGAGTTTGTTTTGTTTAATGGTAGGTGTGTAATAAAACTATGAGAAATACTTGTTAGTGCAATTTTAGCGCCAAATTTAAAATTTTTTACAACATTTAGGAGTGAAACTTTAGCCTTAGCAAGCGTCTCATGGATAGGAGATTGTATGACTAGCACATAACCGTATATTCAGAAAAATTTTCCACCCAAATATGTGAGGTTCGCCTTTAGATTTGATAGGAAAAGCATTTACTATTAGTGCTTATGAGTGTACCGGTAACATTTAGATTCTAGAACTTGCGTTAGTGATGCATCCCAAGACCGCTAGTGAGACTACATTCGTGTAGTAGGATTTACTATATGATAAGAGGCATTAGGATCACCCTTGTGTTAAACCCGTATCATAGGAATGTTATAAATTATCAAGAGCTTGAAAAACTCAGTATGAAAATACATGTGCATAAATGTTACGACCGCTTGGGTCGTGTCTAGTTTCGTATGGCATAAGGATTATGTCGTGGGCTAAGTTCTCTTTATTTGTCTTAATTGTTAGGTCGTGTGTTGTCATGGGCTAAGCCCATTGTTATTGTCATTGTAAGGTTAAATGTTATCCTTGTAAGGTTATAAATACCGAGCCATTATAATGAATGAAATCATAGTTTTGTCAAACAAATAATTCTCTTCTCTCATTTTCTTAAGGAGCTCATGCCCGCTTGAAGTGGTGCCCTATCTCGATACAACCTCAATAGGTCGTATCAACGGGTACTTTCATTGAGAGTTTCATTGGGAGCCGAATGATTCTAGGGTTAAAAAAAACGCTTTCAGCGGTACTGTTCATCGGGTACTGCTGATCGAATACTGTTCACCAATCACTATTCACGAGTTACTGTTCATGGCATCGGTCACCAGCGATCGGGATGCACTATCTAAGCTCTTGCAAATGGGTATGGTGGCCGAATATCATAGTGAGTTTGAGATACTTTTAAATCAAGTAACGAGGATCTCTGAAAATTTACTTAAATCGTTTTATATCTGTGGACTAAAATCGACTCTACAATGTGCACTCTTAAGGTCAAACCCCACAACTTTAGATGAAGCTTTTTCATTAGCTCGCTTAATGGAAACACATTTCGAGGACCAATGGCCGGCTACTACTAGCGCTACACTCAGTGGATATCGGAAGAAAGCATTTGATTCTTCTGCAACATCACAAGTTGCACCCGAAATTGCAACTGAAGTTGCACTAGAAGCTGTACCAAAAGCTACTACCACCTCTATGGCACTATCACACTTACAAAGATTGAAGAGACTGTTAAGTTTTACATTCCAGAATTAGAAGAAAAAGATACTCGAACGAAGCCGGAAAAGGAAAATAAATGACCGACATTGGGATTGCCTGAATTTGCAAACAGAAGAAATCAAGAGAGTACAAGTGAGGCTCTTAACGCGTAATACTCACCTGCACTAATGGGGTTAGCTTATGGAGATACACATTTAGTTGTGTTTGTGGGAGTGTTGTGGGTGAATAAACAACGCAGCGGGAGTGGAGCATGCATCAAGATGTTAAACAACATGATATGGGAGTCTAATGACTACTACATGTACTTGGTGTCAGGAAAAGGGAGTCAACAAAGAACATGGGATCCGGGAAGATCCGGGAATCATGATCGTTCAAAGCAACACCTTGAGGACAAGGTGACTTTGAAGGAGACACTACAAAAAGGGGAACGCTTTGGGTCGACAATCTCGACCCAAATAATGAAGTGGGGTCGAGACAAAAGATTTGGGTCGACAATCTCGACCCTTTTTGGTTGTACCATTTTTCTTGTCCCAAAAACGTTTGGGTCGACAATTTTGTAAACGAGTGGGACGACATTGAAAGGGGACCCACTAACCAGTCAAACATATAAATTACAGTTGGGACGACATTGTCGTACCAAAAACTTATTTATTTTTTGTAAATAATTTATTTAAATACGCAAAATATTTTCGAAATGCAAAATGGTACGACATTGCCGTACCAAAAATTTATTTATTTTCCGTAAATCAGTTATTTAAATATTTAAAATATTTTCGGAAATGCAAATTGGTACGACAATGTCGTACCAAAGGTTTAAAATATTTAAACATTTTTACAAATGGCACGATTCGTTGTTTGCATTTTTGGGACGACATTGTCGTCCCATTTTGTCAAGTATGCAAAAAAAAAATGCAGCAGCAGCCTGCATTTCCAGGTTTTTTCCGGAATATTTTCTGGAAAAAACCTACCATTACACAACCTGTAAATCAACCAATATCCGCAATACCAATTCGGCAATATGATACAATGCCAAATTACTCATCTATGACTTAAATTCGACAAATACGATACAAATTAAACTAACAAATACGAACTTAATACAAAAACAAGCCAAGATTCGGCAATAGATTTTGGTATTACATAACTAATAACAAATACGATACAAATTAAACTACGCCTCCTCCTCCTCCTCCTCCTCCTCCTCATCCTCCCCCTCCTCCTCACCACCAATAGCCTTAAAATTCTCGGGAATGTGGCTCATATGAGGATTAGTTTGTCATATATATTGGTTAAGGTCGGGTGTCGGGTCGGAATAATTAACACTATGATCCGGGTTAGAACTAGAACCCGGGCATGTAGTAGAGTTGGGAAAGACGGGATGATAACAATTGTCGAAGGAATTAGGGTTGGGAAATGGGGGAAATGGGGGATTTGGTGGAAATCTGGAAAAGTCAACAGGAAACGGATTACCTGGGTTGTTGTTGTTGTAGTGGCTGACAAAGTGCCCAAACATAGTTTCGAAGTTGGTTTGTCGAGACTGCATCTGTTGCTGCTGAAGTAGGAGTATATCATTTTGCCTCCTTAACAAGTCATTCTCTTGTTGCTTTTGCCTTAACACCGCCGAAATATCCTCCTGGGTAGCAAAGTTTTGTGCAAGCGGATAATGTGGGTACCCCGATGAAGCTTTGCCGCCGCCCGGCATTAGCCTGCCAACGCCCTTAAAATTTTGCCGGTTGTCACTATGGGCTGTCTTATTGAGTACTTGCTTCTCAGTCATCAACAGGGCCGTACCGGCTTTAACTTTATCCCACAGATCCTTCATCGCCAACTGTGTAAGTAAAAAAAAAGTATGTTAAAAAGAGGTAAGTTAAAAAAAACAAGTAACTTGATATTAATTACGCATGTTAGGAGATAAATTACTTACATAAGCCGTCTCGTTTTCTTCACTTGTAAAGACGCCCTATTTTGTTGTATGGCCTATCCTCCACGTCTCCACGAGTTCTTCATTCTGCCCGCGATTCGCAACCCGCTATACATACAACATAAAATAAATTAATAACGAGTTATATATAAACATTATATAGACATTTGAAAATCAAAAAATTATAATGAGTCTTACGCGCCCGGTTCGTCCTTGTACGAACGACTTCCTCCCTTGGTGGGTTTTAGCCTTGTTCTTTGCCCAGTTTTCTGCATTTTTTGCAGATCTCTCCATTCGTTTCGGATCACAAAACCATTCGATCAACGACTCCCACTCCGCTTGGCTTCTGCTACCCCACACTGTCGACGACGGCGGATTTTGCTTTGCCGTCTCGGGTTCCGGTTGTGTGTCAAAGTATGCTTTTTTTATCTTGTTTTTATGTTTGCGCCATAGTAACCGCAGCTGAAGCCCAATCCCAGTACTTACCCGTTCCCCAACCGTGTACACACACTGCCCAATCTTCACCTTGTCCTGCCTGTTTAACCAAGGCGCGAGCTCGAAATAAGTCTGCAAATAAATATACGCATTTAAATAAACAAACAATTTAAATATAGTACGCATATCTAAACGGTCGATAACGATAAGAATACAAATAAAATAAACAATTAATACCTCGAGTGCGGGAAATATGTGAGCCATAAAAGGCTCTGGAATCTGCTCCCATTGGGAGCAGTCAAAGGGAAGTGGACTAACTAGTTCCCTACTGAACTGCGTTGCCCACGTGCCCACAGCTGAAAAGGTACCTAGATCATCAATGTCAAAGCCGATGGGCAAAGGCCGATTACCGTTCGCTTTGAGCGCCCTCCTTATGACCCGATTTGAGGTCACACTCGGAACCGAACCTACAAATATAAGTTATTGAGTCGTGAAAATACAAGTAAAAAAATTTAGTTTTATCAATAAAAAACTTCAAATAAAAATAACAATTTCTTACCTAAACAGTAGCCCGACGTAGTAAAATAGGGCCGGTGTGGTGGTGGTGGATCACCACCGGCATCCCCGCCGTGTGATTGGGGACCTACACACGCCATCTGTAAAATTATAAGTACAAGAACACACAATTTCGTGGAGCAATTAATACTAACAAACACATTCATATAAATATACACATTTAAACATAACATAACATGCAATTTCATTCAAATAAAAGTTACACGTTTAAACATATAGTAACAGTTTCATTCAAATTACAAATTAAGAACAATTTTCATCATCCGAATCATCGCTAGATAAAACTTCTTCAACAACAATCGTTGGGTTCTCTTCATCATCATCAGACACGTCAACATCATCATCATCAAGGACATGAGCAACGACATCATCTTCATTATTAACAAAATCAGTATCTTCTTCTTCTGGTGGGGCGTCCACTTCTGTTGATTTATGATTTACAATTAAATTCGCAGACTCCAAACCAGGCAAACCAACAGACAATGCAACATCTGATGAACTGCTGCCATGTATAACATCTTGATCAGAATCTACAACATCCCGATCCCAGATCTTTCGATGATGAACATCTTCGACGACCTTCCAATGAGGTGGTCGTCTAGCATGGTCTTCAAGGTAGAAGACTTGTGTTGCTTGTGTTGAAAGAATGTATTGTTGATTTCTATAAGCATCCTTATCAATCAAAATATGACGTATGCCACGTTCAATGTAAGAACGCCTAGAGCGTGCCGTAGGGTTATTAGGGTTATGGGTGTCAAACCATAAAACCCGGAACAACACGACCTTTCGGTCACCCAAATAAGTGAGCTCCAGAATTTCCTCCAGTTGACCATAATACATTTCTCCATCAGGCCCGGGTGTTGAAACTCCACTGCATTGAGTGGTTGTGGTGTGTTGTTTACTACGGGTGGAGTTGGGTCATTATTTGCAGAAATATCTTGGAAGAATGCATCCATGTCAATGTGTTCAGGTGAAGGTGGTTGTGGTGTGTTGTTTACTACGGGTGGAGGAAGCGGTTCACCGTGATATTTCCAAGTGGTATAACTTTCGTCAAACCCGTATTTTGAAATGTGTGACTCAAGAGTTTTGAGAGTATGCGTTTTATTCCAAGCGTTACCACAACGAACACATGGGCAAAGAATCTTTTTTGTGATGGGGTGTAACAATGGCTCACAATGCGCGATGAATGCAAAAAGACCATCTAAAAACTCATCGGAATTACGGTTTTTTATAGTGGTCCAAGTCTTATCAATTGTCATGACTGCGTTGCAAAAAAAAAACAGTTTCAAATAAACACATTCAAACATAAAAAGGCGTAATTATGAACTGTTTTGATTACCTAGTGCAACTATGGAAGGCAATCCTAACCCAATCTTTGAATGCCTCGTCTCATATATGAATGCGTATAACCGATTTACTATTTGAAAAAAATTCGGCAGCATTTCCCCTCAACTCCCCAAATATGTGCATTAAAGACATATTCGTAGGAGTGAAAGGGAAATACTGTTGAATTTCTCTCAAATAGTAAAACAGTTATACACATCCATATCCTAAATGAGACAAAACATTCAAAAAGCAGTCCCAAATAGGGGACTTTCCGAAATTAATTTCTAATAAATTAATTTCGGACGGGTTTTCTATAGGATGATTAATTTCAGATGGGGGTTGTCCGAAATCAATCACTAGAATCCTAAAAAAAAGTCACATATGTTTAACAATACAATATCATTCCAATAACAAATACATTACTAACTAAATTATATACGAATAAACAAAAAACAAAATATGGAAATAAAGAAAACATACTAGATGTCACGGTTGGTTCACGGCTGAAAGAGAAGAAGAGAGGAAGAAAGATAGAGAGGTGGTACTTTTGCGATGGTCCTACACAAACATACATTTTCATAAACCAAATTACAATTCACACAAGTTTAACAATCATACTAACCAAACGCATATTCACAATATCATCAAAGTAATTAAATTATATACCTAGTTCGCGGCTAAAATAGAGGAAGAGAAGAAAAGAGAAAAAGAGGAAAAGAGGTGTTGTCCCGACTCTCCCGGCTGTCCAGCTAACCAATAACATACACATAAAAAAATAACTTAAATTAATCATACAAAAATTTAACTCGACTATATATGTTACTAGCCTTAGGCCCGCCCCGATGGGGCGCTAGCATTAAGTCTTTTTATTAAACATAAATGTAGTACAAAAGATTATTTAAAATATAAACGCCATAAATGACATAATGTTGAAAGATAAATAGTTAACGTAAAATGCTATTTGTAAATAATCCGGAATCAACGTAACTAACTTGAGTGTATCACTAAACTTAACCTACACTATTTCATGACCTTTACCTCCTCGGCCCCTACAACACTTCAGTTTAGCCAAAATCAGCTTTTAATCTAAAAATACTTGCCTATTGCGTTTAAACTACTTCATATGTACATTATGTACGGTACATAATACATAGTTACATATTACAAAATTTAGGCGGCACCTTTTCTTCACTTGCACCACTTTAACCCATGAGCTCACTTTAAGTAATCTTTTTTTAGTCAAAGGCTGCTCTTCATCACTATCATTATTGAAAACTTTTCGGCTTCTTGGTAGCACTCTTAACTAAATTCTGCATGAGATAAACAAAATAAAAGGCTTACTTATTCAGAAACAATGGGAGGTCTTGCTCTAGGATCCAAATTTTAAATATTGAAGCAGTCGGGGATTTTTTCTAACAAAGGCAGCGATACCTCTTACAATAAGTGATATTAGCTTCGACCCATATCTTTTTAACATCTACTTTCCTATGTTTGACCAATTATTAGAGATACAAAATAAACCTATTTGGGTCATTCATATCTGATAACCTTTGTTAGCAGATCAAACATGATTTACAACTCTAAACATGCACAAAATCAACAAAAAAGCTTCATGCCAGCATCGGATTTATTTAATGGTTTAGAACTAAAAAATGTGGATTCATTTCTTACTTGTAAAGCTCCTTGAATCTCCTACATGCTTCCAACACATTGTCCCGATGACCAAAGGCGCTGACCCTAACAAACCCTTCGCCAGCAGGCCCAAACCTGGTACCAGGTGTGGTCACAACATGAGTCTTCTCAAGAATCTCACTGAAAACGTCCCATGAGCTTTGGCCTGGAAGTGAACCCAGACGTATGGGGCATGTACTCCTCCATATACTTTGAAACCTAATGAAGTAAATGTATCAACTATAATCTGTGTATTTTCTTTGTAGAAACCAACCACTTGATGCATAGCCTACAAAAATAAGAAACACATTTATGATATAAATTATAAACCACCAACGAAAGATACAATGTTA
Organism: Artemisia argyi; assembly: GCA_030686995.1. NCBI lineage: Eukaryota > Viridiplantae > Streptophyta > Magnoliopsida > Asterales > Asteraceae > Artemisia > Artemisia argyi. Next base: position 154,123,715 of record CM060709.1, on the reverse strand, counting down.
GTTGCTAACAGTATAAAGTATTAAGGAACCTGAAGACCTTCGGGAGAACAGCTTGAGAGACCACCAGCTTAGCGATGTTTGACGCACCATTAAAGCCGGTACAAACAATGCGATTGAAGTCTTTAGCCACTGGAAATCCATCAGAAAACTTAAGTTCTTTTGGGATTACAGTCCAACCTAAACGAACTCTTGTAAATCCAGCGTACTTGGAGAAAGATGTAGTTTCAATTGCAACCTGCCACACACAAAAACAGATGAAAAAGACATATTTGTGAGTGTTGGTTAAAAAAAATCCAATCAATGCATCGTTAGTGCGACTAAATACTTATGTCCAAAAGGGTAATTTTCCCCTTTCTTTTCTTTGTATTTTATTAATGTTAAGTGTACTTATAGATTTGAGAATAATTTGGTGACTTTGGCCTATTTGACCTGCCAGACCTATGTAAATTGTTCATGTTTTAGCAAAAGTATTCAATATCACCCATTTGACGCGTTGGAAATCAAAAGCAACCCAAACTAGAGTGAATGAGGGTCATATTGCATCCTCTAATGAAATCCCTTTATGAAATTCTAATCTATATGTTAATAAGGAAAAATTTAACGGTCTTAAATAAATAATTCATATATCTAATACATAGTATACAAAAGGTATTAGTAGGCCAACCCGACCCATGCCATTTTGGCACATCAGAAAATTTACTCGCTTTGACTGAATTTCAACAATAATTTGTGACTTAATTCCATGTTTGGATTAAGGCAAGGTAAAATGAGATTGATAAACTGATTATTGGATTTTGTCACAACAGATTATGTGATTATGATTATTTCAGAAAAATATAAGCAGTTAAGATAACAATTCCAAACTTCCCCTTATTTTTGGTGGAAACAATTAAAAATTTACCAAGCAAAGTATCTATAAATTTCGATGTGCATTCGTGAAGTCAAACATATCAAATGCATTTTCCTCATAGTAACTGTAGTAGCAAATCCATCTGTTGAAAATCCAACACTAACAGCATGCATGATTACCTCCAACCTCCTGCAATACACATTCATACACATATGAATATACGATGGATACTAACACACACCAATTTCCTACTGTCATAATTCATACATGCATTTTCCAATTCATACATGTTTGGCCGTAACTGGATTATGGGTTGGTTCTTGGTTCCTAAAGTTAGAACCAATGGGAAAAGACAAACGAATAACAATTCACTTTTGATTTATTATTTATACATAGATATAGACATATATATCCTTAATCTCTTATATAGAATTAGCACAAGGTATTACATTTCTTATGTACTTATCAGATTCCCAACACCAAGGTACAAAATTCCCCCTTAACCTTAACTTTACAACCTGTCCACCGAGTAATATATTTAAGAAAAAATGAAAAACGTGAATTCCAAAAACCAATCCAAACAAAATGTTATTTGGTTCTCATCATTTCTCATCTTCAGTAGTTCGTATCCATAACATGAGAATTACTATCTGATGGAACCAATCATGGCACCCTTAGCTAACACTCACCCATTGAAGTAAACTACTACGAAAATTTACGATAACAATATACACTTCCATTTCATTACCAATCATAGCAACCCAACATTGCTATTATTTGTAAAAAGAAATACTCTGTAGTAAACTACATTGCTATGATTAATAACAAACGCGTTTTAAAAGTAAACTTTCTCACATTAACACATTATCTTAAACACATTACCAAATTTCGTTTTATAAAAGTAAACTTTCTCACATTAACACATTATCTTAATTCGCTTAAGCAATATTTTCTTATAATAACTATAAAATTCAAACTATCTATAATTAACACACTACCACAATATTTACAAACACTATTTTTTTTTAATAAACAATTTTTGCACTATATCTTATGTCACATAATTGTACTCTGAAACCTAACATACAATGATCGGATAATATTGATCAAAATATTTATATCACAACACATATTGTAACTAAACAATGAACATAAATGATAGAAACAATAGAAATGGCTAAAAGCTAAAAAAATTGCTCACTGAATCATAGAATACATCCAAATTAATATCAGAAAAAACAAAAACTGAATAACGTGTTTGATATTCGATCATTGTTATCGAGCAACGATTAACCTTGATTTGTCGATGAACGATTTTCACTAACTTCATGTTGGCCCAAAAGTTAGGGTTAGTACTGAATCAACTAAATATTATTCTTTGATTATTGAGACCGTTTTTAGGTGGATGATTTAATTCATCCGTTCATGATCTCTATCATGATCTGCTGAACAAAATTGGTGATTCTTGGTCGATTATTGAGACGGTTTTATGTGTTGTAATATGAATATTGGTTGTCATTAATTTACATCATGATTAGGGCGATCATGGATGGACTTTGGAGAAAATATTTGAGGGTTTTCTTGTTGGTGGTAATTTATTCGGGGTTGATCTTCCGTTAGAGGGAGATGTGTTGTTTTTTTGTTTGCATTAATTGATTAAAGGCTGGATCACATATGGTCCATTGGATCTCATTTAATTCCACGTGTCATTATCCTGGAGTTTTGGGCAAAGGTTTCCTTAGGGAAAGCTTGTTTTATATAGTGGGAGATATCATACAATTTCACAATAAACAAGTATATACATAAAAACTTAGGGGCTTGTTTGGCTAAGCTTATTAAACATAAGCCCATTTGGGCTTATTTTTGAGACTTGTCGGCTTTTATAAGTTTATCATATCATAATAAACTTAACTAAGCCGACAAGTCTCAAAATAAGCCCCAAAATTAGAGCTTATCTAAAATAAGCCCAAATGGGCTTACGTTTAATAAGCTTAGCCAAACACCCATAATCAAGTTCGCGGCTAAAATTATTTACACAAGTTTAACATTCATATTACAATACTAACCAACACAAGTTCGCGGCTAAAATTATTTACACAAGTCCGCGGCTAAAATTATTTACACAAGTTTAACATTCAAATAAAATTATTTGCCCTTTGTAAGTGGCTGTGGTGGTGTCGATGGGCTGCTGCCGGCGGTGGTTCACGGTGGTGGGCTGCTGCTGCGGTGTGCCATCTAACCAACACAAACACAACATACAAACAATAATTAAACAAACCATAAATAAAGAAAACATAATTAACAAACATAATTAAAAAAAATAATAATAACATACATTTATACAAAATAAATAAACAAAAATTAAACAAAGAAAAAAGAAAAAGATGAAAAACGTGCGCAGTGGTGATAGTGGTGTTGAAGGTGGTTGTGGGGGTAACAAATGTGGTGATTATTTTGGTGTTCTGGTGGGGATTAATTTGGGGTCGATTTGGAAGAGTATAGTAGCAGTGTGGGTTTTTTTTTTTTTTTTTTTTTTTTTTTTTTTTTTTTTTTTTTTTTTGATAAACACTTAGAAGAAAACTGAGTATCTGCTATACCTACTCAATTTGGGGTTGATTTGGGACGACATTTTTATGAACAAAATGGGACGACATTGTCGTCCCAAGGCTTTAGCGAGATAAAAACAAAACTGGCGGGGTCTTTGATTTCCACGAAATTATTGATGAAAAATTTGGGACGACATTGTCATCCCTTCTTGTTTTCTACATGTTTTTCATTTTTAACTTATTTATGTTTAAGACTAATAAATGATTTAAGTAATATTAAAAAGATTAAAATTGATTTAAATTAGTTATAAATTATTTAAATTAATTAAAAATGATTTAGTTAATATTAGATAAATTGAAAAAGATTTAAATTAATATTAGATAAATTGAAAATGATTTAAATTAATATTAGATAAATTGAAAATGATTTAAATTAATGTTAGATAAATAGAAAATGATTTAACTTTAGTTATAAATTATTTAGATAAATTAAAAATGATTTAAATTAGTTATAAATTATTTAAATAGTTTACAAATGATTTAAATTATTTAAAACGGATGAATCGATAAAGTATCTTGATACATGACATAATTAAACAACCAATCCTAAATTAACCAAACTAGTTTACAAATGGGACAATAGGTTATCATTGCTATATGAACTATGAAGTAATTTTTTCCTAAACATCAGTTTATGAACATCTTTAATGTTAAGTTATAACACTTTATGAATCATTCTTTGTCCTGCTAATACGATCCGCCAAAACACTTTCCCACCAAAACTTCCCACCACACAATTGAGATGTTAAACGAATGAGTCAAGATGATATTGGTTATACTTGAGATGTTAAACGAATGATTCGAGATGATATGGTTGTTACGAGATGATGTGGTTATACACGAGATGTTAACATATCATTGTAGTTTAACATATCATTGTAGTTTAATGCATTAGTTATGTCCTAGATAATATCACACCATCTGTCACCAAAACACTTCCCACCAAAATTTCCGACCAAAAATTTCCCACCAAAATACTGGCGCCAAAAATTTCCCACCAAATTTTCCCACTAAGATCTGCTCTTATATACTAACATATTATCCACACAACTTCACAACCTCTTATCCTTAAAGCCACTCAACCTCCCAACCACAAACACACACTGTTAACATGCCCAATATGGCGGAATTTGAAGCTTTTGCTTGTCCTTGTGGATGAGGAGACGTAATTCTGCGAGAATCGCGTAAAGCTTACTCTCGTGCAAGGTTGCAAAAATCGCGAATCGGTAGTCGGGCGGTCAACCACCTTGTAGCATGTAATTGGTCTAGGCGGGATTAATCGGTGATTAATCGTATTGACATTACTAACAAATTTTAATTATTTCTGGCAAGTTTTGTGTAATTCTGATGAGTTTTAGGTATTTTTAGCAATGTATTTTATAAAAAACAACTTGTAAAAAACATAAACAGTTACTATAAGTTATCAAAACAAGTTTACAGTGAGTTTTTGATACTTCCGGCAAGATTTATAGGTTTCCATCAAGTTTGACTACCGTTGATCGCCGTTGACCACGGTTGACCTATTTGTTTGACCCAGTTACATAAATCGGCAAGGTCGATGGCCTTGTAGCACCTAATCGGCGATTAATCGGCCTTGTAGAACTTTTTTTGCAACAATGCTCTCGTGGTAAACTATACTATGTGTGTCCTGCATCAAAGGGTGGGACAACGAATTATGGATGCGATTTTTTTTATGGAAGGAGGAACGACTCTGTAAAATGACCGGTTCTCCTGGAGCTTCAACGCCTCCAACTCATTCCGCAAGACCTTCCATAACTCCAACTCGTTACACTGCAATACCTTCAACATCGAGTCCTGGAAATACAGAGTGCTCAAACTGCATCAAACTGAATCACCAGATAATGGTACTCAATAAAATGCTAGAATTGTATCAGCATCCCAACAACCACACAATTGATTCAGCTGCCTTATTTCACGACCTTTATAATGAGATGCTAGGTGATATGGGAAATCTTCGTATGTAGTGTTTTTGTTGTTGCTATTTGTTGTGTCACTGTTGTTTTTGTTGTTTGTTGTGTTATTGTTGTTGTTTAATAAAATGTTGTTGTTGTTGTGAAAACTGATGTCGGGATTCGTTGCTGTAACAATTCGCAATTTCAGGTTAACTTTTATTCCTGAAAATTTTACTATTCACTTTTCACTATTCATCTCAGAAATTTTTATTTCATATTCTCGTAAGTTAAACTATTTTAACGATAATCCGAGAATTTGACGCTCGTCGGATCATTTCTGCAAAAATCACAAAGCCGTGTCCGAGATTTACTTCTAGGTTTAAACGTCCTTCCAGCATCCCGATATATCCATAAAACGTCATAAACAATAGAAATATGATTTTCTATCATTTTATGACAATTCCAAAAGTTTTGGAATTTTACGTTTTTCAGTTCAGCGTTTTACGCGAATTACGCGTTTTAGACCCGTATTTCCAGTTTTTAGCAGGGTTTTGGCACCCGATAGATCCTACCACTCATTTTATATTTTATTATGGACTATATGAACATTTCTAACAATACTTTAAAGTTTCATAATTTTACGACACCCGGTTTTACGTTTTGAGGCCTAATCATTTACGGTTGGCATTTCCCGGAGTCAAAATGCATCTTTTAACCAAGGATAATACCAAGCCAAGCCACCTCCCCTCCCTATCCTTTTGGAACCGCCACAAGGGGGGGGGGGAGTCACACCCTTGGTGGCTTGATCTCATGGCATGTTGTCTTGAGATGGTTACATGTGTTTTTGGCATGAAAATATCCCATGAAACTAACCTCCTCAAAGGCATATATATACCCCCTCCCCTCTCCTTATGGCCGGCCATCTCACACCCCAAAACCATCTCACCTTTAGCTTTTAGTCTTCTAATTTCTTGCAAGGTTCAAGTGATTGTTCAAGATAGAAACCCTAGTTAGCTTATTTTCACCAAAAATCTTCCAAACCCTAACATACTTGGTGTTTTCTCATGAGTTTAAATCTACTCAATACACCTCAACCTTTATCATCTATCTTTCAAGAATACTAAGAGTAGAAAGGTTGCTTGAAGTGAAAAGGGTTGAAGCTTGTCTATCAAAGTCCATTTCCTTACTAGTTACTCCTTTCTTTAATTAGAAAGCCTAAAGTTGTAAGCCTAAACCTAACATGCTTCTTGTTTATTTATCATGTTCATCTCATTTATATGTTATTCTTGCTATATTATGTGTTGTAATTATGTCCATGATGAATCATGATGAGTAAAAGATGTTGTTGTAATGACTTATTGAAACAAGTTACTAAAACAAGCAAACTAGTGAATATCTTGTTATAACCTGATCAAAATGGTAAAAATTTTATATTGGATTATTACATATTACAGTAGAGGACTTAACAAGAAAACCATAGCAATTTGAACCACCTAAAAAGAGTAAACGAGTCAAAAGTTATGGCGATTTGAAGTTACCAAAGATTTCCGGCAAATCTGCCTAAATGTTTCTGTGATTTCTGTGACAGAACCTAAAACACGCAAAAAGAGGCCTTTCTGGTCCGATTCATGAAAAAGTTAAAACACGAAAGTTGTCCGGAATCACGTTTTCATTCAGGAATAAAGAGGCTCAAGCCTTGAAAACGCCTTCTGAGTGAGATATTTCTCAGTTTTCTTAACAGCTATTTACATATTTTAAGTCACTAAGTTATTGTCATACTTTCAAAGGAATAAAAGGTATTATGACCTATAACCAAGACCCCCACCATGGCTAGAGCCAAGGTTGTGTAACATGACCTTGGAACAAGGACCAAAGGTCATGGCTAGGCCATGACGAAATGACCGAACCAACTTACAAAGGCGTAAACATGAAACAATGAAATTGGCGATAACATGAACAAGCAATTTGTATCTACTTCACCTAAAAGGAAACCATGAGATTTTACCAAGACAAATGGTCACACAAGACTTATAAAACTACCCCTAATAACAATCTTCATGTACTATAAACTTTCCTAAGTTTATACAAATATCGGACATGTAACTTTTTTCGGATCAAAACTTATATCTATATACTTTATCAACTACTACAATAGTAGGGAGCTTCATGTGAGGAGTTCATTACGTAAGCCGTCGAGATGAGTTGTGGATTTACGAGTTAAAGTGTCCTGGCTCCTCGAACGCTTACTAACATGACTTCTGAAATATGTTAGCCCGAACGGTAGTAAACGATATACCAAAACATACATATTCATAAATCTTTCTTTCAAAGACTTACAAAAATACATCATAACTCATCATGGACTAAATGCAAGATATATATATTGGCACTCCGTTATATTCTTTACTCCGAACCTAAGTCGCAACATTCTATTATAGGTTGCTCGTAGAAACCATCGCGATTCGACCATCACATTCACTACTCACTACATAACTTAAGGTGAGTTCGTAGCCCCACTTTCTATTGTTTGACTATTTTACAAACCCATGGGGGGAATACATGCTATTATTTTTCTAATCGAACACGATGCTTTCTACTGTATGCTACCCGACGATGTTTTATTATCACTAAGTAACGATTGCCAAGTTCGAAGTCCCTATATCATGAACCATTAGTCACTACCTTTAGTGAGCGCGAATATTGTGAATAGATCTGTTGGGATTGACGAATCCCATTTGTGTTGAACAACGATGAGTTCACACAAATGCACTATATTTGAGATTTAGCGGTATAACGGCAAAAGTACCTTGATAGGGCTTCTATAATGCCAATTTTGTTGGTTCGATGTTAACGCTTTGGTTGTATGAGCTTAGTGAAATAAATAACGATTTTGTTTTCCAAACATTGGTGTGAGCCTATAACTCACACTACGATTATTGTGTTCAAACGATTTAACTAAACTCTACGAATTCCACTCAACCTTTGTGTTGACCTCTCAAGCATGTATTTCAGGTTCATGACGATCAAGGATGGCACGGAAGGACACGGATACTCAAGAGGGCTATAAATTTTATTATCATTCAAAACTCATTTAATTTGTAAACATGGAACCATCTGGGACCTCATTTTGTAATCTCTGATATTTATACAATTTGAATGATAAATCTTTTAAAAACGACTCAATTGGAGTTCGTTTTCTATTATTGTGTCTATTGTGCCGTCAAGTAACACCCAGTTCGAATTCCGCTGCAACCATGAATTGGGGGTGTTACAGATTGGTACCAGAGCCATGGTTATAGAGAAACGGGTCTAATTGAGACCTAAACTATAACTACAATTACAAGCAAAACCATTTTTTTTAGCCTTCCGCTCTTCGTGCCTTCCATCCTCCAGACGATTATGGACTTATTATGCAAGTTAGGCTACATAAACATATTAGTATATTGCTATATATATGCTTGCCATATTTCGAGCACTCCCCATAAACGATAGAATTATATTAACATTGTAATTCTTCTTATAGAAATCATGTGCGTACCCACTTCTCCCGATTATGTGCCCACTCTACCTAATAACTTCCAAGTCTTACCACCCTCACCCGAGTTCGGATTTGACTTCGTAAATGCCTTCGCTTCTGATGACGAAGAAGAACCTTTCGAAGATTCAACCGACGAAGAAGAGGAGGATAACGAATACGAATATGTACTAGAGCCATTACCACCACCACTATCACCTCCCTCCGATATCCCTACATGTGATGAATTGGATCACTCACTATGGATTGTACCTCGACCACCATTGATCGAACAAGAAAGTCAACATGAAAACTACAGCTTCTCAAATTTCATCGACTCGTACCTCTATGACACATTAAACCAAGAAGTTGCCGATCAATCAGAGCTGCTCGGACCTTCTAATCCACAATAGACTAGTGTGATGATACAAGTTAACTTTCGTACTACTAAACTGATTAGACTCAGTTAGTAAATGTTACGAAATCTATGTAATAACTAGCGATAGTAAAAACGTTGTAATTACTAAACTGAAAGTATCAGTTAGTAAATTTTGAAGAAGCTTGTAATAAGTTTCGATTTTGTAAATCAACCAACGTTGTACGAATAAAACTCTTGTTTTTATACTATCATGTGTTATGCCTTTAAATCTTCAACATTATTATTCTATCATTTCCTATCAAAAATCAAACTTATTCCACAAACTCTCTACTTACGACGTATCTTTTTGAACAATAGAATCATGGCGCCAAAGAAACAAACACCACCAACAATGACGCAAGCCGCCATCCGCAAACTGGTAAAGGACAGTGTCAATGCAGCACTTATCACGGAACGAGCAGCCATAGCTGCTGAGGCTGCAGCAGCCGCAAAAGCCGCCACTGCTGCGGAAGCTGCTATAGCTGCAGAAGCGGCCAGAATTGCCAGTCTTAACCTTGGAGGACCGAACTCAACTACCCCTCCGGTGATCAATGTTGCTACAGTACCAAAGGGTTGCTCATTCATTTCCTACTTGAAATGTGAACCCATCAAATTCAATGGTACTGAAGGAACTGTAGGTCTAAACCGCTGGTGTGAAAAGGCGGAGTCGGTATATTTGGTCAACAAATGCACCGAGAATAATAAAGTTCAATATGCCACCGGTCCACTATTGAATGAGGCATTATCATGGAGGAATTTAGTATATCAACCAATGGGTGTCGAAGATGATCATAAGCTTTCTGGAGATAATATGAAGAAAGAATATTGCCCTCACAGAGAAATGCGGAAATTAGAAGTAGAATTCATGAACCATGTTGTTAAAGGAACCGACATCCTGACTTACAACCATCGATTCCAAGAATTGAGGATACTATGTCCAACAATGGTTTCAACAAAAGAAAAACTGTTGGAACGGTATATCTGGGGACTTCCACCAAGCATACAAGGGAACATGTTTACGTTTGGTCCCAAAACACTTGATGAGGCTACGCGGATATCTCGCAGCCTCATGGATCAAATGGTGCATACGGCAGAAACCCGAAAGCAAAACAATCTCAACGCCAACAACGCCAGCAATACCAATAACCCCAACAACTCCAACTACCGTAACAACAATAACCATAGGAACAACAACAACAAGCGACCATGGGATGGTAACCATGGAAGTAACAACAACAACCAAACTCAAAACAACAACCATCACAATCAGCAAAACAAAAGACAAAGAGCCGCGACGACTTATGTTGCAGCACCAGCCGGAGGTAAATACGTTGGTACTCTACCACAGTGTACCAAGTGCAACTACCATCATGCAGGTCCCTGCCCGGCCAAGTGCAACAAGTGTCAAAAGCCCGGACATCTTGCCAAATATTGTAGAGGCAAGGGTGTATCTACTGGGGCTAACACTCAGCCGATAGTTATATGCTTCGGGTGTGGAGAAAGTGGACATTACAAGAACCGATGTCCCCAAAACCAAGGTCAACAAGTTGAAGACAACCAAGATTGAGCATATATGATAAGAGGAGAAGGAGCTTATCAGAATCTCAACAACACTGCAGAACAATGAAGTTTAGAACTTAGCAGTCATATTTATTTATGCACTTTGTTGTACTATGTGTATGTCATCCCTAGTAATGGGAGTTTTTATGACTTAAGAATATTTAATGTTCAATAAACGACTCTTTGCGATAATTCTCATCTATTGTACTTTCTATTTCCAAACCAATTTGATTGTTTAGCAGACTATTACCATTCTTTGTGACTTACTCAGTTATCTTATAAACCATGCAACAAATTTTACTTCAAGCTAATTTGTTATCACTTTATTGTTTCATATCATTTTACACCAAGATATTCTACCACCATCCTAGAAAAATCACTTCGTTGATACCACCCTATAAATCAATATCATGCCTTCATTTCCAACTTTCATCACAAACCACTAAATCTCAACATACCAAAATGAAGAACACAAACCTTCTTAACCTTATCACCATCATCATCTTCACAACCCTTAATTCCACAAGCTCACTTTCTGATCTTGATGCACTTTTAAAGCTCAAATCATCCTTAGTTACACCACAAGCAAACTCATCAGCCTTACAAGATTGAATACTACGTGACTAAACCGAACATCACATTATCGGTCCTAAATTATACATAGCCTGATCACCTATGTCTAATTCAGGAGGGATCATGTTATGCTAGGAGCAGTCACCTGTATGTTTTCTTAGAAACAAACTTCTCATAAGAAAACTCATCCTACACCATACAATGAAACGACAAAACAAACTACATCACTCTAATCCTCATAAGTAACCACACCTCTTCATCGACACCACTCCAACATATGACACACACAGAACTTCGGGACGAAGTTCCCCGTAAGGGGTAGAGACTGTAACAATTCGCAATTTCAGGTTAACTTTTATTCCTGAAAATTTTACTATTCACTTTTTACTATTCACTTTTCACTATTCATCTCAGAAATTTTTATTTCATATTCTCGTAAGTTAAACTATTTTAACGATAATCCGAGAATTTGACGCTCGTCGGATCATTTCTGCAAAAATCACAAAGCCGTGTCCGAGATTTACTTCTAGGTTTAAACGTCCTTCCAGCATCCCGATATATCCATAAAACGTCATAAACAATAGAAATATGATTTTCTATCATTTTATGACAATTCCAAAAGTTTTGGAATTTTACGTTTTTCAGTTCAGCGTTTTACGCGAATTACGCGTTTTAGACCCGTATTTCCAGTTTTTAGCAGGGTTTTGGCACCCGATAGATCCTACCACTCATTTTATATTTTATTATGGACTATATGAACATTTCTAACAATACTTTAAAGTTTCATAATTTTACGACACCCGGTTTTACGTTTTGAGGCCTAATCATTTACGGTTGGCATTTCCCGGAGTCAAAATGCATCTTTTAACCAAGGATAATACCAAGCCAAGCCACCTCCCCTCCTTATCCTTTTGGAACCGCCACAAGGGGGGGGGGAGTCACACCCTTGGTGGCTTGATCTCATGGCATGTTGTCTTGAGATGGTTACATGTGTTTTTGGCATGAAAATATCCCATGAAACTAACCTCCTCAAAGGCATATATATACCCCCTCCCCTCTCCTTATGGCCGGCCATCTCACACCCCAAAACCATCTCACCTTTAGCTTTTAGTCTTCTAATTTCTTGCAAGGTTCAAGTGATTGTTCAAGATAGAAACCCTAGTTAGCTTATTTTCACCAAAAATCTTCCAAACCCTAACATACTTGGTGTTTTCTCTTGAGTTTAAATCTACTCAATACACCTCAACCTTTATCATCTATCTTTCAAGAATACTAAGAGTAGAAAGGTTGCTTGAAGTGAAAAGGGTTGAAGCTTGTCTATCAAAGTCCATTTCCTTACTAGTTACTCCTTTCTTTAATTAGAAAGCCTAAAGTTGTAAGCCTAAACCTAACATGCTTCTTGTTTATTTATCATGTTCATCTCATTTATATGTTATTCTTGCTATATTATGTGTTGTAATTATGTCCATGATGAATCATGATGAGTAAAAGATGTTGTTGTAATGACTTATTGAAACAAGTTACTAAAACAAGCAAACTAGTGAATATCTTGTTATAACCTGATCAAAATGGTAAAAATTTTATATTGGATTATTACATATTACAGTAGAGGACTTAACAAGAAAACCATAGCAATTTGAACCACCTAAAAAGAGTAAACGAGTCAAAAGTTATGGCGATTTGAAGTTACCAAAGATTTCCGGCAAATCTGCCTAAATGTTTCTGTGATTTCTGTGACAGAACCTAAAACACGCAAAAAGAGGCCTTTCTGGTCCGATTCATGAAAAAGTTAAAACACGAAAGTTGTCCGGAATCACGTTTTCATTCAGGAACAAAGAGGCTCAAGCCTTGAAAACGCCTTCTGAGTGAGATATTTCTCAGTTTTCTTAACAGCTATTTACATATTTTAAGTCACTAAGTTATTGTCATACTTTCAAAGGAATAAAAGGTATTATGACCTATAACCAAGACCCCCACCATGGCTAGAGCCAAGGTTGTGTAACATGACCTTGGAACAAGGACCAAAGGTCATGGCTAGGCCATGACGAAATGACCGAACCAACTTACAAAGGCGTAAACATGAAACAATGAAATTGGCGATAACATGAACAAGCAATTTGTATCTACTTCACCTAAAAGGAAACCATGAGATTTTACCAAGACAAATGGTCACACAAGACTTATAAAACTACCCCTAATAACAATCTTCATGTACTATAAACTTTCCTAAGTTTATACAAATATCGGACATGTAACTTTTTTCGGATCAAAACTTATATCTATATACTTTATCAACTACTACAATAGTAGGGAGCTTCATGTGAGGAGTTCATTACGTAAGCCGTCGAGATGAGTTGTGGATTTACGAGTTAAAGTGTCCTGGCTCCTCGAACGCTTACTAACATGACTTCTGAAATATGTTAGCCCGAACGGTAGTAAACGATATACCAAAACATACATATTCATAAATCTTTCTTTCAAAGACTTACAAAAATACATCATAACTCATCATGGACTAAATGCAAGATATATATATTGGCACTCCGTTATATTCTTTACTCCGAACCTAAGTCGCAACATTCTATTATAGGTTGCTCGTAGAAACCATCGCGATTCGACCATCACATTCACTACTCACTACATAACTTAAGGTGAGTTCGTAGCCCCACTTTCTATTGTTTGACTATTTTACAAACCCATGGGGGGAATACATGCTATTATTTTTCTAATCGAACACGATGCTTTCTACTGTATGCTACCCGACGATGTTTTATTATCACTAAGTAACGATTGCCAAGTTCGAAGTCCCTATATCATGAACCATTAGTCACTACCTTTAGTGAGCGCGAATATTGTGAATAGATCTGTTGGGATTGACGAATCCCATTTGTGTTGAACAACGATGAGTTCACACAAATGCACTATATTTGAGATTTAGCGGTATAACGGCAAAAGTACCTTGATAGGGCTTCTATAATGCCAATTTTGTTGGTTCGATGTTAACGCTTTGGTTGTATGAGCTTAGTGAAATAAATAACGATTTTGTTTTCCAAACATTGGTGTGAGCCTATAACTCACACTACGATTATTGTGTTCAAACGATTTAACTAAACTCTACGAATTCCACTCAACCTTTGTGTTGACCTCTCAAGCATGTATTTCAGGTTCATGACGATCAAGGATGGCACGGAAGGACACGGATACTCAAGAGGGCTATAAATTTTATTATCATTCAAAACTCATTTAATTTGTAAACATGGAACCATCTGGGACCTCATTTTGTAATCTCTGATATTTATACAATTTGAATGATAAATCTTTTAAAAACGACTCAATTGGAGTTCGTTTTCTATTATTGTGTCTATTGTGCCGTCAAGTAACACCCAGTTCGAATTCCGCTGCAACCATGAATTGGGGGTGTTACAGATTGGTACCAGAGCCATGGTTATAGAGAAACGGGTCTAATTGAGACCTAAACTATAACTACAATTACAAGCAAAACCATTTTTTTTAGCCTTCCGCTCTTCGTGCCTTCCATCCTCCAGACGATTATGGACTTATTATGCAAGTTAGGCTACATAAACATATTAGTATATTGCTATATATATGCTTGCCATATTTCGAGCACTCCCCATAAACGATAGAATTATATTAACATTGTAATTCTTCTTATAGAAATCATGTGCGTACCCACTTCTCCCGATTATGTGCCCACTCTACCTAATAACTTCCAAGTCTTACCACCCTCACCCGAGTTCGGATTTGACTTCGTAAATGCCTTCGCTTCTGATGACGAAGAAGAACCTTTCGAAGATTCAACCGACGAAGAAGAGGAGGATAACGAATACGAATATGTACTAGAGCCATTACCACCACCACTATCACCTCCCTCCGATATCCCTACATGTGATGAATTGGATCACTCACTATGGATTGTACCTCGACCACCATTGATCGAACAAGAAAGTCAACATGAAAACTACAGCTTCTCAAATTTCATCGACTCGTACCTCTATGACACATTAAACCAAGAAGTTGCCGATCAATCAGAGCTGCTCGGACCTTCTAATCCACAATAGACTAGTGTGATGATACTAGTTAACTTTCGTACTACTAAACTGATTAGACTCAGTTAGTAAATGTTACGAAATCTATGTAATAACTAGCGATAGTAAAAACGTTGTAATTACTAAACTGAAAGTATCAGTTAGTAAATTTTGAAGAAGCTTGTAATAAGTTTCGATTTTGTAAATCAACCAACGTTGTACGAATAAAACTCTTGTTTTTATACTATCATGTGTTATGCCTTTAAATCTTCAACATTATTATTCTATCATTTCCTATCAAAAATCAAACTTATTCCACAAACTCTCTACTTACGACGTATCTTTTTGAACAATAGAATCATGGCGCCAAAGAAACAAACACCACCAACAATGACGCAAGCCGCCATCCGCAAACTGGTAAAGGACAGTGTCAATGCAGCACTTATCACGGAACGAGCAGCCATAGCTGCTGAGGCTGCAGCAGCCGCAAAAGCCGCCACTGCTGCGGAAGCTGCTATAGCTGCAGAAGCGGCCAGAATTGCCAGTCTTAACCTTGGAGGACCGAACTCAACTACCCCTCCGGTGATCAATGTTGCTACAGTACCAAAGGGTTGCTCATTCATTTCCTACTTGAAATGTGAACCCATCAAATTCAATGGTACTGAAGGAACTGTAGGTCTAAACCGCTGGTGTGAAAAGGCGGAGTCGGTATATTTGGTCAACAAATGCACCGAGAATAATAAAGTTCAATATGCCACCGGTCCACTATTGAATGAGGCATTATCATGGAGGAATTTAGTATATCAACCAATGGGTGTCGAAGATGATCATAAGCTTTCTGGAGATAATATGAAGAAAGAATATTGCCCTCACAGAGAAATGCGGAAATTAGAAGTAGAATTCATGAACCATGTTGTTAAAGGAACCGACATCCTGACTTACAACCATCGATTCCAAGAATTGAGGATACTATGTCCAACAATGGTTTCAACAAAAGAAAAACTGTTGGAACGGTATATCTGGGGACTTCCACCAAGCATACAAGGGAACATGTTTACGTTTGGTCCCAAAACACTTGATGAGGCTACGCGGATATCTCGCAGCCTCATGGATCAAATGGTGCATACGGCAGAAACCCGAAAGCAAAACAATCTCAACGCCAACAACGCCAGCAATACCAATAACCCCAACAACTCCAACTACCGTAACAACAATAACCATAGGAACAACAACAACAAGCGACCATGGGATGGTAACCATGGAAGTAACAACAACAACCAAACTCAAAACAACAACCATCACAATCAGCAAAACAAAAGACAAAGAGCCGCGACGACTTATGTTGCAGCACCAGCCGGAGGTAAGTACGTTGGTACTCTACCACAGTGTACCAAGTGCAACTACCATCATGCAGGTCCCTGCCCGGCCAAGTGCAACAAGTGTCAAAAGCCCGGACATCTTGCCAAATATTGTAGAGGCAAGGGTGTATCTACTGGGGCTAACACTCAGCCGATAGTTATATGCTTCGGGTGTGGAGAAAGTGGACATTACAAGAACCGATGTCCCCAAAACCAAGGTCAACAAGTTGAAGACAACCAAGATTGAGCATATATGATAAGAGGAGAAGGAGCTTATCAGAATCTCAACAACACTGCAGAACAATGAAGTTTAGAACTTAGCAGTCATATTTATTTATGCACTTTGTTGTACTATGTGTATGTCATCCCTAGTAATGGGAGTTTTTATGACTTAAGAATATTTAATGTTCAATAAACGACTCTTTGCGATAATTCTCATCTATTGTACTTTCTATTTCCAAACCAATTTGATTGTTTAGCAGACTATTACCATTCTTTGTGACTTACTCAGTTATCTTATAAACCATGCAACAAATTTTACTTCAAGCTAATTTGTTATCACTTTATTGTTTCATATCATTTTACACCAAGATATTCTACCACCATCCTAGAAAAATCACTTCGTTGATACCACCCTATAAATCAATATCATGCCTTCATTTCCAACTTTCATCACAAACCACTAAATCTCAACATACCAAAATGAAGAACACAAACCTTCTTAACCTTATCACCATCATCATCTTCACAACCCTTAATTCCACAAGCTCACTTTCTGATCTTGATGCACTTTTAAAGCTCAAATCATCCTTAGTTACACCACAAGCAAACTCATCAGCCTTACAAGATTGAATACTACGTGACTAAACCGAACATCACATTATCGGTCCTAAATTATACATAGCCTGATCACCTATGTCTAATTCAGGAGGGATCATGTTATGCTAGGAGCAGTCACCTGTATGTTTTCTTAGAAACAAACTTCTCATAAGAAAACTCATCCTACACCATACAATGAAACGACAAAACAAACTACATCACTCTAATCCTCATAAGTAACCACACCTCTTCATCGACACCACTCCAACATATGACACACACAGAACTTCGGGACGAAGTTCCCCGTAAGGGGTAGAGACTGTAACAATTCGCAATTTCAGGTTAACTTTTATTCCTGAAAATTTTACTATTCACTTTTTACTATTCACTTTTCACTATTCATCTCAGAAATTTTTATTTCATATTCTCGTAAGTTAAACTATTTTAACGATAATCCGAGAATTTGACGCTCGTCGGATCATTTCTGCAAAAATCACAAAGCCGTGTCCGAGATTTACTTCTAGGTTTAAACGTCCTTCCAGCATCCCGATATATCCATAAAACGTCATAAACAATAGAAATATGATTTTCTATCATTTTATGACAATTCCAAAAGTTTTGGAATTTTACGTTTTTCAGTTCAGCGTTTTACGCGAATTACGCGTTTTAGACCCGTATTTCCAGTTTTTAGCAGGGTTTTGGCACCCGATAGATCCTACCACTCATTTTATATTTTATTATGGACTATATGAACATTTCTAACAATACTTTAAAGTTTCATAATTTTACGACACCCGGTTTTACGTTTTGAGGCCTAATCATTTACGGTTGGCATTTCCCGGAGTCAAAATGCATCTTTTAACCAAGGATAATACCAAGCCAAGCCACCTCCCCTCCTTATCCTTTTGGAACCGCCACAAGGGGGGGGGGGGAGTCACACCCTTGGTGGCTTGATCTCATGGCATGTTGTCTTGAGATGGTTACATGTGTTTTTGGCATGAAAATATCCCATGAAACTAACCTCCTCAAAGGCATATATATACCCCCTCCCCTCTCCTTATGGCCGGCCATCTCACACCCCAAAACCATCTCACCTTTAGCTTTTAGTCTTCTAATTTCTTGCAAGGTTCAAGTGATTGTTCAAGATAGAAACCCTAGTTAGCTTATTTTCACCAAAAATCTTCCAAACCCTAACATACTTGGTGTTTTCTCATGAGTTTAAATCTACTCAATACACCTCAACCTTTATCATCTATCTTTCAAGAATACTAAGAGTAGAAAGGTTGCTTGAAGTGAAAAGGGTTGAAGCTTGTCTATCAAAGTCCATTTCCTTACTAGTTACTCCTTTCTTTAATTAGAAAGCCTAAAGTTGTAAGCCTAAACCTAACATGCTTCTTGTTTATTTATCATGTTCATCTCATTTATATGTTATTCTTGCTATATTATGTGTTGTAATTATGTCCATGATGAATCATGATGAGTAAAAGATGTTGTTGTAATGACTTATTGAAACAAGTTACTAAAACAAGCAAACTAGTGAATATCTTGTTATAACCTGATCAAAATGGTAAAAATTTTATATTGGATTATTACATATTACAGTAGAGGACTTAACAAGAAAACCATAGCAATTTGAACCACCTAAAAAGAGTAAACGAGTCAAAAGTTATGGCGATTTGAAGTTACCAAAGATTTCCGGCAAATCTGCCTAAATGTTTCTGTGATTTCTGTGACAGAACCTAAAACACGCAAAAAGAGGCCTTTCTGGTCCGATTCATGAAAAAGTTAAAACACGAAAGTTGTCCGGAATCACGTTTTCATTCAGGAACAAAGAGGCTCAAGCCTTGAAAACGCCTTCTGAGTGAGATATTTCTCAGTTTTCTTAACAGCTATTTACATATTTTAAGTCACTAAGTTATTGTCATACTTTCAAAGGAATAAAAGGTATTATGACCTATAACCAAGACCCCCACCATGGCTAGAGCCAAGGTTGTGTAACATGACCTTGGAACAAGGACCAAAGGTCATGGCTAGGCCATGACGAAATGACCGAACCAACTTACAAAGGCGTAAACATGAAACAATGAAATTGGCGATAACATGAACAAGCAATTTGTATCTACTTCACCTAAAAGGAAACCATGAGATTTTACCAAGACAAATGGTCACACAAGACTTATAAAACTACCCCTAATAACAATCTTCATGTACTATAAACTTTCCTAAGTTTATACAAATATCGGACATGTAACTTTTTTCGGATCAAAACTTATATCTATATACTTTATCAACTACTACAATAGTAGGGAGCTTCATGTGAGGAGTTCATTACGTAAGCCGTCGAGATGAGTTGTGGATTTACGAGTTAAAGTGTCCTGGCTCCTCGAACGCTTACTAACATGACTTCTGAAATATGTTAGCCCGAACGGTAGTAAACGATATACCAAAACATACATATTCATAAATCTTTCTTTCAAAGACTTACAAAAATACATCATAACTCATCATGGACTAAATGCAAGATATATATATTGGCACTCCGTTATATTCTTTACTCCGAACCTAAGTCGCAACATTCTATTATAGGTTGCTCGTAGAAACCATCGCGATTCGACCATCACATTCACTACTCACTACATAACTTAAGGTGAGTTCGTAGCCCCACTTTCTATTGTTTGACTATTTTACAAACCCATGGGGGGAATACATGCTATTATTTTTCTAATCGAACACGATGCTTTCTACTGTATGCTACCCGACGATGTTTTATTATCACTAAGTAACGATTGCCAAGTTCGAAGTCCCTATATCATGAACCATTAGTCACTACCTTTAGTGAGCGCGAATATTGTGAATAGATCTGTTGGGATTGACGAATCCCATTTGTGTTGAACAACGATGAGTTCACACAAATGCACTATATTTGAGATTTAGCGGTATAACGGCAAAAGTACCTTGATAGGGCTTCTATAATGCCAATTTTGTTGGTTCGATGTTAACGCTTTGGTTGTATGAGCTTAGTGAAATAAATAATGATTTTGTTTTCCAAACATTGGTGTGAGCCTATAACTCACACTACGATTATTGTGTTCAAACGATTTAACTAAACTCTACGAATTCCACTCAACCTTTTTGTTGACCTCTCAAGCATGTATTTCAGGTTCATGACGATCAAGGATGGCACGGAAGGACACGGATACTCAAGAGGGCTATAAATTTTATTATCATTCAAAACTCATTTAATTTGTAAACATGGAACCATCTGGGACCTCATTTTATAATCTCTGATATTTATACAATTTGAATGATAAATCTTTTAAAAACGACTCAATTGGAGTTCGTTTTCTATTATTGTGTCTATTGTGCCGTCAAGTAACACCCAGTTTGAATTCCGCTGCAACCACGAATTGGGGGTGTTACAGTTGCCATTTCAAGTCTTGCCTCCAGCATCCTTAATCTTGTCTCTAGCACATGTTTTTGTTATGGAAATTCATAACAACTCGACTCATCCATTTAACATGTTATGCATAGCCATCACAACTCGATTCATCCGTTTAACATGTTATGCATATCTATAAGAACTCGACTAATCCGTTAAATATGTTATGCATATCCATAACAACTCGACTCATCCGTTAAACATGTTATGCATATCCGTAACAACTCGATTGATCTGTTTAACATGTTATGCATATCCATAAAATATCAATAACAACTCGATTCATCCGTTTAACATGTTATGCATATCCATAACAACTCGACTCATCCGTTAAACATGTTATGCATATCCATAACAACTCGACTCATCCATTAAACATGTTATGCATATCCATAACAACTCGACTCATCCGTTAAACATGTTATGCATATCATAAAACTCGACTCATCCGTTTAACATGTTATGCATATCTATAAGAACTCGACTAATCCGTTAAACATGTTATGCATATCCATAACAACTCGACTCATCCGTTAAACATGTTATGCATATCCGTAACAACTCGACTGATCCGTTTAACATGTTATGCATATCCATAAAATATCAATAACAACTCAATTCATCCGTTTAACATGTTTGCATATCCATAACAACTCGACTCATCCGTTTAACATGTTATGCATAGCCATAATAACTTTTTTAAAATTAATTTATATATAAATATTTTTAGATAGATTATTGGATTTAATTTTAAATTAAATTAAATAATTTTAAATATTTTTTATTAAATAAAAGTATTTAAATTAAATAATTTTTTAAAATTAATTTATAAATAAGTATTTTTAGATAGATTATTATATTGTAATTGTTATTTTCAATATTATTAAAAAATGGGACGACATTGTCGTCCCATATGTTATTTTAAAAGCTTCAAAAATATTTTGTAAAATAAGAGTGATTTATAAAGTTTCTGAAAATCAAAAAAATATATGTTTTTACAGAATGGGACGACATTGTCGTCCCAAACTGTTTGGCGGGTAACAAAACACAGGCGGGAAGTATTTATTTTGTCGAATTTTTTTTAAAAAAGACTCTAAATAATAAAATTCAAATTTTAACATAATGGGACGACATTGTCGTCCCAAAATGAGTGGGCCAAAAGCTTCTCGTTGACTGCTATATTTGCTGCAAAAAAGTGGGACCCTTTGTCAATTTGGGACTACGTTTGTCGTCCCATTTTTTTTGTCCGTCCCAAACTCTTTGTTTTGGTGTAGTGAGAGGGGAATGTTACGACCACTTGCGTCGTGTCTAATTTTGTATGGCATAAGGATTATGTCGTGGGCTAAGTTATCTTTATTTGTCTTAATTGTTAAGTCGTGTTTGTCATGGGCTAAGCCCATTCTCATTGTCATTGTTAGGTTAAGTGTTATCATAGGTTATAAATACCGAGCCATTTTATGTCAAACAAATAATTCTCTTCTCTTCTTTAATATTCTTAACGAGCTCATTCCCGTATCAGTAAATGATCATATGCAACATTGGTTAACCTTGATTGTGACAAGAAAATCAAAATCTAGAATTCATTCAATGACACTTGCAAACTTTTTTACAGTAGAAAGTGACCAATATATACAGAAAAAAATGAGCTACTTCCTTCTCCACGAACACTATAATAACGATCTGCTACAACTGAAGTCATATATCTTGACTGAAAGATACTACTAAATGTATCAGTTGTTTCATGTTCAACTGGTATAGATCTAATGATGGCTTCCAGTCCTTTGATGTTCTATGTAACTAAGAGGAAACAATAGCACTATGAATAGATGTGTTCATTCTCCTTCTAATCTTCCTTTGAAGTTTGCAAGACTGCACAACAACTGTTACATACATCCAATCCTTAAATTGACTTAACGAAGCAAAAAGGAAATTTCTGCACCAGCGGTTAAACAATAGAGTACCACAGATCCCCCAAAATCCAACTGCAAATCCAGCACCCAAACTTGTGAAGTCTGATTTCCATACATCATCTGCATCTTCATCATCTTCCTTCTCAACAGGTGTAGCAGGTGGAAACGAACATCTTTTTGTAAGTGGGGGTCCACAAAGTTGAGGGTTACCACTATAAAACGAAAAGTCGAAGAGTTGGAGTTGAGGCCCCGATGGTATTCTTCCCGATAAGTCATTGTTAGAGAGGTCAAGATAACTTAAGAACATTAACTGAGATAAACTCATGGGAATAATTCCATAAAACTCATTTTTTGACAAGTCAAGAGATTGAAGCGATTTTAACTGACCTATATCTTTTGGGACTTCCCCGTGAAGTTTATTAAACGAAAAATTCAAAGAAACCAACTCACGAAGACTTGTGATATCATTAGGAAGTTTTCCGGATAGCTTATTGCTTGAAAGATCAATGCTTATTAGTAGATGGAGGCCTCTTTCAAATGCACGGTCTTTTCCTTTCCACACAAACCATGTTTTGTCAATAGAAAGAGCCTTTTCAGATCCTCTCAATACTTCATCAGAATAAAGATTATTGCCATAAGCTCGGCAATTGTTAGAACTTGCACCTCGTCCCAAACATGGATCAGGAATTCTGCCAGATGGTGCATATGAGATAGCACGAGGCACAAGGTCATCTGGGAGCAGGGATCCTGCATAAGATGAATTACGGTTGGTAATATAATCTCGGAAGCCTTTCCTAGCCATAGCTGTGATATTACCAAAACACGGAGGGATGTTTCCCGAGAACCCGTTGTTAGAGAGGTCAAGGAATTGAAGATTATTTAACCAACAGATTTGGGAAGGTAAACTGCCATAAAACCTATTGGACCGTAATATGAGAACATACAATTCAGAAAGTCTTTCTCCTAACGCTAGAGGGAATTTTCCAGATAACTTATTGTTGGTTTTATAGACAAAATAATAATAGTCGTGTGTTAGGATCGAACTTGAGATCACGGGATTGCACACAATACGTATGAAGAGGAAATGTAATAATTATTTATAATATGTTATAATTAATTATTAAACACAAAACAATTAAATAATAATTAGTATTATTGATTAATGACTAATTAATTATTAAACGAAGATTAGGAAACTAATTACTAGATATTACATGGAAACATAAGAAGGTTCCGGAACACCCTTTGTGGGCTTCCAACCGATCGGCCAAAGGGGGGATCCACCTCCTTTGTGCCTTAAGCTCCAAGTAATCTCTAGTATATAAGCAAACCCAAGGTTAAGAGTTTTCTCATAACTTGTACACACACAAATTGGGTTTTCTCTCCTTCTCTCTTTCTTTGGTCGAACCAAATCCGAACACCCCTAAGGGTTTCGAATTTCTTGCATCAAAAATTGTTTTGTGGAATTTACTTGCATAATCTTTTCCTTGAATTAGTACGTGTGTACAAGAACGTGAATCAAACACACTATTGTTTGATTCTTGGATTGAATTACAAAAAGGTAAGGGGTAATTCATATAATCCTTATAAACCCTAATTAGGGTTCATTGGTTCCGGAAGATTGCATTGATTCTTGTTCGGGCTAGAATCACTACGGTATGTTTGCTATTTAAATTAATGATTAATTAATTACATGTTATTCGATCTATTATAATTGCTTCCGCTCATGCTCACTTTGATGTACTTGGTTTATTAATATGATTGTCATGATATAATAATTCCAACAGTGGCATCTAGAGCCGTTATAATGTGTAATTAATTATCGCAACGCATAAAAATTGGATTTTGATTCGTATAGTTACATGTTTTTTTTAGGGTTTATGTGTTTTAACCCTAACCCTAATTTTTGGGTCGATTAGACCTAAGGGGTTTTAGGGTTTGTTTTTTTATTTTTTTATAAAATTGACTAGAAACCCTAAGATGTCATGTAATTGTTTATGCGTTTTAGTAAACGATCTTGGTGCAATGTGTTAATTGTTAAGCTAAATCCATGAAAAGTGCATGTTTGCATGGATTTTTATTGTGTTATTTAAATGGTTTAAATTGCTTATATATATTAATGGTTAAGTTATATTAAAACATGTAAATTTTAATAGATGTCGAATTGGGGAAGACTCCAATATTAAGTAATCAATTATGTGCTATGTGGTATTTATTTAATTTTGGCTTACGCAATCGATTTATCGATGTATGTGGCTCTTTTTCCAAGAAAAAGAAATCCCTAATTGAATTAATACGTTATACACCTAGATTTGATTATTAATAGGACCTTTTAATAAGATTTGCATGTGGCTACATGTTTTATACATATTTAATTGTTATGATTATGTATATGTGTTTATTTAGTTGTTTTTATTTTTTTATTGTCTATTACTTGTTTTGTTTATTTATTGTGTTAGACATGTTTATTTAAACGAAAGGGTAATTTTGAATAGAAAAAATAATACGGACTAAATAATGGCGAAATTGTTTTGGTTTTTAAGAGTTAAAATTTCAAAGAATTGGTTGATTGATGTTTTTGTACGTAATGGTTAAATAGGCTCGACCGAAGTTTACACACTATAAGATGGGTATAAGGATGGCATCGCATTAAATTGTGGCCTTAGATAGACAACATTCATGTCTTAACCCTCGTTTGTGTGTAAATTAGACTTACCGAACAACCATTACATGTACATTGTCATCTTAAGGGTGAATAATCCACAATTCCACAATGATTATCCGAAACACTAAGCCTTCGGGCTTATGCAAAAGTACGATATAGTGGACGATAATTGATGGTTATTCTTTAATTGGTGAACCCGATACCTCATTCAAAACTTTGCTATTTTACTCTTAGTAAATTGGTAATAAAAATGTTTTGTAAAACCAATGTTATGAAGTTGTATGCATGCTTCTTCATACATTATTTTGATCACATCAAAATAGTTATACCCTTACAAAATTAAGTTGAATGCCATCTAATTAAGAACACTTGAAGTTGTAATTTACGTCATAGTGAGACTTGGCGAGATTGCAATGGAGAGGTAAATTTCATAAATTCATTGCTAGCAGATCAACTGATGTGATGGATTTGTGAGTTTACAGTTTTTAAGTTAGACGACTTAAATTGAGTAGGAAGTGAGACTTGACTCAAGGCATTAAGATGGGGACTAAACATGCTTACAATACAAATGTTTTGTGATTGTAAATCCCATAGATCTAGGAATTGGACAAATGTTATGCCAATTACTTGTACGACAAGTTACCTCATATTATACTTTCATTACTAGCAGATCAACTGAATGTGATGAAACTATGTTTATGGAGGATCCTAGTTTTCAAGATTATTCTATGGATTTATTTTCCTTGGGTATTTTAATTTTCTTGAAAAATTGTATTATCGAAAATACTAATGTTTTGAACTTTCTTTATCTGTAGAAATGGCTCAAACTGATAACACCAACTTACGTTCTGTGTTCAAAACTTATTTTGAACGAGAAAAATTGACTGGCTCGGAAAATTTCAATGATTGGTACCGTTCACTAAGGATTGTCCTGCGAGTGACTGGTCAACTCGAAATCTTGAAAACGCCTTGTCCTGCTGAACCAGAAGGCGCAGCAGCAACTGAAGCTGCTAAGGCCAAATGGAATCTTGATACCAAGGAACATATTGATGTGGCCGCAATGATGTTAGGGGGAATGTCCACAGCTCTTCAAAGACAGTTTGAGGAGTATTTTCCCAAGGACATGATTGATGAACTCAAGAAACTCTATGAGAAACCAACAAATGTAGAGATTTACGATTTGATGGAAGCTCTCCATGGTTGTAAGCAGGGTCCTGGTGAACCTGTGAGTGCTCATGTGTTGAAAATGAAAAGTTACATGGATCAACTACAAACACTTGGGAAACCCTATGACAATGATATGGCTGTGCACTTAATCAATAGATCCCTTGATAAGGAATTTAGTGGTTTTGTGAGGAACTTCAATATGCATTGCGTGGGGAAGACTGTAAGTGAATTGCACGCACTGCTCATTGATTATGAGAAAGGTACACCACAAAAGGCTCCTACGCCCCAAGTACTAGCAATACAAGGGGGTAGAATTAACAAGCCAAATGCGAACAAGAAGAAGGGTAAAGGAAAGAAGAAGGATGATAAGAATAAGCAGGTTATGGCTTATCAACCACCTCCACCAAAGAAGAACCCTTCGATCAAGAATAATCCAAAGAAGGATCAAGGATGCCATTACTGCAAGGTGATGGGCCATTGGAAGAGGAATTGTCCTCTTTATCTCGATGACTTGCGAAACAATAAGGTTAAGAAGACTGGGCACATGGGCGCCAGCACTTCAGGTAACTTATTTGTCATTGAATTATTTACTTTATCTCGTATGATAAATTCCTGGGTATATGATACTGGATGTGGTATTAATATTTGTAATACACTGCAGGGGTTTAGAGAGGAAAGGAGACTAGCTTATGGGGAGCAATTTCTGCATGTGGGAAATGGAGCACAAGCAGCAGTTGAAGCCATAGGAATGTTTAATTTAGTTTTACCTTCGGGTTTAGTACTTTGTTTAAACAATTGTCATTATGCACCTTCTATAATTAGAGGTGTTGTTTCCTTTTCATGTTTGTTGGATCTTGGTTTTTCTCATACTATTGATGGCAATAAAATTTCTGTTTCTTTAAATGGTGTATTTTATTTTAATGCTGTTGCTGTGAATGGTGTGTTTGAAATTGATATGAACAATTGTGTGACTTCCAACAATAATAATAATTCGATGTACAGCATAAGTAAGAGAATGAAGTATGACTTAAATTCGTCTTACCTTTGGCACTGTAGACTTGCCCATATAGGCAAGACTCGCATGCAAAAGCTGCAACGTGAAGGGCTTTTGAATAATATCAATGATGAGTCATTTGATAAATGCGAATCTTGTATTTCTGGGAAGATGACGAAGAAACCTTTTCATAGTAATATGGAAAGAGCTTCAGATCTACTTGGTTTAATACACACGGATGTGTGTGGACCACTTAGACATGTGTCAAGAAGAGGTGCTGTCTACTTCTTAACTTTTACGGATGATTTCAGCCGTTATGGTTATGTTTATTTACTTAAGCATAAACATGAGGTGTTTGAAACATTTAAAGTTTTCAAAGCAGAAGTAGAATTGCAATTGGGAAAGAAGATTAAAGCTCTTCGTTCTGATCGAGGTGGTGAATACCTTAGTCAAGATTTTAAAGATTTCTTAACTGAGAATGGAATTGTCCAGAATCTCACATCTCCATATACTCCACAACAAAATGGTGTATCTGAGAGAAGGAATCGTACATTGTTGGACATGGTTCGATCAATGTATAATCTTACTAATCTTCCTTTGTCTTTTTGGGATTATGCTCTTGAATCAGCTGTTCGTATTTTGAATATGGTTCCCACCAAGAAGGTTGATAAGACACCATATGAGATATGGACTGGAAAAGCTCCGAACTTGTCTTATTTAAAGGTCTGGGGTTGTGAGGCATATGTTAAACGTGACTCACAAGATAAACTCCAACAAAGATCTGTAAAATGCATTTTCATAGGATACCCTAAGGAAACTATGGGTTACTATTTTTACTACCCACCTGAGAACAAAGTGTTTGTTGCAAGATATGGTGATTTTCTTGAAAGTGAATTTGTCATTCAAGAAATCAGTGGGAGAGTATATGATTTAGAAGATGATCTAAATAATGCATTGCCTTCAGAAAACACTAGCACACTTCCTATAGAACCGGAAAGTCTGGGTCCTCCACCGGAAGTTGAAGTAATTCCCATTCGCAGATCTGCGAGATCTGTGAAAGCTCCTGACCGTCTATGTCTTAATGTAGAGGTCGATCAGCATACACTAGGGGATCTTGATGAACCTACTAGTTATAGAGCTGCCATTAAAAGCCCTCAAAAGGCTAAATGGAAAGCTGCTATGGATGGGGAAATACAATCCATGCATGACAATGAAGTCTGGGAAGAAGTTGACTTACCTCCTGGTGCCAAGGTAGTTGGGAGTAAGTGGCTTTATAAAATCAAGACTGACATGAATGGATATGCACACATTTATAAGGCTCGTCTGGTTGCTAAAGGTTTTACTCAAACTTTTGGAATAGATTACGAGGAGACGTTTTCTCCTGTAGCAGACATAAGAGCTATAAGAATTCTCATAGCTATAGCAGCGTACTATGATTATGAGATTTGGCAAATGGATGTGAAAACCGCTTTCTTAAATGGTTATCTAGATGAAGACATCTATATGGAACAACCAGAAGGGTTTGAAAATCCAAAATTTCCGAAGCGTGTTTGCAAGCTTAAGAGATCCATTTATGGATTGAAGCAAGCATCACGACAATGGAACAAGAGGTTTGATGCTGAAATTAAAAAGTTTGGATTCACTCAAAATCTTGATGAGCCATGTGTGTATCACAAAGCTAGTGGGAGTGATAATGTAATTTTCCTAATTCTATATGTTGATGACATATTGATCATGGGAGAAGACATTCCAAGTTTACAAGCTGTTAAGGCATATCTTGGAAAGTGCTTTTCAATGAAAGATTTAGGAGAAGCTGCATACATTCTGGGAATCAAAATCTATAGAGATAGATCAAGGCGGTTAATTGGATTAAGTCAAAGTGCTTACATTGACAAAATATTGAAGAGATTCAATATGCAAAATTCCAAGAAAGGATATTTGCCGATGGAAGTAAAACATGGCTTATGTAATGAGTATTGTGCTTCAACACCTGAAGAGGTGGATCGCATGAGTAATGTTCCTTATGCTTCGGCTGTAGGATCTATTATGTATGCGGTTAAGTGCACAAGGCCAGATGTGGCGTTTGCTCAAAATATTACCAGTCAATTTCAACAGAATCCAGGTGAAAAACATTGGATTGCTGTTAAACATATTCTTAAGTATTTGAGGAATACAAAAGATATGTTTTTGGTATATGGTGGAAATCCATCTACAGAACTTTGTGTTACAGGTTTCTGTGATGCATCCTTTCAAAGTAATAAAGATGATTCGAAGTCTCAGACGGGTTATGTCTTTGTTATCAATGGAGGAGCTGTAGATTGGAGGAGCAAGAAGCAGAGTACAATTGCGATGTCTGCAACAGAAGCTGAATACATTGCTGCTTCGGAAGCTGCTATGGAGGCTGTTTGGATTAGGAAATTCGTTTCTGGGCTTGGTGTTATGCCTTCAATTGAATTACCTATTGATATGTATTGTGACAATTCTGCTGCAATCATATTTGCCAATGAACCTGGAGTCATGAGAGGCACCAGACATTTTCTACGGAAGTATCACTTTGTTCGTGAAAAGGTTGACGAAGGTGAAATAAATCTGGTGAAAGTTCACACAGATGATAACTTAGCTGATCCGTTCACTAAGGCTTTGGCGAAAGAAAAGCTTAATGAATTAGCCAATGGAATTGGACTTAAATTAGCTAGTAGTTTCATGCATAACTGTGATTAGTATTTGGATAAAGGATATTGTAAACAATTATTATTTTAATGAAATAAAATATGTTGGTATGTTTATTTCTATTTGTTAATTATTGTTGTCCTATTTTTGCATGTTTAAATCCATGAATAAGAGTTATTCTAAATTGTCCGTTGTCAGTTAATAATATGGGAATATTATTAAATTAAGACAAGTATGAAGTTGGTATAATATACTTAATGTATATTGATGCGTAGTCATGCCATTTCAGATGATATTCGATGTTACTGAATATAGGACTTATCCCAACTATATGATGTTACTTTATGGATCTTGTCATTAAGTAAATCATAAGAAGTTATCCTCAGACTTGAGATACAAGATAACGGTCATGAATGTAGTACATTTTTGTGAAACAATTTAACGCTATACGTAAATGTTAGTAATAAGGGTTGTTTTCGGAAGTGTTACAAAGTTTGTGTGTTTTGCTTGTAGTCAATAAAGAATTTGTTCCTTCAAATTAATTTTTGAAGTTTAATACTGCTGGGCCCCTCGTAGGGTTGTCAAGGTGTTTGCATGGCCATGCCCAAGGTCTTTGATGAAAGGTTCAAAAGATTTGGTAATCTTGTCAATCACTAAGAACGAGAAACAGAATGGTTAATTAAGGAATGACCTAGATCCATATCCTTATTAACGTAGTATTAGAAACAAAGGGATAATAATAATGAGAAATCATTAAAAGGTTTTCCAGGAGCCTTACTCAAGTTGTACTAGAGGCATCGACGTGTTGCAAGACGCTAATCGATGTGATCACACTATTATGATATGTCTAAGTGGGAGCTGTTGGTTTTATAGACAAAATAATAATAGTCGTGTGTTAGGATCGAACTTGAGATCACGGGATTGCACACAATACGTATGAAGAGGAAATGTAATAATTATTTATAATATGTTATAATTAATTATTAAACACAAAACAATTAAATAATAATTAGTATTATTGATTAATGACTAATTAATTATTAAACGAAGATTAGGAAACTAATTACTAGATATTACATGGAAACATAAGAAGGTTCCGGAACACCCTTTGTGGGCTTCCAACCGATCGGCCAAAGGGGGGATCCACCTCCTTTGTGCCTTAAGCTCCAAGTAATCTCTAGTATATAAGCAAACCCAAGGTTAAGAGTTTTCTCATAACTTGTACACACACAAATTGGGTTTTCTCTCCTTCTCTCTTTCTTTGGTCGAACCAAATCCGAACACCCCTAAGGGTTTCGAATTTCTTGCATCAAAAATTGTTTTGTGGAATTTACTTGCATAATCTTTTCCTTGAATTAGTACGTGTGTACAAGAACGTGAATCAAACACACTATTGTTTGATTCTTGGATTGAATTACAAAAAGGTAAGGGGTAATTCATATAATCCTTATAAACCCTAATTAGGGTTCATTGGTTCCGGAAGATTGCATTGATTCTTGTTCGGGCTAGAATCACTACGGTATGTTTGCTATTTAAATTAATGATTAATTAATTACATGTTATTCGATCTATTATAATTGCTTCCGCTCATGCTCACTTTGATGTACTTGGTTTATTAATATGATTGTCATGATATAATAATTCCAACACTTATTATCCCCAACATCCAACAATCTTAGTTTTGTCAAATTGCTCAATGCCATCGGCAGTTCGCCAACAAAGGCGTTTCCTCGCAAATACAATGCTTCAAGCTGATTTAAGGATCCCAACGAAGAAGGAATTTTCCCAGATAGATTATTATTGCAAAGATTAAGAACCACAAGCTGTTCTTGGAATTTCAACCAACAATCAGGCAGGGTCCCTGATAAATAGTTATCTGAGAGGTCAAGGAAAGTTAAAGCAGAATCAATTTGACACATAAACGAAAGTGTTCCTGAGAACTTGTTTCGAGAGAGGTTTATGGCTACCAGTTTGGATGGCAATAACGGTATCCTACCTTCAAGATGGTTTTTACTCAAATCTATTCCAGGATACGCATCAAAATGTAACTGCATATCTGGTAGCATACCTTTTATTTCATTTGAAGAGAGATTTAGAAATTTCAATCCAAGTGGTAGGTCCCAAAACCACGCAGGAATGCTATCTGATATTCCCGCACTAGAAATATCAAGATGTGTGAAATTTCTTTGAGTTTCGAGCCATAGTGGGAATCTAGGACCCAACTTGCAGGACTGCAAATATATGGTCTTCAATTGGAAAGGAATTTTCATAAGGGAGCTTAATTCTAATGCTAAAGGATTGAAAGATAAGTCCAAATACGTTAACTGAGTGAGATTTAGAAAATGAACGTCAGAGACTACGCCTTCCAAGAAGTTTGACGAGGAATAGGTCCACTGAGATTTGCAGCAGAAATATCCACACGTCGTAAGCTTGAAAGAGAACCCATAAAGTTTGGTATAGGATTGGACTGAAAGTCGATACCACTTAAGTTAAGATATTCTAATTGATGCAATACAGGTAATGATGTACTAATGTTACCCACCAAGCGATTAGAAAAGTTAGAAAGATCAAGTCCGATAACATGACCAGTGTTGTTGTCGCAACTTACACCAACCCATCTGCAACAATCTTTCTTTTCTTCTTCGCTACCCCAATCTCCTAAACTATTATGGACACCAACTAAATTTTCTTTTACTAACAGTAAAGCTTGCCTCTCTTTCTCGATACAAGACCTTGTACTCCCCAACGTAACATTATCACCATCGACAAATGAACCAATGCTTAGCAGAAACAACACTTTAACGAGCATAGTATAGGAAACTAAGAATCTAATAAAAACGACAGACTAGCATGAATTGAATAACTCGGGTGTATAACTATATATTTCTATAGAAAGGTAAATGGCTTTAAGACACCATGATTGCAATATATATATATATATATATATATATATATATATATAGGGAAGGGATCCAATAAGAAGAAAAATTAAAATGAGAAGAGTAGGAAGAGTTTCTAGCCACACAATTCAAATAAGAGGGAGAAATTTAAGGGGAGATGCATCTATTTTTGTAGGTGCATCTCAAATGTGTGGTTGTGGTTTCTTCTTATCCTTCTCATTTTAGTTTTTCTTCTTATATCTATATCTATATCTATATCTATATCTATATCTATATCTATATCTATATCTATATCTACATTATATATAACAGGAGACATTTGAAGAATATGTCACCTCATTGCCCAGTCAATGCCCAGTAATTCCTTTTCAGCCATGTCATCAACCATGTCATCACATTCAAGTCATGTAAGCAATTTTTTTTAAATTTATTTTTTTTTTTTTTTAAATTTTTAATTAAAATTTCGAAATTTTTTATCTTGACGTTTGTTGATTAAGTTTTTTTTTTAAAATTCGTATTTAATTAAAAACATGCATTAAAGGTACTAAAATTCGGATTTAAAAATCATCCTTAGCAAGATTCGAACTTGGGTCATTTAATCCACATACAAGTGCTTCAACCACTAGACCAACCCAGTTTTTATGATTTACAATACAAAATAAATTAGTAATTCTTAAATAATTGATATTGTTAAGCTATATTTAAGGAATAGATTATGCATAGTCACCTCCTTTTTATGCTTTATATAAATTTTAATTATTATTCATTCATTATATCTTCTCGGTTCAGCAAATACGGTTTTTTTTAAAAAAAAAAGGTACGTCTCTTTTTCCTTCAAAACCCTAATCATGATATGCAAACCATCTCACACACGTTTGATAATATCATTCATGTTTAATTTTTTTTAACTGATCATGTATCAATATAATAACAATTGTGTTTATTTTGTAAGTGTCCAAGACGTATAAGCAGGTGAATGGTATACAAGTTTATCACCTCTTTATGATGCCATAATGAAGCTGTTAAGGTACGCACTATATCATCTTTGAAATTTATTGAATTTTAGGCTTAAATTTCAAGCTTATCATAAGGATTATTCATTGTCGATGGATATTATGAACACCAGGAACAAAGTGGTTTGACTTTGTCAAGAGGGAAGTGAATTTTATTTGAAGATTATTAATTATTATGCATGAGCACCAATTATTACGTTATGGTGTAGTTATCTAAAAAAAAGACGTGCAATTTGTATCCATTGACAGATTTTGTATCCATTGTGATTTGTATCCATTACCCTCTCATGATATAGAAAAAAAGAGGTAAATTAATTATTGTTTCAAGAACTATTATTGTAGGATGAGGAGGTAAGGATATTTTTTTTTTTTTGTATTTGCTATGCACTCCATTTATTTTATTGCAAAGCCATATTGATATGAGTATATGATACAACTGATGCTAACATGATTTTTTTTGTAAAGAAAACTCCATAAGTGAAGCATTAAAGGTTCAGTTATGGGTTGAATGACAACTTCTTCCTTTGAAGGTATAGTTTTTATGATGATCTTTTGGAGTCAATGGTTATAAAACTACGTTATGTATGATCTTATATCAATACATGTTTTTGCATGATTTTTCCGTAAAGAATAACATGATTGAATAGATTAAGGTTTTGTGGAGACGATGCATAGATTATTTAAAGAATAAAGAAGAGTTGCTTTAATTTGTGTAGTTTTTATTATTTAAGCTCAAGCGAGAATGAGTTTTCATGTTTTTGCTGGCTACTTATATGTTTGAATCCAGACAATTGAGTTCTGGAGAGATGCTGACATTCTGTCAAAGCTTCACAATCCAAACGTTGTGGCACTTTATGTAGTACAGGATGGACCTGGTGTGACATTATCTACTGTCACAAAGTTCATGGTCGATGGATCACTAAGACAAGCATGTATCTTTTTGTTGATTCTTAGCTCTAATGACAGATTCCAATAAGACATCCATTATTTCGATGGTTAAGACCCTTTCAGCCACAAAAAAGGTAGTGTCAGATATAGAAGAAAATTAATAGACAACAACATAGTTTCAATTTATTTATAGCTTGATCACCAGATGTTAAATGGTGTTACAAAAAGCACTCTGATTTTTCGAAATAGATCATTATGATTTATGAGTACTTTCATTATCAAAAACTTATATAACTGTTTTCATAAGTTTTAATGGTTTTAGACTATGTGTTCGTTATTTTCGGCAAAGATGAAGTTAAGGAGGATAAAGAGTCTCTAAAAGGAAGCGCTAAACGTAAAGGAGCTGTTGACCATGACCAGAAGTTAAAGATGCGACTATTAATAAAACTTCGTATCCAGTAATAGAACCAATAAGCACACATGTGCAGTTGGTTCAGTGTGCTTCCATAAACCGGAAGAAAAAATCAGTGGATATTCCTCCTGATACTCTCGATAAGGTATGCTATCTTAAGTTCATAGTTTATTGTAATTGTCTCAGGAAGCCATGGTTTATAGTGGTAATCATGAGCGTGACTGGCTAACCTCAGGATCTTTTTTTGAGAACAATGACTCAAAATATTGAAACAGTAGAACATAAAACAAGTCACAACTGTCTTGCCGGGGGCTTATATAATTGGATGTTTGATCCGTGTAAGAACTTGTAAGGAACCCGCGGGCCGTGGAGCCATGTCAGAAGCTCTTATGTGGGCCAAACTTCCAAATTCAAAAGCCCTCAAAATTGGTCTAGAACGTGCAAAGTCCCTCAATTTTGGTCTCCTTCCCTAATTTTCTGTAATTTGTGTGGTCTATTTTTATTTTATTTTATTTGAGAGGTTCAACATTGTCATCCATGAAAGATCTTTAATGTTTTTAGGATTTCAACATTGTGCAAGGATGAAAGAAACTTAACAAGAGCTGCTAGAAGTTTTTCACAATGTAAACAAGTAAAACATCAAGGAAGTAAAGAAATTACCAGTTGTACAAAGACAAAAACCAAAAGCAAGTTTATTCTAATAGAATCTTATTTTAGCATTTTGCGGTTTTGAAATCTCTATAAGCCAATAAGCTGCTTAAATAAGTTTTCTTAAACACCCCCAATGTTGAATGAATGATAGGTCTGGATGATTCAAAGTCATGGAAAAACCTATTGATTACGCATCTGATATCAATACTTGCATTTGTTTGGTGTTCTACAGGGCATGTAACATGTTGTCATCGACAAATTATAAAAGCTTTGTGTCTCCCAATATGTCAATAACAGCGGCATTCGTGCAGCCTTTTGAGGTAAATGTGGTCATGAGTTTTTTTTAGTAGATCATTGCAGGCAGGATATACATAATGTATCAGATTTTATTAGCCTTTTGTGAACTACTGCTGTTATAGGTGCCACTCACGGGCCGACTATAGGTGCTACCAGTTCGCATGGGAATGCTGAATGCCGATGTTGTATGTCACAAGGTAGGTTAAGTTATTAGTATTTGTTTAACTGGGATGGTGTTTTATGTTGCATTTATTTTTTACAATTGCATACGGGTACCTCTTCTCTTCTTCTTGCAATTTAAGATGTGTCGTCAATCAATGTCTTATATTGATGACACATACTAGAGCCTTAACAAGTAAACCCGGATGTCGATGGTAAAATGGATATTTGGTTCTAAAATGTATTTTTAGTGTTCATTTTGAAAATTTGGATTCTTTATTCAGGTATTTGAGATGCTGAAAGAACAACCATTTTATCAACCGAAGGTGGGAACTTACATGAAGCTTATTATTCTACTTGGAAGATATGGGCAACCCCAACATGCACGAAACCTCTTTAACATGATGATTGAAGTGGGACTTGAACCCACTGCAAAGCTCTATACAGCATTGCTTGCTGCTTACTATCGAAGCAACGTCATTGATGAGGCATTCAAAATTCTTGACCAAATGAAAACTCTTCCTTTATGCCAACCTGATGTCATACATATAGTATACTCATCAAGGCCTGTGTTGATGTTTCTCGCTTTGATCTTGTGGAATCTCTCTATGAATAAATGGCTGAAAGATCCATAACGCCAAATACTGTTACTCAAAATACAGTCTTGGCAGGATATGGAAAGGTTGGGAAATTTGATTTAATGGAAAAAGTGCTACTTGGAATGCTGGATAGCAGTACCTCTAAACCAGATGTATGGACAATGAACACAATTCTCAGTTTGTTCAGCAACATGGATCAAGTTTAAACTATGGAGCAATGGTATGAAAAGTTCAGAAATTTTGGGATTAATTGAACCAGAAATGAGAATGTTTAACATTCTAATCATGCATATGGAAAGAAAAAGATGTGTGATAGAATTTCAACAGTAATGGAATACATGAGAAAGCTTTCATTCTCGTGGACAACTTCTACCTACAATGATTGAGGCATTTTCAAACATAGGTGAACATGGAATACACTGTTTGACCAAATGAGAGGAGAGGGTATGAAGGCAGACACCAAGACATTTTGTTGTCTAATAAGAGGGTATGCAAATGCAGGCCTTTTTCATAAGGTGATAAGCATGGTAGAATTAGCTGGGAAATTAGAGATACCTGAGAACATGTCATTTCATAATACGGTAATTTATGCATGTGCAAAAGCAGATGATCTGATGGAGATGGAGAGAGTTTACAATGTGATGAAGGATAAGCAATGTAGGGCAGATGAAACAACTTTTTATATGATGGTAGAAGCTTATAAAAAGGGAGGCTTCAATGACAAGGTATATGATTTGGAACACGAAAAAGAACTTATGATGAGTCCGAGTCGAGCATTAGCTATGTAGTACAAGTTTTATCAGAAAAAAGAGATTGAAACTTGGTAGAAGTTAGATGCGACCGAAACAAGAAATACTCAGGTACTACGAGCTAGAATGTTGCACATTTAATTCAAATTATGAGCTAGAATGGTCTTTTCATAGGAAAAGGATTTTTTGTAAGTGAGGGTATACTGCATATTGAGAATTAGAGCTATGTATTTCTTATGTATATAGCATCAGTGTATTAAATTAGAGCTTTTGTCGGCATACTAATGTTGATTGTCTGCTTTTGTTTTCAATAACGTCTTGAATCTGTTTACATCGACCTGGGGGTTTGTGACGGTTTCTTTGAATATTACGGTCAGTAATTGATTTAACGCAATATGGGAACATTCAATTTTACTTGACATCATCATTATAAAAGTTGTGGCTTTCACGATCTCTATTATAGTTTTGAATTATTTTTTGCGTTTACCAGTTTTAGTTATAAAAGTTGTGGCTTTCACGATCTCTATTATAGTTTTGAATTTGCAGGTTTGATTAATGTGAGAGTAAGAGGCTGATAAAGATGTTTTTGGTGTTTGAATTATCTTTGTTATGAGGCTGAGGAGCAATTTTTACCTAAAGTGGATCCTCTGTTGCTGAACAAGACCCTTGAGAAGATTGTAAAAAACATTGAATTGCCAAAAGTCTGTATGTGCTTATATAGGAGTGTGCGACATTCATGATCCTGCTATAGCAATGCGCCAAAAGGTCACGTGTTCCTCTTTTTATTTTAAATATATGGTTACAGTTAATTACGGGTCAAAATGGGCCTGCTAAAGATTTTACAAAGGATGGGTTACTCAGGACCAACGTGGACGTACTCTGATCATCTATAATTTTTTCTGAAACAACGCGAGAACATTTTGTCAATGCAATCCCAAACACCCCTTATCAAAACATAATATAAGTTTTTAGACATGCATTCTGACATGAACCTGTTTGCCGCATCAAATAACACTCATAATACTGAATTCATGGTTGCACCTTCATACCTCGCAGAAAGTATTCTCTTACCTTGTCAAGTGTTGTAAACCCAAAGTATACCTTATTATCACTACTCAGTACTTACCAAACATCCCTCCCTTGATTCTTATTAACACGGAAATTACTTGCTAATAATAGGCAGTAAACAGAAAAAATAACTTGCTTGATACAAGGTTCCAAGTTTGTTTCTTTTACAATACCACCATTCTTTCAACATGTACACTTTTCAACTATTTGATAGCAATATAGTTCTTACTTCGAGTATACATTAATAAGAAAAGTATGTAACAAAAATTTTTAAAACTTTGAGCATTTACCAAAGTTAATAACTGAGTTTGCTCATAAGGTTGACTATTTCTAATTTTCACGAGGTGCATGTTCTAATTGTTAATGGTTAGTGAAAGTTGTCATCGAGGCTACTACCAGTTTTTAATATTGATTGAACAAAAATTATTGATGTGATGATAACGATGTCTCAGTAAGTTTTCTCTTTTATAGTACATATAATTTTTGGCCTAAGATGTTTATATATGTTTGATTATCCATGAGCAATTTTTTTTAATACTTTGTATTTTAAGGCTAATTGTTAAAACATTAGTCTGTTCCTTGTATTTGAATGTAATAAGTATAGTGAAAGACTGAAAGCATGGCTGTAGAAAATCTTGATCGTACATAAATACTACTGAAAAGTTTAAGTATAGTCTGTTCATATAATGTATTTTCTGTTTTTGTATTTGCTTAGGGTATATTAAACAGGTTGCGTTTGGCCACTGCTCAAACGCACATCTATGCACACTATATTTTTTTATACTAATGAAAAGTTTAAGACATCGCATTCTCAGGATTGCCACTAATTGATTCGTGAACTGGAAAATATAACGAAACATGGTTCTAACGCATTCAAGTCAAGCGAAATTGCGTCAGTGCTAAAGAGGTGCATGCAATCCAGTTCATTCACATTTTAGGGTTCTTTATCCGATTTACTTGCCCAGTATTATATTGTGATAAAAGCTCATTTTTCTATGCCTGCGAACGTATTACAGGTTGTTACAGGATTCAACAAAGGAACACGAAGAAACCATGGTAGCTTACACGGGAATCTAGCTTCTGCATTGGGGAGCCCTCCTGTTGTTCCTGATA
This sequence comes from Artemisia argyi, assembly GCA_030686995.1. NCBI lineage: Eukaryota > Viridiplantae > Streptophyta > Magnoliopsida > Asterales > Asteraceae > Artemisia > Artemisia argyi. Next base: position 154,083,364 of record CM060709.1, on the reverse strand, counting down.
TTGGTAACCATCTCACAATGGCATGAAATATCTATCCAAGAAACTTCAACTTTTGGTACAATTATTCTGCACACATCACCAGATGAGTTGAGCAGCAAAAGCCCTCAGATGGATAACTGGCATAGAAACTGCACAAAGGGTACCCCATAATCTATCCATCTCTATATCTTCTATAATTTATTTAATGGTCAATTAAATACTTCTTACATTGTTCTAGGATTAGGAAAGTCAAAGGAAGACACCGACACTCACATCATTCAATAGCTATGGAGGAAGGGGAAAGGTTGAAAACAAAGGCATCCAAGAGACGGTGGTACACTGAAACTGCTCAACCAATGCACAACCATCACATTTTAATTACAACCATCACATTTTGTAATTACAAATCCAAATTTTAATTACAAGTCATGCCCGCCCATCGGGCGGGCTTAGAAGTCTAGTATATATATATATATATATATATATATATATATATATATATATATATATATATATATATATGGGGGCTTTATTTTCAGAACCCTGTTAAGTGCGGGAACTGCGAGAACTCCAATTTTGCATTAGAAAACATGCATGTTCATGTAAAACATGTATGTTTTCTTACATACACCTTAATACAAATACCTGCGTAATATACATGTTCATATAAAACCATTTTGTATTGATATGTTGAACTTAACAGGGTTTTATATGAATATGTATGTTACGCAAGTAAGTGTATTAAGGTGTATATAAGAAAACATACATGTTTTATATGAACATGCATATTTTCTAATGCAAAATTGGAGTTCTCGCAGTTCCTGCACTTAACAGGGTTCTGAAAATAAAGATACACTATATATATATATATATATATATATATATATATATATATATATATATATATATATATATATATATATATATCACCTGACCCTTTTTTCTGCATGTTATCTAGAAGTATAGAAAAAATAAAGGTTGTTGTGAAAAGTTTTCCACACGCTAAATATGCATAAAAAATGACTAGATTAAATGATCACAAGGAAAAGTTTTGACTCTAAGAACCCAAGAAATAGTCAGAGTCAATGTAGAACATGTCTTACCTGCTACTTACATGGGTTGGGTGACTTAAAATATGTCAAATTAATCATTATTTTTTGTTACAAACAATCAAATGAGGATAAAAGGTTGTTGTTTACAAGTGGTCACATATCTTAGCAATCTTCTAGATAATAGAAGAAAACAGTATGAATCTTCGATTGAACTAAATTAAGTTAAAATTATTGAATCTAATTGTTTGTATGAGAAGCGAAAAATATGACTAGCAACTTTTTATTTATTTATTTATTTTTATTATTATTTTCTTTTTGAAACTATTAAGATACAACTTTTTTACAAGTATATGGCCAAACCTGGATACCGCTCGTGCCCGAAACCCAGGCCCAATAACTTTGGGCTCTCATGGATCATATGGTCCACTAGGTTTTATGATATATAGTTGGCCCGTTGTTCAGTCCAAACCTCTTTATATTATATTTGTCTGGAAATAATATGTTTCCATGATTCTTGAAATATGATTATAAAATATAATTTTACGTAAACAATTTTTAAACAAGCAAGTTGGGTGGGAGCTAGAAGAATTCAAAATGGGGACGCTTTAAGCTAGCATTCATTTTATGTGTTGACAAGCAACTTGTATAATATCCACACATTGCATACATATTCCCATACAAGTTGATGAAGATCGTTTTTAAACCTATCACAATCATTGATTGACAATAATCGAATACAATGTTGTCATTGCATTTACTCAACCAAGGCAACTGTGTAATTGATAAATGATGATCCAATAAAATTAGCAAATATAACTAATACAGTAATACTTGTAATAGCAAGAACATCAACCTAGTATATTTTGAAGCACATCGAGAATATTTTGCAACTCATGGACAACATCTTTTATATCCATACGTCGTGGTGGGGAATCTGTGGATGTGGAGCATAAAACTCCAATCTTGATTGTTGAAGTTGCACATTCTTCTATGATCTTTGTATTTGAAACCGTTGTTTTCATAGCTTTTTCATCATCTTGATGAAATTTTAGAATGTCACCATCAATTACATCGTTTACATGGTCTGGTAAGGCCATGTACGCGAATTTATGGAGGTTTAGGCCATCGTTGAAGATGTCGTCTGTTGGTTTTTTCCCGGTCATCACCTCCAATAATAATATTCCATAGCTGTACACTACTTGTCATCTCGTTCCCAAGACCATACTCTGCAAGTTTTAAAACTCATTTACTTTAGAAAAATGTAATATCATATGTAAATATATGTTAGAATATGGACATTATTTTAGTAGACGTATGTTAGGATCGAACTCGAGATCACGGGATTGCACACAATACGTATGAAGAGAAAATGTAATAATTATTTATAATATGTTATAATTAATTATTAAACACAAAACAAATAAATAATAATTAGTATTATTGATTAATGACTAATTAATTATTAAACAAAGATTAGGAAAGTAATACTAGACAAAACATGGAAACAAGAGAAGGATCTAGAATCCCCTAGGGACTCAAAAATCCGATCGGCATAAGGGGGGCACCTCCTTATGTGCCTTGAGCTCCAAGTTTTGTGTAGTATATAAGCAAACCCAAGATGTAGGTTTTTCTCATAACTTGTACACACACATCTTGGTGTTTTTCTTTCTCTTTGAGCTTGTCGATTTTATCAAAACTAAACCTAAGGGTTTCGATTTTATAAAGATCAAAAAGGTTTTGTGTTTATTACTTGCATAAACTTTTTCTTGAATTAGTACGTGTGTACAAGAACGTGAATCAAACACACTATTGTTTGATTCTTGGATTGAATTACAAAAAGGTAAGGGGTAATTCTTATGATCCTTATAAACCCTAATTAGGGTTCTTGGTTCCGGAAGATTGCATTGATTCTTGTTCGGGCTAGAATCATCAAGGTATGTTTACTATTTAATATTGATTAATTAATTACATGTTATTTGATCTTGTTATAATTGCTTCCGCTTATGCTCACTTTGATGTACTTGGTCTATTATATATGAATGTCATGATGTAATAATTCCAACAGTGGCATCTAGAGCCGTTATAATATGTAATTAATTATCGAAACGCATAAAAATTGGATTTTGATTCGTATAGTTACATGTTTCTTTTTAGGGTTTATGTGTTTTATCCCTAACCCTAATTTTTTGGGTCGAATGACCTAAAGGGTTTTTAGGGTTTTGTTTTAATTTTTTTTTAAAATTTGATTAGAAACCCTAAGATGTCATGTAATTGTTATGCGTTTTAGTAAACGATCTTGGTGCAATGTGTTAATTGTTAAGCTAAATCCATGAAAAGTGCATGTTTGCATGGATTTTTATTGTGTTATTATTTAAATTGTTTAAATTGCTTATATATATTAATGGTTAAGTTATATTAAAACATGTAAATTTTAATAGATGTCGAATTGGGGAAGACTCCAATATTAAGTAATCAATTATGTGCTATGTGGTATTTATTTAATTTTGGCTTACGCAATCGATTTATCGATGTATGTGGCTCTTTTTCTAAGAAAAAGAAAGCCCTAATTGAATTAATACGTTATATGCCTAGATTTGATTATTAATAGGACTTTTGAATAAAATTTGCATGTGGCTACATGTTTTATACATATTTAATTGTTATGATTATGTATATTTGTTTATTTAGTTGTTTTATTTTTTATGTTATATTACTTGTTTTTGTTTATTATTATGTTAGACATGTTTATAAACGAAAAGGGTAATTTTTTGAATAGAAAAATAATACGGACTAAATAATGGCGAAATTGTTTTGGTTCTTAAGAGTTTAAATTTTAAAGGATTGGTTGATTGATGTTTTTGTACGTAATGGTTAAATAGGCTCGACCGAAGTTTACACACTATAAGATGGGTATAAGGATGGCAACGCATTAAATTGTGGCCTTAGATAGACAACATTCATGTCTTAACGCTCGTTTGTGTGTAAATTAGACTTACCGAACAACCATTACATGTACATTGTCATCTTAAGGGTGAATAATCCACAATTCCACAATGATTATCCGAAACACTAAGCTTTCGGGCTTATGCAAAAGTACGATATAGTGGACGATAATTGATAGTTATTCTTTAATTGGTGAACCCGATACCTCAATCAAAACTTTGTTAGTTTACTCTTAGCTAATTGGTAATAAAATTGTTTTGTAAAACCAATGTTATGAAGTTATATGCATGCTTCTTCATACATTATTTTGATCACATCAAAATAGTTATACCCTTATAAAATTAAGTTGAATGCCATCTAATTAAGAACACTTGAAGTTGTAATTTACGTCATAGTGAGACTTGGCGAGATTGCAATGGAAAGGTAAATTTCATAAATTCATTGCTAGCAGATCAACTGATGTGATGGATTTGTGAATTTACAGTTTTTAAGTTAGACGACTTAAATTGAGTAGGAAGTGAGACTTAGACTCAAGGCATTAAGATGGGGACTAAACATGCTTACAATACAAATGTTTTGTGATTGTAGATCCCATAAATCTAGGAATTGCAATATGATATTGGCAATTATTGTTCGACAATTACCTTGTTGAATACTATCATTACTAGCAGATCAACTGATGTAATGGTACTATGTCAATTTAGGATCCTAGCTTTAAGAAAATACTACGGTTTATATGAATATTTAACAATGGGTATTTTATTTTCTTAAAGATCTAATTATCGAAAATACTGAAATTGAATTTTGTAATTCGTTTTAATGTATTAATGCAACGTTCAAACCGTAAACATATTTTGGGCTTTGGTAAATTGATCAAGTTCTGTTTCAAACAAATGTTTGATTAAGAAAGATTTACTTAAAAGACAAAAGTATTCTCCTTTCTATGAAGGAAGAGTGAGACACAATCCTATTCCTTTTCATGAATGAGAAAGGATAATAGGAATGTTAGATATGTCTAAATTCTAATATAACTCATAGCAAATTTTTTAATAGTTAAGAAAATTGCGAATATTTTCCATAGGGATTTTATCATCCTCATTCGGTGATCGAATTCTTAGTAACAAATATGATATTTGGTTAATAGAAAATTATGTATGACATTTTATGAGTTATTATAATTAGAAACTAGACTAATTACTGCAAATGTTTAAAGACAAACTAGTTGTTTTTACTATTTTAAAGGTGCTACATACATTGTAGGATGGTAGACCTATTAAGGAAGAAATTGCATGCCCAATTTTTCAAGTTAATTGCATTTGGTGGATAGTCCATCATTTACATAGTAGAATACACTTTTAGTGCATAAGTAATTGTTACGTATGGACAATTAAAGGTGTAGGAAAGTTAAAAGTACACTATTTCTTTCACTAGATATGAAACATTTTAAATGTTTTCAAATTCAGTGGGAGTATTGTGTACTTATCACTAAATAAGGAATTATTGTAATGATCTTTAATTCAGTGGGAGTTACAAGCTTTGATATCTTGGTAGCTAAAGATAATTACTTTCCAAGTGTAGACACTCATACTTTTAAGGATAGTCTTGGACGTTTCCTTACTAGACATTGTTGTTCTACATCTACTTGTTATGCACAAATCTAATGATACAATCATATTGAACACATAAACAAATGCATGGCATGTTGTTTATCAACTATATGAGGTTGTTCCATGCACAAGTGGGAGAAATGTTATCTTTAATGTGTGCAAGAAACAACTCATAAAGATATGATTTAATGGATTCTCTTGACTACAAGGTAAGAGAATAATGTTCTAATATGAATTATACTAAGCTAATTCAAGAAACACTTGGTGTTACAATTTATGTTATGTGAGACTTAACTAGATTGCAACAACAAGGTGAATTTCATATTTTCATTACTAGCAGATCAACTGATGTAATTGAACTATGAGAATTTGCGGTTTCTAAATTAGATAACTATTAGAACATGTGTCAATATGATATCAAGACTACTTTAATTTATAGATTTATGAATTCATGGAATGACATAAATTAATTAAGTAATCTAATGTTACTTCAATATGAATATTTATGTGTTCTTGGAATGACATAAATAAATAAGTAAATAATGTTGTTTACATTATTATGAAGTAATAGATTAACTTGAAATTACTATTGGAACCAAAAGATGGTGTTCATAATTACTTTAGTTAAACATGTTTATGTTTCATTGAAAAGATATAAACATAAAGTCTTTTAATTGTTACAAGACTTAAAATAAAGTAAGACGTTATCTTGTTATGTGTTTTAATTAAAACATATACATGAAGTTATTAAATGTTAAATGACTTATAACGTATAGTGGGATTATAACAGTTTATGTTTTTCTGGTAAAGACATGGACATGAAGTAACTTTGTAAAAAGTACTTGTGTTATAAGGCATGTAATAGACTTGGAAATTATTATACCATTAAAATGAATTAGTTGGTAAATAGACAAGTCAAAACGAATATGGTTATCTTAAATATTGTTAGATTGTCTTGCAATATTGATACTAATGAAATATCAAATGTTATGGTATGTTCAGTTAGGAAAATCAAACTCTTGTTATATTGTTTGATTAAAGATAACTATGACTTCTTTTCTTCCAAAAGTTATCAAGGTTAGAATGTTGAGTATGACTTGGACATGTTTAATAAAACTCCAACATAGAAGATTAATAAGACATTATCATATGATGGAATGTGATGAATGTGATGAATCACATTAAGTATTAAATTGAAGTTCCAAATTTGTTTAACTGCTTATGAAGAGGTTATTAACAAAATTAAGTTAGGAACTGTCAATATGTATTTGTAATATCCCAAAAGAGAATATTGTATTATTGCTTAATTTGCTAAGTATTTAAAGATAGTCTTTAAATTGCTAAAAGCAAGTGGGAGTTTTGATCTTTAAAAGATAAAATTATAAGATACATAATCTTCTAAAATACACTAGTAAATATCATGATGAAGTTTTACATTTGAATGTTAAATCTCAACATGATAATAATGTTTGACATTTAAATGCTAAATGTTAAATCTCAAGATAATGGAATTATCATTCATAGAATAACAATATATCTCAGATATTTGATTAATATGCCGAGGGCTATGATTTACAAGATCATTGTAAACCTGATAGTCATTATGATACATTACCAAATATGAAGTTGGGTAAAGTACACATGATATGAATGATTAAGATGCTGTCCATAAAGATAATCAATTTTAGAAACTTGGTTGATCTTAATAGTTAGACTAGAAAATGAAGATGAGTTTCTTCAAAGATATGTTAACCTTGTGGTTTAAATCTTTGTATAGAAATCATAATATGGACAATGTTGTACACGTATTTAATGTATGTTTTATGACAAGATTATTAATCACATTTAAGCAATTAACTGTGATTGAATATTCTATTATAAACACATTAAATATATAAAGATTATGATTGTCATATTTAGTTTCATTTATATGAAATTGACAATAGAATATCAAAACTCTTTCATGAGTGATTACTTGAGCGAGGACGATAAGTAATCAAAAGGAGTTTATGAATTCGAATAAACCTTTGGAAGTGTACATGATGCAATAATCCATGAATGGATAAATGCATGCATCTAGAAGATTATTTTATGTTTAATTATTAAATCCATGTTTTGATTTATAATTGAAATAAGATAATTTCTAAGTATTCCTAAAAGCTAGTGGGAGTATTATGTTTAATTTCTTAAATCATATATGTTATAAAACATATGAAAAGTAATATTCCATATAAGTAAATGTTAAGTCTTAGAATGGAATAAAACTTTACTTGTAAGATTTATGAAATAAGACATACAACCTTGGAATGAATGTTTATTGTTGAAACATGTGTGGTAAATAAATCTAATATGTATAACATGATAAATTATTTAGAGAGTCTAAATAGATATGTATGACATGAATAAAATCTAAGTATGACTAAAAGATTTTTCATGTACATCATGTTTTGTTTTATCATGCTTGATTACAAGATGATTTGGCAATATTAATATCTAATCAAAAAGTTATTAGATAACTTGTGTAATATTATAATAAGAATATGTTTGATTATAGGATCACATCCTAAAATCTGGAACAGCTTCAAATTCTATAGATGAACAATTTTTCAATGGTTGTGAAAATTGTCATAGCTAACAAACTTGAAAGTTTAAAGGGCATCAAACATTACACAATAGATATTATGGTTTACGGAAAGTTATAATAGCATATTGTTGTTTGCATACAATGATGTTATTGAAATTGAGATGACACTCAATACTAGTTATGGTAAGGATTTAATCCTTGATTATATGTACTAGTTATGCTTACTAAAAGCATAGTTGCATTATACATTAAAAGAATAAGAATACTTTAAACTTTAAATTGTTTGGAAGTTTAATTATCATAAATTGGTGGTTAAGGATGTATCATATTTTTTATGAAATATGGCATTATCAAATAGTTGACTATGCACATATAAGAATTTCAATAGTTGAATTCTTGAAATAAGTATTCTTAAAATTCCGATAGATCAAAGTTGGATGATTTATGTTTTGTCAACAAGTAGGAATGTCATTACTTGAGACATAATTCATCAATAAGAGTTATCATGCATTGATCTATTTAGTATTTGGATAAAGGATGTTAAACAATTATTGTAAATTGAAATACATGGTATGTTTAATTTATAATATATTGTATCCTATATTTGTATGTTTAAATCCATGAATAAAGGTTATTCTTAAATTGTCCGTTGTCAGTTAATAATATGGGAATATTATTAAATTAAGACAAATCTGAAGGTTGGTATAATATACTTAAAGTATATTGATGTGTAGTCATGCCATTTCAGATGATATTCGATGATACTGAATATAGGACTTATCCCAACTACATGATGTTACTTTATAGATTTAGTTATTAAGTAAATCATGAGAAGTTATCCTTAGACTTGAGATGCAAGATAAGTGTCATGAATGTAGTACATTTTTGTGGAACAACTTAACGCTATCCGTAACTGGTAGTCATAAGGGTTGTTTTCGGAAGTGTTACAAAGTTTGTGGGTTTTGCTTGTAGTCAAGATAGAATTTGTTCCTTCAAATTTATTTTTGGAGTTTAATACTGCTGGGCCCCTCGTAGGGTTGGTAAGATGCATGTGCGGCCGCACCCAATATCTCACCTGAATATGTTCAGAAGATTTGGTAATCTTAATCAATCATAAACAACGAGAAACAGAATGGTTAATTAAGGAATGACTTTAATCCATATCCTTATTAACGTGGTATTAGAAACAAAAGGATAATAATAATGAGAAATCATTAAAAGGTTTTCCAGGAGCCTTACTCGAGATCGTGCTAGAGGCATCGGCGTGTTGCAAGACGCTAACCGATGTGATTACACTATTAAAATATGTCCAAGTGGGAGCTGTTAGAATATGGACATTATTTTAGTAGACGTATGTTAGGATCGAACTCGAGATCACGGGATTGCACACAATACGTATGAAGAGAAAATGTAATAATTATTTATAATATGTTATAATTAATTATTAAACACAAAACAAATAAATAATAATTAGTATTATTGATTAATGACTAATTAATTATTAAACAAAGATTAGGAAAGTAATACTAGACAAAACATGGAAACAAGAGAAGGATCTAGAATCCCCTAGGGACTCAAAAATCCGATCGGCATAAGGGGGGCACCTCCTTATGTGCCTTGAGCTCCAAGTTTTGTGTAGTATATAAGCAAACCCAAGATGTAGGTTTTTCTCATAACTTGTACACACACATCTTGGTGTTTTTCTTTCTCTTTGAGCTTGTCGATTTTATCAAAACTAAACCTAAGGGTTTCGATTTTATAAAGATCAAAAAGGTTTTGTGTTTATTACTTGCATAAACTTTTTCTTGAATTAGTACGTGTGTACAAGAACGTGAATCAAACACACTATTGTTTGATTCTTGGATTGAATTACAAAAAGGTAAGGGGTAATTCTTATGATCCTTATAAACCCTAATTAGGGTTCTTGGTTCCGGAAGATTGCATTGATTCTTGTTCGGGCTAGAATCATCAAGGTATGTTTACTATTTAATATTGATTAATTAATTACATGTTATTTGATCTTGTTATAATTGCTTCCGCTTATGCTCACTTTGATGTACTTGGTCTATTATATATGAATGTCATGATGTAATAATTCCAACAATATAAACATCAGATATACTAGAATTTTACCCGGGGGTGCATAACCAATGGTTCCTTTAATCCCAGTAGAGTTGTTTTGGTTGGTATTTGTTCCAATAAATCGAGCTAAACCAAAGTCTCCAACATGGGCCACCATATCATCATCGAGTAGAACGTTGCTAGGCTTCAAGTCACCATGAACAATGGTTGTTAGGCAATGATTATGAAGATAATCAAGTGCGCTTGCAACATTGATGAGGATATTTATTCTTTGAAGAAGGTCAAGTCTTGGTTTATTTGCATTTGAATACAACCAATCATGTAAACTCCCATTTGGCATGAGCTCGTATACTAAAGCTTTAAAATCATTGCCTTGGAAATCAAGACTTGAACATGAAGTTATTATCTTAAGCAGATTCCGGTGTCTGATACTCCTCCATGCTTCACATTCTACCAGAAAGCTTCTGTGAGCTCCTCGAATGTGAAGATTTAGAACTTTGACTGCAACCAATCCATCATCAAGGATGCCTTTATAAACAGAGCTGAACCCACCACTGCCAATCAAATTAGTTTCAGAGAAACCATTCGTAGCTTCCCAAAGTTGACTGTGTGAAATTTGTGAGTATTGTCTGCTCATTGACAATTCGCGAAAATGCTGGCTATCACTTTTCTTTGTAGACCACAATTCCAAGTATGAAAACAATCAAAATGATAATTACAAAGAAAGGAAATACTTTATCACTTTTCTTCGTCTTCTTGCATTTTGGTAACCCAAGTTCTGCTAAGCCACCACATAGCCTACTATTCCCCGAAATTGAGAATGTACTTGCATTGGAAAACGCTCCTACAACGGGTACTTCACCCTCAAAATCATTAAATGATAAGTCCATATATACTAAGGAGAACTTCTCCAAGAATCGAGGAATTTGGCCTGATAAATTATTATGAGAAAGGTCAAGAAACGCTAAGCCTCTCAAAGAACTTAATGATTGTGGTATCATGCCTTGAAACAAGTTTCCTTTGAGGGATAATGTTACAAGGCTTATACAACCTCCAAGGCTACTAGGAATATTACCTGATAAATTATTTCTAGATAAATCCAAATAATTCAGCTTCTTGAGGTCCCCAACCTCAGTTGGAAGTGAACCAAATAGATTGTTTTGAGAAAGATTTAATATCACTGAAAGAGATGAAAGTTGAAGAAGTTGCTTAGGTATCTCGTCACTCAGCTTATTGTCAGAAAGGAACAATTGTGATAGACTATGGCAATTCCCCAAGCTTGAAGGAATACTCCCTTCCAGTCTATTAGAATTTAAAGCAAGTTTAATCAACAACGTTAAGTTTCCAATGGCATCTGGAATCAACCCTGAAAATTGGTTTTGATACAAAGCAATAACTCCTAGTTTTTTAAGCATGCCAACAGTTGAGGGGATTTTTCCTATGAATCGGTTTTCTCCTAAATTTAAATTGGTGAGGCCAACTAGATTACCTATACTTGAAGGGAGGCTTCCATGTAGCATGTTTCCTGTTAAATCTAAATAAGAGAGTTGATCAGAAAGATTACCAATTGATCTCGGAACCACTCCTTGAAACTTGCAATGAGAAAGATCCAATATCTCTAAACTGCTACAGTTTCTCAAAGAATCAATAAACTTCATTTCATCAGCTTCACCGGTTCCATAAAAGTTTTCAGCTAAGCTTATTTGATAAATATGTAGTAGTTTCCCGAAGTTGACTGTCAACTTGCCACTCATTTTAGTCTCACTTATTTCAATAAGTCCTAATTTTGAACAATTGGATATTGAGAGTGGAAGAGGTCCACTGAATTCGTTTACACTTAATTGAAGGCTCACAAGATTAGGGAGCATTGCACCTATGGATGAAGGAAGACTACCAGTAAGTTGATTATCAGGCATTGAAAGATTAGTTAGGAGTGAGAGGTTATAAATGGAATGAGGGACTGTTCCATTTAAGTTACAAACACCAACATAAAACTCTTTCAAGTTTTTCCAATTACCTAAGGTATCTGGAATGCTCCCACCCAATGGATTTCTACTTGCAGAGAATGATTCAATTGATGTAAAATTACCCAAGAAAGCCGGGATTCCACCTGTTAAGTTATTTCTATGAATAACAATAAAAATAAGTTTCGTAAGAACACTGATCTCTTTTGGTATGCTTCCAATTAACTTGTTAGCAGATATCACGAGTGTATCAAGATTAGAACAACCAGACAAGTTAGACGGAATAACTCCTTCGAATTGGTTACTGTCAAGATTGAGTAAACGCAACCTTGATAAACGACCAAGTTCAGGAGGAATGGCTCCTTTAAAGCTATTGTTTAAGATGTTAGATTATGGACATTATTTTAGTAGTCGTGTGTTAGGATCGAACTTGAGATCACGGGATTGCACACTTTACGTATGAAAAGTAAATGTATAATAATTATATATAAATGTTATATTAATTATTAGAACACAAACACGTATTAATTGTTAACGTTTAACGGAAATGGATAACGGTTATTAGACGAATGAAAAGGGAAGGACTAGAGATGAAATTTGGAACAACAAGAAGGACCCGAAAGACCCTCATGGGATGATGGGCCGATCGGCCTAAGGGTTGCCAAACCCTTGGGATATCTTTTGCTCCAAGATTTCAAAGCCTATATAAACACACAAGTTTTCTCATTCTCTACACAACTTGAAAACCTAACTTGTGTGTTTTCTTCTCTTCTCTTCTCTAGCATTGATCGACAAGCCCAATTAGTGAATGGTAGTCGAGATTTGTTATTCTAAGCGTGTTGTGCTCGTCTTACTTGCATAACGTTTGCTTGAAGTAGTACGTGTGTACAAGATCGTGAAACAAGCATATTATTGCTTGTCTCTTGGTTTGTTCACTTAAACCCTATATTGGGGAATTGGTTCCGGAAGATTGCTTTGATTCTTGTTCGGGCTAGAATCATTAAGGTAGGTTTATTATTTATTATTTATGTTTTGATTAATTAATTACATATTATGGTCTTGTTATAATTGCTTCCGCTATATGCTTACTTGATGTGTTTGGTTTATTTATGCTTGTCATGTTATTATAATTCCAACAGTGGCATCATGAGCCGTTATAATATGTAATTGATTATCGAAACAAGCATAAAAATTGAATTTTGATTCGTTAATTACATGTTTTTTTTTAGGGTTTTCGATTCCTAACCCTAATTTTATTAATTAGGTCGATTGACCTTTTAGGTTTTAGGGTTTTGGTTTTGTTTTAATATGATTAGAAACCCTAGGATGTCATGTAATTGTTTATGCGTTTTAGTAAACGATCTTGGTGCAAATGTGTTAATTGTTAAGCTAATCCATGAAAAGTGCATATTTGCATGGATTTTATTGTATGATTATTTAAATTGTTTAAATTATTGAACATGTAAATTTATTATAGATGTCGAATTGGGGAAGACTCCAATATTAAGTAATCAATTATGTGCTATGTGGTATTAATTTAGTTTTGGCTTACGCAATCGATTTATCGATGTATGTGGCTCCTTTTCCAAGAAGAAGAAAGCCTTAATTGAATAAATACATTATACACCTAGTTTGATTATTAATAGGACTATTGAATAAGATTTGCATGTGGCTACATGTTTTATACATATTTAATTGTTACGTTATGTATATGTTTATTTGGTTGTTTTATTTTATTATTACATTACTTGATTTGTTTATTTTATGTTAGACATATTTATAAACGAAAAGGGTAATTTTGAATAGAAAAATAATACGGACTAAATAAATGGCGAAATTGTTTTGGTTTTAAGAGCTTAAAATTTCAAAGGATTGGTTGATTGATGTTTTTGTACGTAATGGTTAAATAGGCCCGACCGAAGTTTACACACTACAAGATGGGTATAAGGATGGCAACGCATTAAATTGTGGCCTTAGATAGACAACATTCATGTCTTAACGCTCGTTTGTGTGTAAATTAGACTTACCGAACAACCATCACATGTACATTGTCATCTTAAGGGTGAATTAACCACAATTCCACTTTTAGTGGACGATAATTGATGGTAATTCTTTAATTGGTGAACCCGATACCTCAATCAAAACTTTGTTATTTTACTCTTAGCAAATTGGTAATAAAAATGTTTTGTAAAACCAATGTTATGAAGTTGTATGCATGCTTCTTCATACATTATTTTGATAACATCAAAATATTAATACCCTTATTAAATTGAGTTAAATGCCATCTAATTAAGAACACTTGAAGTTGTGGTTTACGTCATGTGAGAGCTTGGCTAGATTGCAATGGAGAGGTAAATTTCATAAATTCATTACTAGCAGATCAACTGATGTGATGGATTTATGAGTTTGCAGTTTTTAAGTTAGACGACTTAAATTGAGTAGGAAGTGAGATCTTGGACTCAAGGCATTAAGATGGGGATTAAACATGCTTACAATACAAATGTTTTGTGATTGTAAATCTCATAAATCTAGGAATTGCAATATGATATTGGCAATTATTGTTCGACAATTACCTTGTTGAATACTATCATTACTAGCAGATCAACTGATGTAATGATACTATGTCAATTAGGATCCTAGCTTTAAGAAAATACTATGGTTTATTTACCAATGGGTATTTTATTTTCTTAAAAGATATAATTATCGAAAATACTGAAATTGAATTTAGTAATTCGTTTTAATGTATTAATGCAACGTTCAAACCGTAAACGCAATTTGGGCTTTGGTAAATTGATATCGTTCTGTTTTCAAACAAATGTTTGATTAAGAATAATTTACTTTAAAGACAAAAGAAGTCTCCTTTCTATGAAGAAGAGTGAGATATAATCCTATTCCTTTTCATGAATGAGAAAGGATAATAGGAATATTAGATATGTCTAAATTCTAATATAACTCATAAGCAGATTTTTTAATAGTTAAGAAAATTGCGAATATTTTCGTAGGGATTTTATCATCTTCATTCGGTGATTAAATTCTTAGTAACAAATATGATATTTGGTTAACAGAAAATTATGTATGACATTTTATGAGTTATTAGAAGATAGACAAATTACCGCAATATGTTTAAAAACAAACTAGTTGTTTTGACTATTTTAAAGGTGCTACATACATTGAAGGATGGTAGACCTATTAAGGAAGAAATTGCATGCCCAATTTTTCAAGTTAATAGCATTTGATGGATAGTCCATCATTTAAATAGTAGGATACACTCTTTAATGCATAAGTAATTGTTACGTATGGACATTCAAAAGTGTAGGAAAGTTAAAAGCACACTATTTTCTTTTACTGGATATGAAACATTTACAATGTTGTCAAATTCAGTGGGAGTATTGTGTACTTATTACTGAATAAGAAATTATTGTAATGATCTTTAATTCAGTGGGAGTTACAAGATTTGACATCTTGGTAGCTAAAGATAATTACTTTCCAAGTGTAGACACTCATACTTTTAAGGATAGTCTTGTACATTTCCTTACTGGATATTGTTGTTCTACATCTACTTGTTATGCTAAAATCTATGACACAATCATATTGTTCTACATCTACTTGGTTATACTTGAGATGTTAAACGAATGATTCGAGATGATATGGTTGTTACGAGATGATGTGGTTATACACGAGATGTTAACATATCATTGTAGTTTAACATATCATTGTAGTTTAATGCATTTGTTATGTCCTAGATAATATCACACCATCTGTCACCAAAACACTTCCCACCAAAATTTCCGACCAAAAATTTCCCACCAAAATACTGGCGCCAAAAATTTCCCACCAAATTTTCCCACTAAGATCTGCTCTTATATACTAACATATTATCCACACAACTTCACAACCTCTTATCCTTAAAGCCACTCAACCTCCCAACCACAAACACACACTGTTAACATGCCCAATATGGCGGAATTTGAAGCTTTTGCTTGTCCTTGTGGATGAGGAGACGTAATTCTGCGAGAATCGCGTAAAGCTTACTCTCGTGCAAGGTTGCAAAAATCGCGAATCGGTAGTCGGGCGGTCAACCACCTTGTAGCATGTAATTGGTCTAGGCGGGATTAATCGGTGATTAATCGTATTGACATTACTAACAAATTTTAATTATTTCTGGCAAGTTTTGTGTAATTCTGATGAGTTTTAGGTATTTTCAGCAATGTATTTTATAAAAAACAACTTGTAAAAAACATAAACAGTTACTATAAGTTATCAAAACAAGTTTACAGTGAGTTTTTGATACTTCCGGCAAGATTTATAGGTTTCCATCAAGTTTGACTACCGTTGATCGCCGTTGACCACGGTTGACCTATTTGTTTGACCCAGTTACATAAATCGGCAAGGTCGATGGCCTTGTAGCACCTAATCGGCGATTAATCGGCCTTGTAGAACTTTTTTTGCAACAATGCTCTCGTGGTAAACTATACTATGTGTGTCCTGCATCAAAGGGTGGGACAACGAATTATGGATGCGATTTTTTTTATGGAAGGAGGAACGACTCTGTAAAATGACCGGTTCTCCTGGAGCTTCAACGCCTCCAACTCATTCCGCAAGACCTTCCATAACTCCAACTCGTTACACTGCAATACCTTCAACATCGAGTCCTGGAAATACAGAGTGCTCAAACTGCATCAAACTGAATCACCAGATAATGGTACTCAATAAAATGCTAGAATTGTATCAGCATCCCAACAACCACACAATTGATTCAGCTGCCTTATTTCACGACCTTTATAATGAGATGCTAGGTGATATGGGAAATCTTCGTATGTAGTGTTTTTGTTGTTGCTATTTGTTGTGTCACTGTTGTTTTTGTTGTTTGTTGTGTTATTGTTGTTGTTTAATAAAATGTTGTTGTTGTTGTGAAAACTGATGTCGGGATTCGTTGCCATTTCAAGTCTTGCCTCCAGCATCCTTAATCTTGTCTCTAGCACATGTTTTTGTTATGGAGATTCATAACAACTCGACTCATCCATTTAACATGTTATGCATAGCCATCACAACTCGATTCATCCGTTTAACATGTTATGCATATCTATAAGAACTCGACTAATCCGTTAAATATGTTATGCATATCCATAACAACTCGACTCATCCGTTAAACATGTTATGCATATCCGTAACAACTCGATTGATCTGTTTAACATGTTATGCATATCCATAAAATATCAATAACAACTCGATTCATCCGTTTAACATGTTATGCATATCCATAACAACTCGACTCATCCGTTAAACATGTTATGCATATCCATAACAACTCGACTCATCCATTAAACATGTTATGCATATCCATAACAACTCGACTCATCCGTTAAACATGTTATGCATATCATAAAACTCGACTCATCCGTTTAACATGTTATGCATATCTATAAGAACTCGACTAATCCGTTAAACATGTTATGCATATCCATAACAACTCGACTCATCCGTTAAACATGTTATGCATATCCGTAACAACTCGACTGATCCGTTTAACATGTTATGCATATCCATAAAATATCAATAACAACTCAATTCATCCGTTTAACATGTTTGCATATCCATAACAACTCGACTCATCCGTTTAACATGTTATGCATAGCCATAATAACTTTTTTAAAATTAATTTATATATAAATATTTTTAGATAGATTATTGGATTTAATTTTAAATTAAATTAAATAATTTTAAATATTTTTTTATTAAATAAAAGTATTTAAATTAAATAATTTTTTAAAATTAATTTATAAATAAGTATTTTTAGATAGATTATTATATTGTAATTGTTATTTTCAATATTATTAAAAAATGGGACGACATTGTCGTCCCATATGTTATTTTAAAAGCTTCAAAAATATTTTGTAAAATAAGAGTGATTTATAAAGTTTCTGAAAATCAAAAAAATATATGTTTTTACAGAATGGGACGACATTGTCGTCCCAAACTGTTTGGCGGGTAACAAAACACAGGCGGGAAGTATTTATTTTGTCGAATTTTTTTTAAAAAAGACTCTAAATAATAAAATTCAAATTTTAACATAATGGGACGACATTGTCGTCCCAAAATGACTGGGCCAAAAGCTTCTCGTTGACTGCTATATTTGTTGCAAAAAGTGGGACCCTTTGTCAATTTGGGACTACGTTTGTCGTCCCATTTTTTTTGTCCGTCCCAAACTCTTTGTTTTGGTGTAGTGAGAGGGGAATGTTACGACCACTTGCGTCGTGTCTAATTTTGTATGGCATAAGGATTATGTCGTGGGCTAAGTTATCTTTATTTGTCTTAATTGTTAAGTCGTGTTTGTCATGGGCTAAGCCCATTCTCATTGTCATTGTTAGGTTAAGTGTTATCATAGGTTATAAATACCGAGCCATTTTATGTCAAACAAATAATTCTCTTCTCTTCTTTAATATTCTTAACGAGCTCGTTCCCGTATCAGTAAATGATCATATGCAACATTGGTTAACCTTGATTGTGACAAGAAAATCAAAATCTAGAATTCATTCAATGACACTTGCAAACTTTTTTACAGTAGAAAGTGACCAATATATACAGAAAAAAATGAGCTACTTCCTTCTCCACGAACACTATAATAACGATCTGCTACAACTGAAGTCATATATCTTGACTGAAAGATACTACTAAATGTATCAGTTGTTTCATGTTCAACTGGTATAGATCTAATGATGGCTTCCAGTCCTTTGATGTTCTATGTAACTAAGAGGAAACAATAGCACTATGAATAGATGTGTTCATTCTCCTTCTAATCTTCCTTTGAAGTTTGCAAGACTGCACAACAACTGTTACATACATCCAATCCTTAAATTGACTTAACGAAGCAAAAAGGAAATTTCTGCACCAGCGGTTAAACAATAGAGTACCACAGATCCCCCAAAATCCAACTGCAAATCCAGCACCCAAACTTGTGAAGTCTGATTTCCATACATCATCTGCATCTTCATCATCTTCCTTCTCAACAGGTGTAGCAGGTGGAAACGAACATCTTTTTGTAAGTGGGGGTCCACAAAGTTGAGGGTTACCACTATAAAACGAAAAGTTGAAGAGTTGGAGTTGAGGCCCCGATGGTATTCTTCCCGATAAGTCATTGTTAGAGAGGTCAAGATAACTTAAGAACGTTAACTGAGATAAACTCATGGGAATAATTCCATAAAACTCATTTTTTGACAAGTCAAGAGATTGAAGCGATTTTAACTGACCTATATCTTTTGGGACTTCCCCGTGAAGTTTATTAAACGAAAAATTCAAAGAAACCAACTCACGAAGACTTGTGATATCATTAGGAAGTTTTCCGGATAGCTTATTGCTTGAAAGATCAATGCTTATTAGTAGATGGAGGCCTCTTTCAAATGCACGGTCTTTTCCTTTCCACACAAACCATGTTTTGTCAATAGAAAGAGCCTTTTCAGATCCTCTCAATACTTCATCAGAATAAAGATTATTGCCATAAGCTCGGCAATTGTTAGAACTTGCACCTCGTCCCAAACATGGATCAGGAATTCTGCCAGATGGTGCATATGAGATAGCACGAGGCACAAGGTCATCTGGGAGCAGGGATCCTGCATAAGATGAATTACGGTTGGTAATATAATCTCGGAAGCCTTTCCTAGCCATAGCTGTGATATTACCAAAACACGGAGGGATGTTTCCCGAGAACCCGTTGTTAGAGAGGTCAAGGAATTGAAGATTATTTAACCAACAGATTTGGGAAGGTAAACTGCCATAAAACCTATTGGACCGTAATATGAGAACATACAATTCAGAAAGTCTTTCTCCTAACGCTAGAGGGAATTTTCCAGATAACTTATTATCCCCAACATCCAACAACCTTAGTTTTGTCAAATTGCTCAATGCCATCGGCAGTTCGCCAACAAAGGCGTTTCCTCGCAAATACAATGCTTCAAGCTGATTTAAGGATCCCAACGAAGAAGGAATTTTCCCAGATAGATTATTATTGCAAAGATTAAGAACCACAAGCTGTTCTTGGAATTTCAACCAACAATCAGGCAGGGTTCCTGATAAATAGTTATCTGAGAGGTCAAGGAAAGTTAAAGCAGAATCAATTTGACACATAAACGAAAGTGTTCCTGAGAACTTGTTTCGAGAGAGGTTTATGGCTACCAGTTTGGATGGCAATAACGGTATCCTACCTTCAAGATGGTTTTTACTCAAATCTATTCCAGGATACGCATCAAAATGTAACTGCATATCTGGTAGCATACCTTTTATTTCATTTGAAGAGAGATTTAGAAATTTCAATCCAAGTGGTAGGTCCCAAAACCACGCAGGAATGCTATCTGATATTCCCGCACTAGAAATATCAAGATGTGTGAAATTTCTTTGAGTTTCGAGCCATAGTGGGAATCTAGGACCCAACTTGCAGGACTGCAAATATATGGTCTTCAATTGGAAAGGAATTTTCATAAGGGAGCTTAATTCTAATGCTAAAGGATTGAAAGATAAGTCCAAATACGTTAACTGAGTGAGATTTAGAAAATGAACGTCAGAGACTACGCCTTCCAAGAAGTTTGACGAGGAATAGGTCCACTGAGATTTGCAGCAGAAATATCCACACGTCGTAAGCTTGAAAGAGAACCCATAAAGTTTGGTATAGGATTGGACTGAAAGTCGATACCACTTAAGTTAAGATATTCTAATTGATGCAATACAGGTAATGATGTACTAATGTTACCCACCAAGCGATTAGAAAAGTTAGAAAGATCAAGTCCGATAACATGACCAGTGTTGTTGTCGCAACTTACACCAACCCATCTGCAACAATCTTTCTTTTCTTCTTCGCTACCCCAATCTCCTAAACTATTATGGACACCAACTAAATTTTCTTTTACTAACAGTAAAGCTTGCCTCTCTTTCTCGATACAAGACCTTGTACTCCCCAACGTAACATTATCACCATCGACAAATGAACCAATGCTTAGCAGAAACAACACTTTAACGAGCATAGTATAGGAAACTAAGAATCTAATAAAAACGACAGACTAGCATGAATTGAATAACTCGGGTGTATAACTATATATTTCTATAGAAAGGTAAATGGCTTTAAGACACCATGATTGCAATATATATATATATATATATATATATATAGGGAAGGGATCCAATAAGAAGAAAAATTAAAATGAGAAGAGTAGGAAGAGTTTCTAGCCACACAATTCAAATAAGAGGGAGAAATTTAAGGGGAGATGCATCTATTTTTGTAGGTGCATCTCAAATGTGTGGTTGTGGTTTCTTCTTATCCTTCTCATTTTAGTTTTTCTTCTTATTTATCTATATCTATATCTATATCTATATCTATATCTATATCTATATCTATATCTATATCTACATTATATATAACAGGAGACATTTGAAGAATATGTCACCTCATTGCCCAGTCAATGCCCAGTAATTCCTTTTCAGCCATGTCATCAACCATGTCATCACATTCAAGTCATGTAAGCAATTTTTTTTAAATTTATTTTTTTTTTTAAATTTTTAATTAAAATTTTGAAATTTTTTATCTTGACGTTTGTTGATTAAGTTTTTTTTTTAAAATTCGTATTTAATTAAAAACATGCATTAAAGGTACTAAAATTCGGATTTAAAAATCATCCTTAGCAAGATTCGAACTTGGGTCATTTAATCCACATACAAGTGCTTCAACCACTAGACCAACCCAGTTTTTATGATTTACAATACAAAATAAATTAGTAATTCTTAAATAATTGATATTGTTAAGCTATATTTAAGGAATAGATTATGCATAGTCACCTCCTTTTTATGCTTTATATAAATTTTAATTATTATTCATTCATTATATCTTCTCGGTTCAGCAAATACGGTTTTTTTTTTAAAAAAAAGGTACGTCTCTTTTTCCTTCAAAACCCTAATCATGATATGCAAACCATCTCACACACGTTTGATAATATCATTCATGTTTAATTTTTTTTAACTGATCATGTATCAATATAATAACAATTGTGTTTATTTTGTAAGTGTCCAAGACGTATAAGCAGGTGAATGGTATACAAGTTTATCACCTCTTTATGATGCCATAATGAAGCTGTTAAGGTACGCACTATATCATCTTTGAAATTTATTGAATTTTAGGCTTAAATTTCAAGCTTATCATAAGGATTATTCATTGTCGATGGATATTATGAACACCAGGAACAAAGTGGTTTGACTTTGTCAAGAGGGAAGTGAATTTTATTTGAAGATTATTAATTATTATGCATGAGCACCAATTATTACGTTATGGTGTAGTTATCTAAAAAAAAGACGTGCGATTTGTATCCATTGACAGATTTTGTATCCATTGTGATTTGTATCCATTACCCTCTCATGATATAGAAAAAAAGAGGTAAATTAATTATTGTTTCAAGAACTATTATTGTAGGATGAGGAGGTAAGGATATTTTTTTTTTGTATTTGCTATGCACTCCATTTATTTTATTGCAAAGCCATATTGATATGAGTATATGATACAACTGATGCTAACATGATTTTTTTTGTAAAGAAAACTCCATAAGTGAAGCATTAAAGGTTCAGTTATGGGTTGAATGACAACTTCTTCCTTTGAAGGTATAGTTTTTATGATGATCTTTTGGAGTCAATGGTTATTAAACTACGTTATGTATGATCTTATATCAATACATGTTTTTGCATGATTTTTCCGTAAAGAATAACATGATTGAATAGATTAAGGTTTTGTGGAGACGATGCATAGATTATTTAAAGAATAAAGAAGAGTTGCTTTAATTTGTGTAGTTTTTATTATTTAAGCTCAAGCGAGAATGAGTTTTCATGTTTTTGCTGGCTACTTATATGTTTGAATCCAGACAATTGAGTTCTGGAGAGATGCTGACATTCTGTCAAAGCTTCACAATCCAAACGTTGTGGCACTTTATGTAGTACAGGATGGACCTGGTGTGACATTATCTACTGTCACAAAGTTCATGGTCGATGGATCACTAAGACAAGCATGTATCTTTTTGTTGATTCTTAGCTCTAATGACAGATTCCAATAAGACATCCATTATTTCGATGGTTAAGACCGTTTCAGCCACAAAAAAGGTAGTGTCAGATATAGAAGAAAATTAATAGACAACAACATAGTTTCAATTTATTTATAGCTTGATCACCAGATGTTAAATGGTGTTACAAAAAGCACTCTGATTTTTCGAAATAGATCATTATGATTTATGAGTACTTTCATTATCAAAAACTTATATAACTGTTTTCATAAGTTTTAATGGTTTTAGACTATGTGTTCGTTATTTTCGGCAAAGATGAAGTTAAGGAGGATAAAGAGTCTCTAAAAGGAAGCGCTAAACGTAAAGGAGCTGTTGACCATGACCAGAAGTTAAAGATGCGACTATTAATAAAACTTCGTATCCAGTAATAGAACCAATAAGCACACATGTGCAGTTGGTTCAGTGTGCTTCCATAAACCGGAAGAAAAAATCAGTGGATATTCCTCCTGATACTCTCGATAAGGTATGCTATCTTAAGTTCATAGTTTATTGTAATTGTCTCAGGAAGCCATGGTTTTTAGTGGTAATCATGAGCGTGACTGGCTAACCTCAGGATCTTTTTTTGAGAACAATGACTCAAAATATTGAAACAGTAGAACATAAAACAAGTCACAACTGTCTTGCCGGGGGCTTATATAATTGGATGTTTGATCCGTGTAAGAACTTGTAAGGAACCCGCGGGCCGTGGAGCCATGTCAGAAGCTCTTATGTGGACCAAACTTCCAAATTCAAAAGCCCTCAAAATTGGTCTAGAACGTGCAAAGCCCCTCAATTTTGGTCTCCTTCCCTAATTTTCTGTAATTTGTGTGGTCTATTTTTATTTTATTTTATTTGAGAGGTTCAACATTGTCATCCATGAAAGATCTTTAATGTTTTTAGGATTTCAACATTGTGCAAGGATGAAAGAAACTTAACAAGAGCTGCTAGAAGTTTTTCACAATGTAAACAAGTAAAACATCAAGGAAGTAAAGAAATTACCAGTTGTACAAAGACAAAAACCAAAAGCAAGTTTATTCTAATAGAATCTTATTTTAGCATTTTGCGGTTTTGAAATCTCTATAAGCCAATAAGCTGCTTAAATAAGTTTTCTTAAACACCCCCAATGTTGAATGAATGATAGGTCTGGATGATTCAAAGTCATGGAAAAACCTATTGATTACGCATCTGATATCAATACTTGCATTTGTTTGGTGTTCTACAGGGCATGTAACATGTTGTCATCGACAAATTATAAAAGCTTTGTGTCTCCCAATATGTCAATAACAGCGGCATTCGTGCAGCCTTTTGAGGTAAATGTGGTCATGAGTTTTTTTTAGTAGATCATTGCAGGCAGGATATACATAATGTATCAGATTTTATTAGCCTTTTGTGAACTACTGCTGTTATAGGTGCCACTCACGGGCCGACTATAGGTGCTACCAGTTCGCATGGGAATGCTGAATGCCGATGTTGTATGTCACAAGGTAGGTTAAGTTATTAGTATTTGTTTAACTGGGATGGTGTTTTATGTTGCATTTATTTTTTACAATTGCATACGGGTACCTCTTCTCTTCTTCTTGCAATTTAAGATGTGTCGTCAATCAATGTCTTATATTGATGACACATACTAGAGCCTTAACAAGTAAACCCGGATGTCGATGGTAAAATGGATATTTGGTTCTAAAATGTATTTTTAGTGTTCATTTTGAAAATTTGGATTCTTTATTCAGGTATTTGAGATGCTGAAAGAACAACCATTTTATCAACCGAAGGTGGGAACTTACATGAAGCTTATTATTCTACTTGGAAGATATGGGCAACCCCAACATGCACGAAACCTCTTTAACATGATGATTGAAGTGGGACTTGAACCCACTGCAAAGCTCTATACAGCATTGCTTGCTGCTTACTATCGAAGCAACGTCATTGATGAGGCATTCAAAATTCTTGACCAAATGAAAACTCTTCCTTTATGCCAACCTGATGTCATACATATAGTATACTCATCAAGGCCTGTGTTGATGTTTCTCGCTTTGATCTTGTGGAATCTCTCTATGAATAAATGGCTGAAAGATCCATAACGCCAAATACTGTTACTCAAAATACAGTCTTGGCAGGATATGGAAAGGTTGGGAAATTTGATTTAATGGAAAAAGTGCTACTTGGAATGCTGGATAGCAGTACCTCTAAACCAGATGTATGGACAATGAACACAATTCTCAGTTTGTTCAGCAACATGGATCAAGTTTAAACTATGGAGCAATGGTATGAAAAGTTCAGAAATTTTGGGATTAATTGAACCAGAAATGAGAATGTTTAACATTCTAATCATGCATATGGAAAGAAAAAGATGTGTGATAGAATGTCAACAGTAATGGAATACATGAGAAAGCTTTCATTCTCGTGGACAACTTCTACCTACAATGATTGAGGCATTTTCAAACATAGGTGAACATGGAATACACTGTTTGACCAAATGAGAGGAGAGGGTATGAAGGCAGACACCAAGACATTTTGTTGTCTAATAAGAGGGTATGCAAATGCAGGCCTTTTTCATAAGGTGATAAGCATGGTAGAATTAGCTGGGAAATTAGAGATACCTGAGAACATGTCATTTCATAATACGGTAATTTATGCATGTGCAAAAGCAGATGATCTGATGGAGATGGAGAGAGTTTACAATGTGATGAAGGATAAGCAATGTAGGGCAGATGAAACAACTTTTTATATGATGGTAGAAGCTTATAAAAAGGGAGGCTTCAATGACAAGGTATATGATTTGGAACACGAAAAAGAACTTATGATGAGTCCGAGTCGAGCATTAGCTATGTAGTACAAGTTTTATCAGAAAAAAGAGATTGAAACTTGGTAAAAGTTAGATGCGACCGAAACAATAAATACTCAGGTACTACGAGCTAGAATGTTGCACATTTAATTCAAATTATGAGCTAGAATGGTCTTTTCATAGGAAAAGGATTTTTTGTAAGTGAGGGTATACTGCATATTGAGAATTAGAGCTATGTATTTCTTATGTATATAGCATCAGTGTATTAAATTAGAGCTTTTGTCGGCATACTAATGTTGATTGTCTGCTTTTGTTTTCAATAACGTCTTGAATCTGTTTACATCGACCTGGGGGTTTGTGACGGTTTCTTTGAATATTACGGTCCGTAATTGATTTAACGCAATATGGGAACATTCAATTTTACTTGACATCATCATTATAAAAGTTGTGGCTTTCACGATCTCTATTATAGTTTTGAATTATTTTTTGCGTTTACCAGTTTTAGTTATAAAAGTTGTGGCTTTCACGATCTCTATTATAGTTTTGAATTTGCAGGTTTGATTAATGTGAGAGTAAGAGGCTGATAAAGATGTTTTTGGTGTTTGAATTATCTTTGTTATGAGGCTGAGGAGCAATTTTTACCTAAAGTGGATCCTCTGTTGCTGAACAAGACCCTTGAGAAGATTGTAAAAAACATTGAATTGCCAAAAGTCTGTATGTGCTTATATAGGAGTGTGCGACATTCATGATCCTGCTATAGCAATGCGCCAAAAGGTCACGTGTTCCTCTTTTTATTTTAAATATATGGTTACAGTTAATTACGGGTCAAAATGGGCCTGCTAAAGATTTTACAAAGGATGGGTTACTCAGGACCAACGTGGACGTACTCTGATCATCTATAATTTTTTCTGAAACAACGCGAGAACATTTTGTCAATGCAATCCCAAACACCCCTTATCAAAACATAATATAAGTTTTTAGACATGCATTCTGACATGAACCTGTTTGCCGCATCAAATAACACTCATAATACTGAATTCATGGTTGCACCTTCATACCTCGCAGAAAGTATTCTCTTACCTTGTCAAGTGTTGTAAACCCAAAGTATACCTTATTATCACTACTCAGTACTTACCAAACATCCCTCCCTTGATTCTTATTAACACGGAAATTACTTGCTAATAATAGGCAGTAAACAGAAAAAATAACTTGCTTGATACAAGGTTCCAAGTTTGTTTCTTTTACAATACCACCATTCTTTCAACATGTACACTTTTCAACTATTTGATAGCAATATAGTTCTTACTTCGAGTATACATTAATAAGAAAAGTATGTAACAAAAATTTTTAAAACTTTGAACATTTACCAAAGTTAATAACTGAGTTTGCTCATAAGGTTGACTATTTCTAATTTTCACGAGGTGCATGTTCTAATTGTTAATGGTTAGTGAAAGTTGTCATCGAGGCTACTACCAGTTTTTAATATTGATTGAACAAAAATTATTGATGTGATGATAACGATGTCTCAGTAAGTTTTCTCTTTTATAGTACATATAATTTTTGGCCTAAGATGTTTATATATGTTTGATTATCCATGAGCAATTTTTTTTAATACTTTGTATTTTAAGGCTAATTGTTAAAACATTAGTCTGTTCCTTGTATTTGAATGTAATAAGTATAGTGAAAGACTGAAAGCATGGCTGTAGAAAATCTTGATCGTACATAAATACTACTGAAAAGTTTAAGTATAGTCTGTTCATATAATGTATTTTCTGTTTTTGTATTTGCTTAGGGTATATTAAACAGGTTGCGTTTGGCCACTGCTCAAACGCACATCTATGCACACTATATTTTTTTATACTAATGAAAAGTTTAAGACATCGCATTCTCAGGATTGCCACTAATTGATTCGTGAACTGGAAAATATAACGAAACATGGTTCTAACGCATTCAAGTCAAGCGAAATTGCGTCAGTGCTAAAGAGGTGCATGCAATCCAGTTCATTCACATTTTAGGGTTCTTTATCCGATTTACTTGCCCAGTATTATATTGTGATAAAAGCTCATTTTTCTATGCCTGCGAACGTATTACAGGTTGTTACAGGATTCAACAAAGGAACACGAAGAAACCATGGTAGCTTACACGGGAATCTAGCTTCTGCATTGGGGAGCCCTCCTGTTGTTCCTGATATTGGTAACCATCTCACAATGGCATGAAATATCTATCCAAGAAACTTCAACTTTTGGTACAATTATTCTGCACACATCACCAGATGAGTTGAGCAGCAAAAGCCCTCAGATGGATAACTGGCATAGAAACTGCACAAAGGGTACCCCATAATCTATCCATCTCTATATCTTCTATAATTTATTTAATGGTCAATTAAATACTTCTTACATTGTTCTAGGATTAGGAAAGTCAAAGGAAGACACCGACACTCACATCATTCAATAGCTATGGAGGAAGGGGAAAGGTTGAAAACAAAGGCATCCAAGAGACGGTGGTACACTGAAACTGCTCAACCAATGCACAACCATCACATTTTAATTACAACCATCACATTTTGTAATTACAAATCCAAATTTTAATTACAAGTCATGCCCGCCCATCGGGCGGGCTTAGAAGTCTAGTATATATATATATATATATATATATATATATATGGGGGCTTTATTTTCAGAACCCTGTTAAGTGCGGGAACTGCGAGAACTCCAATTTTGCATTAGAAAACATGCATGTTCATGTAAAACATGTATGTTTTCTTACATACACCTTAATACAAATACCTGCGTAATATACATGTTCATATAAAACCATTTTGTATTGATATGTTGAACTTAACAGGGTTTTATATGAATATGTATGTTACGCAAGTAAGTGTATTAAGGTGTATATAAGAAAACATACATGTTTTATATGAACATGCATATTTTCTAATGCAAAATTGGAGTTCTCGCAGTTCCCGCACTTAACAGGGTTCTGAAAATAAAGATACACTATATATACAGGGACGGAGCCAGAAAGAAATATGACTGGGTGCACAATTTTTTTTAACCATAATATAATAGAGTTAAAAAGTGGATTAAAACGAATATTTCATTAAAACGATAAATAAATGAACATATTACCTTCTAATTAGTGATTATACGATCTCCCATAGCAAAAAAAAAAACACTTACGTGCACCCTCATTTTTAATATTAATAAGTTCTTCTTTCTCTATGACACAAGTTAAAGCGCCGTTAAAATAATCATCACTCATCCGATTACGCAAATCAGTTTTAATGAGCTTCATTTTAGAAAAATATCTTTTAATCGTAGCGGTAGCAACAGGCAAGACTAAAACCAACTTCATTTAAGCACTACTTTTCATATATATTGTAAATAAGACAACAATAAAAATGCCTCGTGACAACACAATTGGGGTACAATTCATATTCTAATATATTAATATATTGTTGACTATCACTTAAACTTGTTATCCCTATTTGTCTTAATAAAAATTGCAAAGTTATTCACTTATTCTTATTGCCCTAAGCCTTTATTGATGATGATAGACTATACGGAACCAACAAATTAGTAAATATTTCATACAACCAATCAAAATATGAAAACTTTAAAAGACATAATAAACAAATGAAAGATATATGTTACGACTTACGAACCTGTTTCATCTTTGTGGTGTTTGTTCAATTTTAGATTTTGTAAATTGTTAGCATGATGAATAAAGTTGTTCCATTAAAAAACCTATTTCATGGGCTTTTGTGCTTTAATTTATTAAACTTGTTTCATCTTTGGGCTTTTACAAAATTTTATATTTATTTTTTATTTGTAAGTATACAAACTAAATAATATTATAGACACATTTTAATGCATCGGGTGCATTTAAGATACATTTAAAAAAAATCGATAATTTTTTCAAAAATTAACACTATATCGAAAAAATCCATAGGGTGCACGTGCACCCGCGGGCACCCCCTTGGCTCCGTCCCTGTATATATATATATATATATATATATATATATATATATATATATATATATATATATATATCACCTGACCCTTTTTTCTGCATGTTATCTAGAAGTATAGAAAAAATAAAGGTTGTTGTGAAAAGTTTTCCACACGCTAAATATGCATAAAAAATGACTAGATTAAATGATCACAAGGAAAAGTTTTGACTCTAAGAACCCAAGAAATAGTCAGAGTCAATGTAGAACATGTCTTACCTGCTACTTACATGGGTTGGGTGACTTAAAATATGTCAAATTAATCATTATTTTTTGTTACAAACAATCAAATGAGGATAAAAGGTTGTTGTTTACAAGTGGTCACATATCTTAGCAATCTTCTAGATAATAGAAGAAAACAGTATGAATCTTCGATTGAACTAAATTAAGTTAAAATTATTGAATCTAATTGTTTGTATGAGAAGCGAAAAATATGACTAGCAACTTTTTATTTATTTATTTATTTTTATTATTATTTTCTTTTTGAAACTATTAAGATACAACTTTTTTACAAGTATATGGCCAAACCTGGATACCGCTCGTGCCCGAAACCCAGGCCCAATAACTTTGGGCTCTCATGGATCATATGGTCCACTAGGGTTTATGATATATAGTTGGCCCGTTGTTCAGTCCAAACCTCTTTATATTATATTTGTCTGGAAATAATATGTTTCCATGATTCTTGAAATATGATTATAAAATATAATTTTACGTAAACAATTTTTAAACAAGCAAGTTGGGTGGGAGCTAGAAGAATTCAAAATGGGGACGCTTTAAGCTAGCATTCATTTTATGTGTTGACAAGCAACTTGTATAATATCCACACATTGCATACATATTCCCATACAAGTTGATGAAGATCGTTTTTAAACCTATCACAATCATTGATTGACAATAATCGAATACAATGTTGTCATTGCATTTACTCAACCAAGGCAACTGTGTAATTGATAAATGATGATCCAATAAAATTAGCAAATATAACTAATACAGTAATACTTGTAATAGCAAGAACATCAACCTAGTATATTTTGAAGCACATCGAGAATATTTTGCAACTCATGGACAACATCTTTTATATCCATACGTCGTGGTGGGGAATCTGTGGAGCATAAAACTCCAATCTTGATTGTTGAAGTTGCACATTCTTCTATGATCTTTGTATTTGAAACCGTTGTTTTCATAGCTTTTTCATCATCTTGATGAAATTTTAGAATGTCACCATCAATTACATCGTTTACATGGTCTGGTAAGGCCATGTACGCGAATTTATGGAGGTTTAGGCCATCGTTGAAGATGTCGTCTGTTGGTTTTTTCCCGGTCATCACCTCCAATAATAATATTCCATAGCTGTACACTACTTGTCATCTCGTTCCCAAGACCATACTCTGCAAGTTTTAAAACTCATTTACTTTAGAAAAATGTAATATCATATGTAAATATAAACATCAGATATACTAGAATTTTACCCGGGGGTGCATAACCAATGGTTCCTTTAATCCCAGTAGAGTTGTTTTGGTTGGTATTTGTTCCAATAAATCGAGCTAAACCAAAGTCTCCAACATGGGCCACCATATCATCATCGAGTAGAACGTTGCTAGGCTTCAAGTCACCATGAACAATGGTTGTTAGGCAATGATTATGAAGATAATCAAGTGCGCTTGCAACATTGATGAGGATATTTATTCTTTGAAGAAGGTCAAGTCTTGGTTTATTTGCATTTGAATACAACCAATCATGTAAACTCCCATTTGGCATGAGCTCGTATACTAAAGCTTTAAAATCATTGCCTTGGAAATCAAGACTTGAACATGAAGTTATTATCTTAAGCAGATTCGGGTGTCTGATACTCCTCCATGCTTCACATTCTACCAGAAAGCTTCTGTGAGCTCCTCGAATGTGAAGATTTAGAACTTTGACTGCAACCAATCCATCATCAAGGATGCCTTTATAAACAGAGCTGAACCCACCACTGCCAATCAAATTAGTTTCAGAGAAACCATTCGTAGCTTCCCAAAGTTGACTGTGTGAAATTTGTGAGTATTGTCTGCTCATTGACAATTCGCGAAAATGCTGGCTATCACTTTTCTTTGTAGACCAAATGTACACAACCCATAATACAATTCCAAGTATGAAAACAATCAAAATGATAATTACAAAGAAAGGAAATACTTTATCACTTTTCTTCGTCTTCTTGCATTTTGGTAACCCAAGTTCTGCTAAGCCACCACATAGCCTACTATTCCCCGAAATTGAGAATGTACTTGCATTGGAAAACGCTCCTACAACGGGTACTTCACCCTCAAAATCATTAAATGATAAGTCCATATATACTAAGGAGAACTTCTCCAAGAATCGAGGAATTTGGCCTGATAAATTATTATGAGAAAGGTCAAGAAACGCTAAGCCTCTCAAAGAACTTAATGATTGTGGTATCATGCCTTGAAACAAGTTTCCTTTGAGGGATAATGTTACAAGGCTTATACAACCTCCAAGGCTACTAGGAATATTACCTGATAAATTATTTCTAGATAAATCCAAATAATTCAGCTTCTTGAGGTCCCCAACCTCAGTTGGAAGTGAACCAAATAGATTGTTTTGAGAAAGATTTAATATCACTGAAAGAGATGAAAGTTGAAGAAGTTGCTTAGGTATCTCGTCACTCAGCTTATTGTCAGAAAGGAACAATTGTGATAGACTATGGCAATTCCCCAAGCTTGAAGGAATACTCCCTTCCAGTCTATTAGAATTTAAAGCAAGTTTAATCAACAACGTTAAGTTTCCAATGGCATCTGGAATCAACCCTGAAAATTGGTTTTGATACAAAGCAATAACTCCTAGTTTTTTAAGCATGCCAACAGTTGAGGGGATTTTTCCTATGAATCGGTTTTCTCCTAAATTTAAATTGGTGAGGCCAACTAGATTACCTATACTTGAAGGGAGGCTTCCATGTAGCATGTTTCCTGTTAAATCTAAATAAGAGAGTTGATCAGAAAGATTACCAATTGATCTCGGAACCACTCCTTGAAACTTGCAATGAGAAAGATCCAATATCTCTAAACTGCTACAGTTTCTCAAAGAATCAATAAACTTCATTTCATCAGCTTCACCGGTTCCATAAAAGTTTTCAGCTAAGCTTATTTGATAAATATGTAGTAGTTTCCCGAAGTTGACTGTCAACTTGCCACTCATTTTAGTCTCACTTATTTCAATAAGTCCTAATTTTGAACAATTGGATATTGAGAGTGGAAGAGGTCCACTGAATTCGTTTACACTTAATTGAAGGCTCACAAGATTAGGGAGCATTGCACCTATGGATGAAGGAAGACTACCAGTAAGTTGATTATCAGGCATTGAAAGATTAGTTAGGAGTGAGAGGTTATAAATGGAATGAGGGACTGTTCCATTTAAGTTACAAACACCAACATAAAACTCTTTCAAGTTTTTCCAATTACCTAAGGTATATGGAATGCTCCCACCCAATGGATTTCTACTTGCAGAGAATGATTCAATTGATGTAAAATTACCCAAGAAAGCCGGGATTCCACCTGTTAAGTTATTTCTATGAATAACAATAAAAATAAGTTTCGTAAGAACACTGATCTCTTTTGGTATGCTTCCAATTAACTTGTTAGCAGATATCACGAGTGTATCAAGATTAGAACAACCAGACAAGTTAGACGGAATAACTCCTTCGAATTGGTTACTGTCAAGATTGAGTAAACGCAACCTTGATAAACGACCAAGTTCAGGAGGAATGGCTCCTTTAAAGCTATTGTTTAAGATGTTAGATTATGGACATTATTTTAGTAGTCGTGTGTTAGGATCGAACTTGAGATCACGGGATTGCACACTTTACGTATGAAAAGTAAATGTATAATAATTATATATAAATGTTATATTAATTATTAGAACACAAACACGTATTAATTGTTAACGTTTAACGGAAATGGATAACGGTTATTAGACGAATGAAAAGGGAAGGACTAGAGATGAAATTTGGAACAACAAGAAGGACCCGAAAGACCCTCATGGGATGATGGGCCGATCGGCCTAAGGGTTGCCAAACCCTTGGGATATCTTTTGCTCCAAGATTTCAAAGCCTATATAAACACACAAGTTTTCTCATTCTCTACACAACTTGAAAACCTAACTTGTGTGTTTTCTTCTCTTCTCTTCTCTAGCATTGATCGACAAGCCCAATTAGTGAATGGTAGTCGAGATTTGTTATTCTAAGCGTGTTGTGCTCGTCTTACTTGCATAACGTTTGCTTGAAGTAGTACGTGTGTACAAGATCGTGAAACAAGCATATTATTGCTTGTCTCTTGGTTTGTTCACTTAAACCCTATATTGGGGAATTGGTTCCGGAAGATTGCTTTGATTCTTGTTCGGGCTAGAATCATTAAGGTAGGTTTATTATTTATTATTTATGTTTTGATTAATTAATTACATATTATGGTCTTGTTATAATTGCTTCCGCTATATGCTTACTTGATGTGTTTGGTTTATTTATGCTTGTCATGTTATTATAATTCCAACAGTGGCATCATGAGCCGTTATAATATGTAATTGATTATCGAAACAAGCATAAAAATTGAATTTTGATTCGTTAATTACATGTTTTTTTTTAGGGTTTTCGATTCCTAACCCTAATTTTATTAATTAGGTCGATTGACCTTTTAGGTTTTAGGGTTTTGGTTTTGTTTTAATATGATTAGAAACCCTAGGATGTCATGTAATTGTTTATGCGTTTTAGTAAACGATCTTGGTGCAAATGTGTTAATTGTTAAGCTAATCCATGAAAAGTGCATATTTGCATGGATTTTATTGTATGATTATTTAAATTGTTTAAATTATTGAACATGTAAATTTATTATAGATGTCGAATTGGGGAAGACTCCAATATTAAGTAATCAATTATGTGCTATGTGGTATTAATTTAGTTTTGGCTTACGCAATCGATTTATCGATGTATGTGGCTCCTTTTCCAAAAAGAAGAAAGCCTTAATTGAATAAATACATTATACACCTAGTTTGATTATTAATAGGACTATTGAATAAGATTTGCATGTGGCTACATGTTTTATACATATTTAATTGTTACGTTATGTATATGTTTATTTGGTTGTTTTATTTTATTATTACATTACTTGATTTGTTTATTTTATGTTAGACATATTTATAAACGAAAAGGGTAATTTTGAATAGAAAAATAATACGGACTAAATAAATGGCGAAATTGTTTTGGTTTTAAGAGCTTAAAATTTCAAAGGATTGGTTGATTGATGTTTTTGTACGTAATGGTTAAATAGGCCCGACCGAAGTTTACACACTACAAGATGGGTATAAGGATGGCAACGCATTAAATTGTGGCCTTAGATAGACAACATTCATGTCTTAACGCTCGTTTGTGTGTAAATTAGACTTACCGAACAACCATCACATGTACATTGTCATCTTAAGGGTGAATTAACCACAATTCCACTTTTAGTGGACGATAATTGATGGTAATTCTTTAATTGGTGAACCCGATACCTCAATCAAAACTTTGTTATTTTACTCTTAGCAAATTGGTAATAAAAATGTTTTGTAAAACCAATGTTATGAAGTTGTATGCATGCTTCTTCATACATTATTTTGATAACATCAAAATATTAATACCCTTATTAAATTGAGTTAAATGCCATCTAATTAAGAACACTTGAAGTTGTGGTTTACGTCATGTGAGAGCTTGGCTAGATTGCAATGGAGAGGTAAATTTCATAAATTCATTACTAGCAGATCAACTGATGTGATGGATTTATGAGTTTGCAGTTTTTAAGTTAGACGACTTAAATTGAGTAGGAAGTGAGATCTTGGACTCAAGGCATTAAGATGGGGATTAAACATGCTTACAATACAAATGTTTTGTGATTGTAAATCTCATAAATCTAGGAATTGCAATATGATATTGGCAATTATTGTTCGACAATTACCTTGTTGAATACTATCATTACTAGCAGATCAACTAATGTAATGATACTATGTCAATTAGGATATAATTATCGAAAATACTGAAATTGAATTTAGTAATTCGTTTTAATGTATTAATGCAACGTTCAAACCGTAAACGCAATTTGGGCTTTGGTAAATTGATATCGTTCTGTTTTCAAACAAATGTTTGATTAAGAATAATTTACTTTAAAGACAAAAGAAGTCTCCTTTCTATGAAGAAGAGTGAGATATAATCCTATTCCTTTTCATGAATGAGAAAGGATAATAGGAATATTAGATATGTCTAAATTCTAATATAACTCATAAGCAGATTTTTTAATAGTTAAGAAAATTGCGAATATTTTCGTAGGGATTTTATCATCTTCATTCGGTGATTAAATTCTTAGTAACAAATATGATATTTGGTTAACAGAAAATTATGTATGACATTTTATGAGTTATTAGAAGATAGACAAATTACCGCAATATGTTTAAAAACAAACTAGTTGTTTTGACTATTTTAAAGGTGCTACATACATTGAAGGATGGTAGACCTATTAAGGAAGAAATTGCATGCTCAATTTTTCAAGTTAATAGCATTTGATGGATAGTCCATCATTTAAATAGTAGGATACACTCTTTAATGCATAAGTAATTGTTACGTATGGACATTCAAAAGTGTAGGAAAGTTAAAAGCACACTATTTTCTTTTACTGGATATGAAACATTTACAATGTTGTCAAATTCAGTGGGAGTATTGTGTACTTATTACTGAATAAGAAATTATTGTAATGATCTTTAATTCAGTGGGAGTTACAAGATTTGACATCTTGGTAGCTAAAGATAATTACTTTCCAAGTGTAGACACTCATACTTTTAACGATAGTCTTGTACATTTCCTTACTGGATATTGTTGTTCTACATCTACTTGTTATGCTAAAATCTATGACACAATCATATTGATCACATAAACAAATGCATGGCGTGTTGTTTATCAACTATATGAGGTTGTTCCATGCACAAGTGGGAGAAATGTTATCTTTCAATGTGTGCAAGAAACAACTCATAAAGATATGATGAATTCTCTTGACTGCAAGGTAAGAGAATAACGTTCTAATATGAATTATACTAATCTAATTCAAGAAACACTTGGTGTTACAATTTATGTTATGTGAGATCTTAACTAGATTGCAACAACAAGGTGAATTTCATATTTTCATTACTAGCAGATCAACTGATGTAATTGAACTATGAGAATTTGCAGTTTATAAATTAGATAACTATTAGAACATGTGTCAATATGATATCAAGACTACTTTAATTAGTATATTTATGAATTCATAGAATGACATAAATTAATTAAGTAATCTAATGCTACTTCAATCTGAATATTTATGTGTTCTTGGAATGACATAAATAAATAAAGAAATAATGTTATTTACATTATTGTGAAGTAATAAATTAACTTGAAATTACAATTGAAACCAAGAGATGGTGTTCATAATTACTTTAGTTAAACATGTTTATGTTTCATTGTAAAGATATAAACATAAAGTCTTTTAATTGTTACAAGACTTATAATAAAGTAAGACGTTATCTTGTTATGTATTAAGACATATACATGAAGTCATTAAATTGTTAAATGACTTATAACGTATAGTGGGATTATAACATTTTATGTTTTCTTGTAGAGACATGAAGATGAAGTGACTTTGTAAAAAGTACTTGTGTTATAAAGCATGTAATTGGCTTGAAAATTATTATACCATTAAAATGACTTAGTTGGTAAATAGACAAGTCAAAAGAAATATGGTTATCTTAAATATTGTTAGATTGTCTTACAATATTAATACTAATGAAATACCAAATGTTTATGGTATGTTCAATTAGGAAAATCAAACTCTTGTTATATTGTTTGATTAAAGATAACTATGACTTCTTTTCTTCCAAAAGTTATCAAGGTTAGAATGTTGAGTATGACTTGGACATATTTAATAAAACTCCAACATAGAAGATTAATAAGACATTATCATATGATGGAATGTGATGAATCACATTAAGTCTTAAATTGAAGTTCTAAATTTGTTTAACTGCTTACGAAGAGGTTATTAACAAAGTTAAGTACAAGAACTGTCAATATGTATTTGTAATATCCAAAAAGAGAACATTGTATTGTTTCTTTATTTGCTAAGTATTTAAAGATAGTCTTTAAATTACTAAAAGCAAGTGGGAGTTTTGATCTTTAAAAGATAAAATTACAAAATACATAATCTTCTAATATACACTAGCAAATATCATGATGAAGTTTGACATTTGAATGTTAAATCTCAACATGATAATAAAGTTTGACATTTAAATGTTAAATCCCAAGATGATGGAATTATCATTCATAGAATAGCAATATATCTCAGATAATTGCTTAATATGCTGAGAGCTATGAATTACAGGATTATTGTAAACCTGATAATCATTATAATACATTACCAAATATGAAATTGGGTAAAGTATACATGATATGAATGATTAAGATGCTATCCATAAAAGATAATCAATTTTAGAAATGTGGTTTATCTTAATAGTTAGACTAGAAAATGAAGATGAGTTTCTTCAAAGATAAGGAAACTATTGTGGTTTAAATCTTTGTATAGAAATCATATGGACAAAATTGTGCACGTATTTAATGCATGTTTTATAACAAGATTATTAATCACACTTAAGCAATTAACTGTGATTGAATATTCTTTTCTAAATACATTAAATATATATAAAGATTATAATTGTCATATTTATGAAATTGACAACGGAATATCAAAACTCTTTCTTGAGTGATTACTTGAGCGAGGACGATAAGTAATCAAAAGGAGTTTATGAATTCAAATAAATCTTTGAAAGTGTACAAAGTGCAATAATCCATGAATGGATAAATGCATGCATCTAGAAGATTACTCTTATGTTTAATTATTAAATCCGTGTTTTGATTTATAATTGGAATAAGATAATTTCTAAGTATTCCTAAAAGCTAGTGGGAGTATTATGTTTAATTTCTTAAATCATATATGTTGTGGAACATATAAAAGTAACATTCCATATAAGTTAAAAGTTAACTCTTAGTTTGGAATGAAACTTTACTTGTAAGATTTAGAAAATAAGACATACAACCTTGGAATGAATGTTTATTGTTGAAACATGTGCGGTAAATGAATCTAATATAACATGATATATCATTTAGAAAGTCTAAATGGATATGAGTTACATGAATAAAATCTAAGTATGACTCAAAGATTTTCATGAACATCATGTTTTGTTGTATCATGCTTGATTACAAGATGATTTGGCAATATTAATATCTAATTAAAAGTTATTAGATAACTTGTGTAATATTCTAAAAGAATATGTTTGATTATAGAATCACATCCTAAAATCTGGAACAGCTTCCAAATTCTATAGATGAACAATTTTTCAATTGTTGTGAAAATTGTCATAGCCAACAAACTTGAAAGTTTGAAGGGCATCAAACATTACACAATAGATATTAATGTTTACGGGAAGTTTTAATAGCATGTTGTTGTTGCATACAATGATGCTAATGAAATTGAGATGACACTCAATACTAGTTATGGTAAGGATTTCATCTTTGGCTATTACTAGTTATGCTTAATAAGAGCATAGTTGCATTATACATTAAAAGAATAAGAATACTTCAAACTTTAAAATGTTTTGGAAGTTTGATTATCATAAATTGGTGGTTAAGGATGTCACACATTTATGAAATATTATATGGTATTATCAAATAGTTGAGTATGCATATACAAGAACTTCAATAGTTGAATTCTTGAAATAAGTATTCTTAAAATTCCGATAGATCAAAGTTGGATGATTTATGCTTTGTCAACAAGTATGAATGTCATTGCTTGAGACATAATTCATCAACAAGAGTTATCATGCATTGATCTATTTAGTATTTAGATAAGGGATGTTAAACAATTATTATGATAAATTGAAATACATGGTATGTTTAATTTATAATATATTGTATCCTATTTTTGTATGTTTAAATCCATGAATAAGAGTTATTCTAAATTGTCCGTTGTCAGTTAATAATATGGGAATATTATTAAATAAAGACAAATCTGAAGGTTGGTATAATATACTTAAAGTATATTGATGCGTAGTCATGCCATTTCAGATGATATTCAATGATACCGAATATAGGACTTATCCCAACTACATGATGTTACTTTATGGATTTTGTTATTAAGTAAATCATGAGAAGTTATCCTCAGACTTGAGATACAAGATAACGGTCATAGATGTAGTACATTTTTGTGGAACAACTTAACGCTATACGTAACTGGTAGTCATAAGGGTTGTTTTCGGAAGTGTTACAAAGTTTGTGGGTTTTGCTTGTAGTCAAGATAGAATTTGTTCCTTCAAATTTAATTTTGGAGTTTAATACTGCTGGGCCCCTCGTAGGGTTGGTAAGATGTATGTGTGGCCGCACCCAAGATCTTTTCTGAATATGTTCAGAAGATTTGGTAATCTTAATCAATCACAAACAACGAGAAACAGAATGGTTAATTAAGGAATGACTTTAATCCATATCCTTATTAACATGGTATTAGAAACAAAGGGATAATAATAATGAGAAATCATTAAAAGGTTTTTCCAGGAGCCTTACTCGAGATCGTACTAGAGGCATCGGCGTGTTGCAAGACGCTAACCGATGTGATCACACTATTAAAATATGTCCAAGTGGGAGCTGTTAGATTATGGACATTATTTTAGTAGTCGTGTGTTAGGATCGAACTTGAGATCACGGGATTGCACACTTTACGTATGAAAAGTAAATGTATAATAATTATATATAAATGTTATATTAATTATTAGAAGACAATCACGTATTAATTGTTAACGTTTAACGGAAATGGATAACGGTTATTAGACGAATGAAAAGGGAAGGACTAGAGATGAAATTTGGAACAACAAGAAGGACCCGAAAGACCCTCATGGGATGATGGGCCGATCGGCCTAAGGGTTGCCAAACCCTTGGGATATCTTTTGCTCCAAGATTTCAAAGCCTATATAAACACACAAGTTTTCTCATTCTCTACACAACTTGAAAACCTAACTTGTGTGTTTTCTTCTCTTCTCTTCTCTAGCATTGATCGACAAGCCCAATTAGTGAATGGTAGTCGAGATTTGTTATTCTAAGCGTGTTGTGCTCGTCTTACTTGCATAACGTTTGCTTGAAGTAGTACGTGTGTACAAGATCGTGAAACAAGCATATTATTGCTTGTCTCTTGGTTTGTTCACTTAAACCCTATATTGGGGAATTGGTTCCGGAAGATTGCTTTGATTCTTGTTCGAGCTAGAATCATTAAGGTACGTTTATTATTTATTATTTATGTTTTGATTAATTAATTACATATTATGGTCTTGTTATAATTGCTTCCGCTATATGCTTACTTGATGTGTTTGGTTTATTTATGCTTGTCATGTTATTATAATTCCAACATAAGAGTGAAAATGAAATAAGGAAGCTGAGGTTCCCTATATGAGGAGATAAATATCCTGCTAAGCCTTGGTCATAAAGTATCACACCAGTCACTCTTTTGCGTTGCTTCCCACATCTAATTCCATTCCAATCACAGAAATGTAGTGAAGTGTTCCATGATGTCAGAGCTCCGTATGGATCTTGTAACATTGACTTGAATGACAACAAGGCCATATGATCGGTCTCATTTCCGCCATAGGAAGTACTAACGCCAGAGGTAATAGATAATATAACGAGACTAGAAAAGATTAAAGAAATACAGGAGAGAGGCGATAAGGAAAATATGGGTTGCTTTACATTCATTTTTGGAACTAGTATAATCAAGATTGTAGTGATAGTATGTTAATGGTTATCTTTGTTACTCAGTTATCATGTGTGGCATGATACAAATAATGGAACAAATGCTATCCACAGATTGATTGAGGAGGGAGACCAAGTCTTTTATAGCAATAAATAGCTATAAAGGGACATCTACCA
The DNA here is from genome assembly GCA_030686995.1 of Artemisia argyi. Classification (NCBI taxonomy): domain Eukaryota; kingdom Viridiplantae; phylum Streptophyta; class Magnoliopsida; order Asterales; family Asteraceae; genus Artemisia; species Artemisia argyi. The sequence continues at coordinate 154,041,292 of CM060709.1, read as the reverse complement.
GCATATATATAAAATTTTGAAATATCTAATATATATGATAGAACCAATAAATGAATAGGCCCACCGAGATTACAGTAGTTGGTTGAGTATTGGTAATGGTGTGCTAATTTCACTGAAAAAACAACTAGAAAAGTTAGTAAGACTGAGTCTATTAACATGAATAGTGTGGTCGTTACATTGACACCAACCCATTTGCATCAACATGCTTCGTTTCTTCTTTGACCCCAGTTATGTAGATTGTTGTGGACATTATGTAAGAGTGTAAGACTGCATCTTCTTATCGACACAGGACAACGTCATCATGGTGTTGGCATCTTCTTTGATCCCCAAGGTAATCACTACCATTAACAAATGATCCAATGTACAGAAAATATGACACTGCAGTCAAGTGATATTTTCTCACATAAATATTTTCTCGGTTCCTTATTTTCCAATAAAACCATACCATACTCTGTTTCCTTGTTCCTATCACACTTATAGTTGGGGATAGCCATAATAGCATATACATATAGTGGAAAATTATAACTGTCTATTAGAATACAGTAAAATGAAAATCGATCCTATTTCACTATATTACACTTGGCAAAAAAAAAAAAAAAAAAAAAAAAAGAAGTTTGGGAAGTTTTGATATAATATATTGGCTAAATCAAAATGGATAAATAATTGTCAACTTGTTGCTACAAGTAGCTAAGATCCATTGAATTCATACGTATGGAATCTTATCTAAGATATGGAAGATTTACAAGATAAGCAACTTGGGAAGATTTGCTAGTTGATAGCAACTTGATTTGCAACTTGACATGCATCCTTGAAGCCTATAAATAGATGCATTTCCTTTGAGTTTAGACACACCAAAAAAACACACAAGTACTTCTCTTGTAGTGTTATTAGTTTTTCCTCTCTAGTTGTAGTTTGTAGTATGTTTCTAGCATTGAGAAATATATAAGAAAGTTTGGTGTTTCATTCTTGGTTCTTTTCATATTGTCTAAATTTTCAAGTAGCTAGTATGAGGTATAGTAGTGGTGTTGAAATATTCACACTCTTTACCTAATCGGTGGGATATTATCGCGGTTATTCCACAACAAGTGGTATCAAGAGCCGAGGTTATTCTTAGTATGCTCTGTGGTTGCAATTTATTTTGATCCTCCACATCAGAAAAGAATTACGTTGGTTTTTTGGTTGAAGCTATTGAAAATTAATTTGTACACGAAATGGTGGATGGCATAGTTGACAAACCTTCCACATTGGTGGATCCAACATCTCCAAGTTGGGCTAGACCAGTCTTGACGAATGCAAGATTGGCGGTGGAGGTTTTTGATGGCACATGCCATTTCGGTATGTGGCAAAGTGAGGTTCTAGACGTTCTTTTTCAGCAAGGTCTAGACATTGCCATTGAAGAAATTAAACCAGAGGATGTAGAAGAGAGGAATTGGTTAACCATCAATCGGTTAGCTTGTGGTACGGTTCGTTCATGTCTTTCGAGAGAGCAACGATATGCTTTCTCAAAAGAAACATCCGCCTACAAACTGTGGGTGGCGTTGGAAGAGAAATTTCTGAAGAAAAATTGTCAGAATAAGCTCTTTATGAAGAAGCGACTCTTTCGCTTCACATATGTACCGGGTACCACGATGAATGATCACATTACCAGTTTTAACCAACTGGTCACCGATTTGATGAATATGGATGAGGTGTTCAAAGACCAGGATCTAGCATTGATACTATTGGGATCGCTTCCAGAGGAGTACGAGTTGCTTGAAACAACTCTACTTAATGGGAATGATGATGTGTCTCTTAGTGAAGTTTGTGCTGCCTTGTATAGTAAAGAACTGAGAAGGAATGACAAGCAGATTAGTTCAAGTGGAGATGCAGAGGTTTTGCTGGTCAGAGGTCGTTCGCAGAAGAAGGGCACCGATAAGAGATGGAGATCCAAGTCGAGGCAGAGACTAAGCAAAGATGAATGTGCCTTTTGTCATGAAAAAGGTCATTGGAAAAGAGATTGTCCTAAGTTGAAAACCAAAGACAATCACTACAAAGGGAAAGCTGTAGCAGAGGCGAATGTCACCAAGTGTGATGATGAAGAATCAGATCTCTCACTTGCAACATCGTCAACCAAGAATGCTTCTGATGTATGGCTATTAGATTCCGCATGCAGCCATCATATTACACCACATCGAGAGTGGTTTAGTAATTTTGAAGAACATGAGGAAGTTGTTTATACGGCAGACGAAACTCCCCTCACTACTCATGGGATTGGTTCCGTTCGATTGCAGAATGAAGACGGAACAATTGTGACCTTGAAAGGTGTTCGTTATTCGCCAAAGTTGAAAAAGAATCTCATTTCAGTCGGCACCTAAGAATCTAAAGGATTCGAAGTAAGAGCAAAGGATGGGGTTATGAAGATCATCTCTGGCGTACTTGTAGTAATGAAGGGTATTCGTAAAATAAACAACACGTATCACTACAAGGGTAGAACAGTTGTTGGAACTGTAGCAGCTGTTACCGATGGTGATAGAAATTCAGAAGCTGTGAAGCTATGGCATATGCGCTTAGGACATGCAGGAGATAAATCCTTGAATTTGCTCATAAAGCAAGGATTATTGAAAGGAGTGAGTTCCTGTAAGTTGGATCTCTGTGAGCATTGCATCAACGGGAAGACAACAAGGGTGAAATTTGGGACAGCTATCCACAAGATACAAGGTATCTTGGATTATGTCCATTCTGACATATGGGGTCCCTCAAAGACAAGCTCTTTAGGAGGGAGACACTACTATGTGACCTTTGTTGATGACTTTTCTCGAAGAGTTTGGGTGTACACGTTGAAGACAAAGGATGAAGTGCTAGGAGTGTTCATCAAGTGGAAAAAGATGATGGAAACTCAGACGTGCAGAAGGATCAAACATCTCCGAACAGATAACGGTGGAGAGTATAAAAATGATCGGTTCACAAAATTTTGTGAAGACGAAGGCATTGTCAGACACTTCACTGTCAGGCATACACCACAACAGAACGGGGTGGCAGAACGCATGAACCGAACTTTGCTGGAGAAAGTTCGGTGTATGTTATCTAATGCTGGGTTAGGTAAAGAATTTTGGGCTGAAGCTGTGACGTATGCGTGTCACCTCGTTAATCGTTTGCCATCTAGTGCTATTGATGGGAAAACACCATTTGAGAAATGGTATGGAAAACCTGCCACAGATTATGATTCCTTGCATGTTTTTGGTTCCGCTGCATATTATCATGTGAAGGAATCAAAGTTGGATCCTAGAGCAAAGAAAGCATTATTCATGGGGATCACCTCTGGAATCAAAGGCTATCGTCTATGGTGTCCAGAGACGAAGAAGACGATCTTTAGCAGGGATGTCACCTTTAATGAATCTACCATGTTGAAGAAGATGAATGCTAAGCAGTTAGATGGATCTCCTAAAAAGGTGGAGTTTGAAAGAATAATTGTACCAGATGATAGAGAAACAGTTGATGATTCTCCTGTGGTAGAAGGAGATTATGAAGAAGAGGAGGTTCAAACCGACGAACCTCCACAGCAACAACATGAATCAATTGCTACCAGCAAGCCCAAAAGAAACACCAAAAAGGCCTGCTCGCCTTAATGATATGGTGGCTTGTGCATCTTCAATTGCAGCTGATGATGTTCCTACTACTTACTCTGAAGCGGTTCGAGACTCAGAGAGCGAGAAGTGGAGGATTGCCATGAGCGAAGAAATGCAGTCTCTTCGAAAGAATCAAACATGGGAGTTAACCGACCTCCCAAAAGGGAAGAAGGCAATTGGATGCAAATGGGTGTATGCAAAGAAAGAAGGATTTCCTAGCCAGGATGATGTTCGCTACAAAGCAAGATTGGTAGCTAAAGGCTACGCTCAGAAAGAGGGAATTGATTACAATGAAGTTTTTTCTCCAGTGGTAAAACATTCCTCTATTAGATTTTTTTTGGCTTTGGTAGCACAGTTGGATTTGGAACTAGTTCAGATGGATGTGAAGACTGCATTTCTACATGGAGACTTGGAAGAGGAAATCTATATGGTTCAGCCAGAAGGATTCAAAGTTGCTAGAAAAGAGCATGAAGTATGCAAAATTCATAAATCGTTGTACGGATTGAAGCAATCCCCAAGACAGTGGTACAAGCGATTTGATAAGTTTATGTTGGAGTCGAAGTACACAAGAAGCAAATACGACCATTGTGTCTATTTGAAAAAGCTACAAGATGGGTCCTTCGTATATCTTCTTCTATATGTAGATGATATGCTGATAGCTTCTCAAAGTCTAGACGAGATTGAAAAGTTAAAGACTCGGTTGAAAAGAGAATTTGAGATGAAGGACCTCGGTGAAGCAAAGATGATTCTCGGCATGGAGATAGTCAGAGACAGAAAAATGAGGAAGCTCTATTTGACTCAGAAAACGAGTTAGTACTCCACTCGCTTCTCAATTTAAGATCAGTGCTGCTATGTCACCGAAAAATGATGCAGAGAGGGCATACATGGAGAAAGTGCCTTATGCAAATGCTGTTGGTAGCTTAATGTATGCTATGATATGTACTCGACCAGATATTAGTCATGCTGTTGGGATGGTGAGCAGGTATATGCATAACCCTGGAAAAGGACATTGGCAAGCTGTTAAATGGATATTGCGGTATATCCACAACACGGTCAATGTAGGGTTAGTATTCGAACATGGAAGTAGTCAGTGGGTAGTAGGATATTGCGATTCTGACTATGCTGGAGATTTAGACAAGCGAAGATCTACTACGGGCTATGTTTTTACTCTGACAAAAGCTCCAATTAGTTGGAATTCTACCTTACAGTCAACTACTGCTTTGTCAACTACGGAAGTAGAGTATATGGCAATTACTGAGGCTGTAAAGGAGGCAATTTGGCTTCAGGGGTTGCTTGGTGAACTTGGAATCAATCAGAAATTTGTCACGATGCATTCTGACAGTCAGAGTGCAATTCACTTAGCGAAGAATCAAGTTTATCACGCAAGGACGAAGCACATTGATGTTCGGTATCATTTCATACGAGAGATACTGGAAGAAGGTGGAGTTAGAATCCAGAAGATCCATACTTCTAAGAATCCCGCAGATATGCTGACTAAAGTATTAGCTGGGATCAAGTTCAATTACTGTTTGGACTTGATCAATGTTGTGAAAACATGAAGATTGGTTTGAAGACTCCACTAATGACAGCCGATGATGAGATTGAAGAATTGATATTAGCCAAGGTGGAGATTTGATATAATATATTGGCTAAATCAAAATGGATAAATAATTGTCAACTTGTTGCTACAAGTAGCTATGATCCATTGAATTCATACGTATGGAATCTTATCTAAGATATGGAAGATTTACAAGATAAGCAACTTGGGAAGATTTGCTAGTTGATAGCAACTTGATTTGCAACTTGACATGCATCCTTGAAGCCTATAAATAGATGCATTTCCTTTGAGTTTAGACACACCAAAAAAACACACAAGTACTTCTCTTGTGTTATTAGTTTTTCCTCTCTAGTTGTAGTTTGTAGTATGTTTCTAGCATTGAGAAATATATAAGAAAGTTTGGTGTTTCATTCTTGGTTCTTTTCATATTGTCTAAATTTTCAAGTAGCTAGTATGAGGTATAGTAGTGGTGTTGAAATATTCACACTCTTTACCTAATCGGTGGGATATTATCGCGGTTATTCCACAACAAGTTTCATCTTTGCAAGCTGCAAGCCATGATCCTTTCTTCAACACTAACACGAACAACAAGCCTGTATACTAAAAGCCTATTCGACTGACCAATTCTGTGTGCGCGATTCATAGCTTGGATATCAGCATGTGGGTTAAAATCCACATTATAGATTATAGCCATATCAGCACTTTCTAAATTGATCCCTATCCCACAAGATCATGTGACAGACTTTATGCAACATCTTTAGCATGGAATGAAGCAAAGTGAGCTTAGTAGAAGCCTTGATACGCATGTCATGGAGAAACTCGATTGTCCCAATGCAGGTTTGGTTCATTGCACGAGACATGGATGATTACAAACTTTTCATAATTTTTCCGCATCGATTGCGGTGATGCTGATGTATCAGTGTCATTATCCTGTGACTCATAAGAACAAGAGAAAATTAATGAATTTTTGCAGTGTGTATTAGCAACAATATATGTTATCTACACATAAACCCCTTGTTACCCCACAAGTTGAATAGCATTAGTTTAGAAACCCTGTAGAATCTAACTTATATACAAGATATTTTGATTGTTGAAATAATTCTACTACTAATCCTCACCTATTATTGAACAAGTGTTTGATCATATCTATACTACATGGCAAATAGGTAAAAAATAAAATAAAAATTGAATGCATATTATGTGGAATGGGAGGAGCTCTTCCTACCTTCTTTAGAGACTTTCTGGGCCAGGGGTGAGTACTTTCTGCAAGTATCTTCATTTTGGTTATGTGTTGAGATTTAGAATTATGATCCTCAACATCTATAGTCAATGATGACATCCTACCCTTTAAGAACATATCACTCAGGAATGGGGTTAAAGTGGATTAGTTTTCTCAAAATTTAGATTGATATGACTAAGTTGAAAACATAACTTATTTAATATATTACAGTGCAAAACCTTAGGCAAATGATTTACAATAGTGTTTTACTACTTGACCGTTAGTCAACGGTTATATTTTAAATCTTGGAAATTTGAGATGGAAAAACGACCGCTGGACAACGGTTACTTTTGGTCATAAATGTATTTTTCAGATATTGAGGATCAAGTATAATCTACCAATTATGAAATGTATATCGCAGATTTGTTACATTAAGGAGGTGTTTGGATAAGCTTATGCAAGGGATTTTGCTTATATGCTTAGCTTATTTCCTTCCCAAAAATGCTATAAGCCTTTTGACATAAGCTTAATTACCAAACACCTTGAAAGTGCTTAATAACTTATTGTATACTACATCATTTAGTGACTTATTGTTTTTTGCAAAGATATTTCAAAGTGTTGGTAAATTATACTAGGGGGATGTTTGGGTAAGCTTATTTAAGTGCTTTGTAGCTTTTCCAAGATACAATTATCTGTTAAGAACTCAAAATAAGTTCACCCAAACACCCTTTAAGTTAGCATCAGAAAATATATTAACAAGACAACTTCAGTGTGAAAAGAGAGGTTCATGTTCCATATGCAAACCTTATATTTATTAAATAGTTAAAAAGAGAGAAGAGCTGCATACCAACATTGATTCCAGAGACAGCAGTTACAAACTTTTTAAAGTAGAAAAAAAAATAATAATAATAAAAAAAAATAAATCAATAAATAGATGATCAAATGAAATAGTAGTGAAATACTTTGTTTTTATATTACAATCACTGTGATAAGAATCTTAAACAATACTTGACTTTCACAGATAACACCACTATGAGAGAATGCAGCACCCTTCTAAAACCTGCAAAATAAATAATATAAAATTAAGATAGTAAATTAATCATGTTAAAGAACCATGGAGAATATGATCTTGTTCGCTTAATATGCAAGAGAGTGAAAGCTACAATATACCTTTTAAACTTGCGAATTTGCAAGGCCACTGCTACGTATATCCAATCCTTCACCTGGTTCCACGAAGCAAAAAGGGTATATCTGCAACGGCGGTTGAGAAATAATGTACCACACAATCCCCAAAATCCAGCAGCAAATCCAACGCCCATCCCCAACTGATATGGTCTCCAAAAGTCGTCTCCATCTTTTTCATCATCTTTCTTCCCATCAACAGTAACAGCAGGTGTAAGCCCACCACATGTTCGTGTAAGTGGGGGTCCACAAAGTAGAGGGTTACCTCTGTAGTAAGAAGAATTGAAGCCTTGGAGTTGAGTCCCAGTTGGTATTTTTCCTGACAAGTTATTGTATGAGACGTCAAGATAACCTAAACCATCTATCTGTGACAAACTCAAGGGAATATTCCCAGAAAATTCATTTCTCGACAAGTCAAGAGAACCAAGAGAGTTCAACCGACCAATATCTTTTGGGATTTCTCCATCCAGTTTGTTGTAGGAGACATTTAATGAGACAAGTTCAATGAGATTAGTAATCTCAGAGGGAAGATTTCCGGAAAAGTTGTTTTTTGAAAGATCAATGTTGATCAGTAACCCAAGACCGGTTTTTCCAAATATACGTTTGGTTCCTTTCCATGCAACCCATGCACTATCAATAAATTCAACCCATCCATTAACTCCTGGGGAGATTTTATCCATGGGCATATCTTCTTCTTGGAAAGAATACAAATGGTTAGTCATATTATTCCATAACTTATTTGTAGCCATAGCAGTGAAGTTACCGAAGCACCCTGGAATTTCTCCCGATAATCCATTATCAGACATGTCAAGATACTGAAGATTATACAACCAGCATATTTGGGAAGGTAACCTACCGGAGAATCTATTGGATCCTAAAACAACAACATATAACTCTGAAAGTTTTTCTCCTATCCATTCTGGAATGACGCCAGATAACTTATTTTCCCCAACATCCAAAAATCTTAAACTTGTACAATTGCTCAGTGACACTGGCAGTTCACCAGCAAATGCATTGGAGCGCAAATACAACGCCTGAAGCTTAGACAATGAACCCAAAGAAGAAGGAATTTTGCCAGACAGATTGTTATTTGATAATTTAAGAACAAGTATTGTGTTTTGGAAACAATCAGGCAGGCTGCCTGAAAATGAATTATCGGAGAGGTCAAGGAAATTCAATCCCCAATTAAAATGACACAAGAAAGACAGGTTTCCAGAAAACCTATTTCCAGAGAGCTTTAACGATGTTAAGTTAAAAGGAATTGACACACTTCCTTCAAAGTGGTTGTTACTCAAATCCATCCCTGGGGAGCCATCAAAAATAGAATTTATGCCTAGTTGTAGCTTACCTTTTAGTTCATTTGAAGAGAGATTCAGATATTTCAATCCACTTGGTAGGTCCCAGAACCACACAGGGACGTTATCCGATATTCCAGCGTTAGAAATATCAAGATATGAGTAAGATTTTTGAGTTTTTAGCCACATTGGAAAAGTAGGTCCCAATTTGCAGAATTGCAATTTTATAGTTTCTAATTGGGTTGGGATTGAGGTCAACTCAAATGTAAAAGAATTGAAAGACAAGTCCATATCTGCAAACTGGATGAAAGTCTGAAAATGAATGCCAGATATTACACCTTCAAGGGAGTTGTTTGAAACGTGAAGAATAATAAGATGTGGGAGTTAACCTATACTGTTGGGTAAATTTCCACTTAACCGATTACTAGAGAGGTCTAACCCAGCCAGGGATGGGCATCCTGTGAAGTCGGGAATGCTTCCATGCAATGAATTGTATCTGGCAAAAAGATATTGAAGATTTGACACATGACCACTACTGTTGGGTGAATTTCCACTTAACCGATTACTTGAGAGATTCAAGTGTTGCTGGGACTGGCATCCTGTGAAGTCATAAAGGCTTCCATCTAAAGAATTGTGACTGACATCAACTGATACAAGATTTGGAAGTTGACCCACAGTGTTTGGTAAATTCCCACTTAACTGATTATTAGCCAGGTATAAAGTCGTCAGGGACAGACAATCCGTGAAGTCAGGAATGCTTCCGTTCAAAGAATTGTTAAAAATGTACAAAACACTCAAGGAGGAACATCCTGTGAAATTAGGAAGTCCCCCGTGCAAATTATTATCATTCAGGTGTAATTCAGTTAAATTTAAACATCCAAAAAAGTCTGGCATTGACCCATTAAGAATGTTTCCTGAAAGATACATTTGAATTAAAGATGAATGATTCCCAAAAGACTCCGGAATGACACCTCCTAATTGATTAAATGAGAGGTCTAAATACGTAAGAGATCTTAATTCTCCCAATGAAAAGGGAATGGATCCTACCAAATGATTACCAGTAAGATCCAGATGAACCAAGCTGGAAAGATTACCAAGTTGACTAGGAATAGGTCCCGTAAGATTAGCTTCGGCAAGAATCAAACTTTGTAAGTTGGTAAGTGAACCCAAAAAGGCTGGTATTGTATTGTACAGAAAATCAATATAATGTAGGTTAAGGTTCTGTAATTGATTTAATAGAGGTAATGAAGGACTAATATTACCAGCCAATCCACTAGAGGTAGACAGATCTAGTCCGATAACCCGAGCAGTGTGATTGTTACAGCTTACACCAACCCATTTGCAGCAATCTTTGTTTTCTTCTAGGCTGCCACCCCACTCTTGTAGCATATTCTGAGGGTCTTGTAAGTCTGCTTTAATGTCTAGCAGAGCTTGCCTCTCTTTGTCAATGCAGGACTCGCCACTCATCATCAATACACATACCAACAAAGACACATAAACAAGCATTGTATTATGTGTTGTTAATCAGAGCCAGAAGCAAATGTTTGATTCTAACAAGGCAGGACTACACACACATATATATAATATACATATATAAAAGTTATACAAAATGAAATAGTCGCTGGCTGCTGCGGCTACTTGGGTCATTGTCTTAGCCATTGAACCGCCACACCTGCAAGGCTGCAAATCAAAAGTCAACTAGTTAAGGTCAATGCGGAATCTTTACACAGTTGTCATCAATTATATACCTTTGAAATAAAAAAAGGGTAAACAATAACATAGTACATTGATAGACTATAAAATACTGAGTAAATTACATGGACGGTGATTGTGATTTGCATTTATGGTTTTGTGACTTTTTTTTTTTAATGCCAAATACTATTAACACTAGTAGTCATTGCATCTAAAGTCATTGATCCACATATCCGATTGTTTTCACAGCGACTTTTTTATGCCAACTACTCGCGTATAATTTGAAGCAACAAACAAAAATAGCATAAACTAAACTCAGTTGAGGCATTATAACAAACATGTTATCTGCACAAATGTATTAACTGGATAGTGAAGTTGGACCAATGAAGTCACAATAATAATTCATGGCAACATTATATTTCCCCATGTGATCCATAGACTTGGCAAGTTCAGTTCAGTTTGCAATGACACAAAATACACAGTTCAGACATCTTTGTTGTCTCCGAGATGGAGGTTTCTTCGGAAATCAGTATCTCGTCTACAACACCAGATTTTGGTTATAGCGACTACATTTGTAGTCGCTATAAGCCCAGAAAGTGGTCGCTAAAGGCTATAGCGACCACGGATAGTCGGTCCATTTTTAGTCGGTTTTGCTCCGACGCTATTGGTTTTAGCGACCACATTTTTTTTCTTATAGCAACTACTTGTTTGATTTGACTTTTTGACTTATTGACCAATGACTAAATTTTAGTGACGCTTGTGGTTCCTAAAAGTAAGTTGACTATTTGACCAAAGTAAGTGACGCCTGCTTTAGGAAGTAAATAAGCTTATTACCAGAATCCATTGGACTGGGGATTTTTGTAAACACATAAGCTTTTAAGTAAACAAGTAGGGTTGGATCAGTTGGAAAACCCTTTGCCTCTCAACCAAGAGGTCAAGGGTTCGATCCTCACTCCCTACAAAAGGCTGGAGGTCCTTTTCTACCTTAGGTAGAACCGGAAGCAGCCTCTCTACCTTAGGTAGGGGTAAGGCTGTCTACATATCAACCTCCCCCATACACCGTGGAAGACGGTATTGGGACCCATAACCCGTGAAAGACGGTATTGGGAGTTACTTTACTTTACTTTTACTTTACATAAGCTTTTAAGTTTTAAGCATAAGTTTACCCAAACACATTCCTTAACTTAGGAATATCAACGGAATACATTTTAAAATCAGCAGATTATAATTAATACTCCAATATCTACAAATTACATTTATGACCAAACCTAACCATTGTCCAACGGAGATGAACCTACTTGGTCCTAGCAATACACCGTCCATAGGAGGTTAGGTGTGATCCCCTCAAGGTGAGTGTTTCTAATGTTCTGAAGCCATTTTTGAGATGGAAATGTAGGAACATTGGAAGAGCTCTTGACTGGTTGAGTGAATGGGTGGCTATAGCCCACACAATGATGCCCGCCATCCTCTCCTTTTGGTCATTGTGGGTGCTGGTTGAATGATCAAATATGATGATGGTAGGGAAATGTATATTGTGAGGCTGTGGTCTTGGTGCAATTTATGGGTGAATTTTGAAGTATGCAATCATGGGTTGGTTGCTACTTTGCTGCTAAAGAGGATCTGCAGGCCATATTATGCAAAATTTGTGTTTGATGTATCTGATATGGATTGCTTCATTCTATGAGAGATAGTATTGTTTTGTTTCTCACTGAATGGGCACGTCCATTGTAGTTGAATGGTTGAGTGTAAATTGTTTGATGTTAATAATATATTTCACCCTTTTGCACCCAAAAAAAATAATAATAAAATAAAATAAATAAAAAATTGTCCAAAGGTCATTTTTTATTTTTTTGTTTTCAAACTTTAAAAATATAACCATCGGGTAACGGTCAAGCAGTAAAACAATCTAAATACTGTAATTCATTTGCCTAAAGTCTTGCACTCACATGATATATCTTTAAGTTTTGTTGTCATTGTTATTGTATCATTCTTTGGCCTTTATAATCATTCTATTCCAAATTGGTCGGATCAATCTTGTTTTTGAAAAATTAATCCAGATTAACTTGTTTGTGAGTGATACATGCTTGAAGGGTAGGATGTCGTCATGGGTCACAGATGTTGAGGATCAAAATTTTGAATCTCAACACATAACTGATATGAACATACTTGCAGAAAGTACTCACCCTTGGCCCAGGAAGTTTCTAAAGAAGGTGAGTAGGACTCTTCCCACTCCATATAATTACAATATGCATTCAATCTTTAATTTATTTGTTTTAACCAGTTAAGTAGTATTGATATGAAACGCTTGTTCGATAATAGGCGCAGAATTAGTAGTAGAAATTATTTCAACATCCAAATTTTTTGTATATAAGTTAGATTAACGGAAAATTACCAAAATAGATCAGCCGCCCAAAGCACATTCCTTGAATAGACTTTTTAAAATCACTTTCCTCCGACGGATCAGGGTAACTTGGCGACTGAGCAACCTTCATATATGTGCGACACGTGTCGAATATTTTATTAATATAGTACAGAATCTAGAATCTTTTGGAATGTATAGTACAGAATCTAGAATCTTTTAAGGACACGTGTCGCACATATATGAAGGTTGCCCAATTTTTTAGTTGCCCTGATCTAATTTTGAGATGTGAAATTTCAAAGTCTAAAAAGTGACTAGTCAAAAAGTCACCGATCTATTTTGGTAATTATCCCTTAGATTAATGATGTTTCTTTTTTTGAGGTAACAATGGGTTTATGTATAGATAATACTGGTGCTAATACACACTGAATAAATTCATTGATTTTTCTCTTGTTCTTATGAGTTGCAGAAAATGGCACTAAAAGAATAATATCACAACAATCGATGTTGGATATTGTAGGTGGGACGGGACCAAAAGATCCAAAGAATGGAACACACTGAGGTGAGTATGCACCCCGCCATACCCTGGTGGGTTCGATGCTTTGCGATCCTCAGCATGGTGAGTAACACCACTATTCGGCCGTGCTTCATTTGTAGAACCACTACGGACCTTGTGAGCTGGTATAGCTGGTCCAAGACTCCTCCCTTTTATAGTATTATGAGAAAAGTCTGCAACCATCCATATCCATACAAGGAACCCGGCCAACCTCAATATGGGCCGATCGAGTTTCTACTCGACATGCGAATTAAGGCTTCAATTATACTAAGCTCTCTTTGCTTCATTCTATGTTTGATATGATTCTGATTTCAACCCACATGCTGATATCCAAGCTATGAATCGTGCACATAGAATTTGGTCAGTTGAAGAGGCTTTTAGTATATAGGCTTGTTGTTCGTTTTCAGAATATTAGGTGCAACCACATTGACGACATTCAAATATTTGCCATCTTTAAGGACGAGATTAGAAAGTCGAGGGGCGATGATTTCAAAGACGTTCACATTCTTGACATAAAGTTTTACCAAAGTGAGTGTCTGTAAGTTAACACAATTTGAGAAAAGATCAACTGATCCACAATTATCGTCACAAAATGTGAAAAATTTTCTGTTACATCGTAACCACCAAGTAGAAGTCTCCTCACTAAATTTAAATTTCCATGCTGCAGCTAGTCAGTTTTCTGTTACATCATGGTGTTTTTTGGCATTGCTAACGATGGTTAATTCTTGGACATTGTGAGAAAATGCATAGTTTGCAATGTTTCTCACAAAAAACTGACTAGCTGCACCATGGAAATTTGAATTTAGTGAGGAGACTTCTACTTGGTGGTTATGATGTCACAGAAAAACTTTCACATTGTGTGACGATAATCATGGATCTGTTGATCTCTTCTCAAAGTGTGTTAACTTACAGACACTCACTTTAGTAAAACTTTATGTCAAGAATGTGGAGGTATTTGAAATCATCGCCCCTCGACTTTCTAATCTCGTCCTTAAAGATGGCAAATATTTGAATGTCGTCAATGTGGTTGCACCTAATATTCAAAAAACGAACAACAAGCCTGTATACTAAAAGCCTCTTCAGCTGACCAAATTCTATGTGCACGATTCATAGCTTGGATATCAGCATGTGGGTTGAAATCAGAATCATATCAAACATAGAATGAAGCAAAGAGAGCTTAGTATAATTGAAGCCTTAATTCGCATGGCGAGTAGAAACTCGATCGGCCCATATTGAGGTTGGTCGGGTTCCTTGTATGGATATGGATGGTTGCAGACTTTTCTCATAATACTATAAGAGGGAGGAGTCTTGGACCAGCTCACAAGGTCCGTAGTGGTTCTACAAATGAAGCAGGGCCGAGTAGTGGTGTTACTCACCATGCTGAGGATCGCAAAGCGTCGAACCCACCAGGCTATGGCGGGGTGCATACTCACCTCAGTGTGTTCCATTCTTTGGATCTTTTGGTCCCGTCCCACCTACAATATCCAACATCGATTGTTGTGATCTTATTTTTTTAATGCCATTATCCTGCAACTCATAAGAACAAGAGAAATATTAATGAATTTATTCAGTGTGTATTGGCACCAATGTTATCTATATGCATAAACCCATTGTTATCCCAAAAAACGAACAGCATGAATCTAACTTATACAAAAAATTTGGATGTTGAAATAATTTCTATTACTAATCCTGCGCCTATTATTGAATAAGTGTTTGATATCAGTACTACTTGGCCAAAAAAAAAAAAAAAAAAAAAAATGAATGCATATTGTTATATGGAATGGGAAGGGTTCTACTTACCTTATTTAGAAACTTTCTGGGCCAGGGGTGAGTACTTTATGCAAGTATGTTCATTTCGTGTATGTGTTGAGATTCAAAATTATGATCCTCAACATCTATGACCAATCACGACATCGTACACTTTAAGCATGTATCACTCACAAATAAGTTAAACTGAAATGGTTTCTTCAAAAATGAGATTTACGACCAAAGAAATACAATAACAATGAAAAAAAAATGTATGTGAGTGCAAGACTTTAGGCAGATGAATTGGAGTATATATACTGTTTTACTACTTGACCGTTACCCAACGGTTATAATTTAAATCTTGGAAAATTTTGAAATGAATAAACAACCGTTGGACAACGGCTACTTTTGGTAATAAATGTATGCTGCATATATTAGAGTATTAAGTATAACATACTGATTTTGAAATGTATTTCGTAGATATCATACATTAAGGGTTGTTTGGGTAAGCTTATGCTTAAAACTTAAAAGCTTGTGTGTTTTAAACAATCCCTAGTCCAATGGATTCTGGTAATAAGCTTATTTACTTCCTTAAACTAATATAAGCCTTTTGACACAAGCTTAATCAAACACCTTCAAAGTGCTTTATAGCTTTATCAAGATACCATAAGCTATTAAGCACTTCAAATAAATATAACCAAACACCCCATAAGTATAGTTTACCAAAATTTCAAATATATTTGGAAAGTTTGAAATATTAAGCTAGTAAATATTATTTTAAAAAAAATGATGTTTTATACAATGGTTGATAAAGCTTATTAATTACTGTACTTTATAATGATAAAGATAAGCTTTTGTATATTGGGGTGAATTAATCAATTGATTAGCGAATAATGTATGATTACAATATAAATAATGAGAAGATGGGCTAGGCCTCACAATAACATTACAATGGGCCTAGACTAATAATAACACACTAAGGGTGTGTTTGACATAAATAGCAGTAGCATTTTTTATTTTATTTTTTTGGTAACTTAGTTGTAGGTGTAATTATAATGTGTAACATAGCTCTTCAATACTCAATGCTCCTAAATGATACCACATAGAGCGTTGAAAAATGTGCATTCCGAAAAATTAGATAAAGCTACTTCGTGCCTGCCAAACGAGTATTAAAGATCACAACGCCCAATGGGCGCTCACCGCTCCTAAATGCTCTGCGCCAAACACACCCAAACAACCCCCCGTAGTTGGAGCGGAAGAGAAACGAACACTCAAACTGTAACGGAACTCATCAAATAACGCTGTAGGCAAGCCTTTATTGATGATGCCATCATATTGAAAACGAGAGGGTACATGAAGAACCCGAACCTCACTAGCCGTACCTAAATCACGAACTAAATGTATATCAGTCTCAATATATTTCGTACATTGATGTTGCACATGATTAGATGATGGATAAACCGCACTGACATTGTCACACTAGACAAGAGTAGCTGAAAACAAGGGTGTGTGAAGTCACGTAACAAGTTCCGTAACCAGCAAGTCTCAACAACAACATTAGCAACATAACGATACTAAGCCTCAGCACTTAACTGATAGAGCGTAAGTTGTTTCCAAGAAACACACAATAACCTGAAGTAGACATGCAAGTAGTGGGACAACCAACCCAATCCTTATCCGAGTATGCAACCAAGGAAGATGTTTAAGAGGAATATAGCCGTAAACCAAAATCTAAAGTAGAATGAACATACTGCATAATAAGCTTCAGATTCGAGAAATGAGGCTCTTGGATCATGCATACATAAACATACATGTTGAACAACATAAGAGAGACCAGGGCGCTAAAAAGTAAGATATTGCAGAGCACTCGCTAAACTATGATAAAGAGTCAGATCAGCCCCCAACTTGGATTTCGTATCAACGGGAGTCTGACAAGGATTACAGTGAACCATATGAGCACAATTAAGAATCTCAGAAGAATACTCCCGTTGAGACAAAAACATACCCGAAGCATTACGAGTAATAGAAATGTCAAGAAAGTAATTTAGCTGTCCAAGATCACTCATGGAAAATTCCTGATGAAGAGAGGCAATGATCTTTTGTAGAAAAATTGTAGATTTATACAATGTCATCAACATATAAAAGCAAATAAGATGTGTCAGAACCTGTCGGTAAATAAATATTGAGGAATCACATTGACTATATATGACAAAATTCAACCCGAGTAATATAAGTTGCAAATCACTGAAACCATGCCCGAGGATCCTGCTTAAGTCCATAAAGAGACCATTGTAATAATCAAACATAATCAGGATGCCGCAAATCTCGAAATCCTAGTGGCCGGTGCATATAAACTGTCTTAGACAACGCCTCATGTAAAAATGCATTCTTGAGTACATCGAGCTAATGAACAAGCCAATGCTGAGAAACATCAAGACTAAGGACAATCAGAATAATAGTCAGTTTATCAATTGGACTAAAAGTCTCATCAACGTCAATACCAAAAAGTTGAGTGCTGCCATTCATCACAAGACAAGCCTTGTAGTGATTAAGAGTACCATCTCATAGATACTCAAGCCGAAATAACCACATGCAACGAACTATGTTCGCATCCTTAGGTCGCGGCACAAGAGTCCATTAGTCTTGTTGGATAGCTTAAACTAAACTCAGTTATTCATTATAACAAACATGTTGTTTGCACAAATTCATTAACTAGACAGTGAAGTTGGACCTATGAAGTCACAATAATAATTCATGGCAACATTAATATATTCCCATGTGATTAAGTTAGGCCCCATGTGATCCATAGACTTGGCAAATTCGGTTCGGTTTTGTTAGGTTTCCGGATCATGTGGTTAAAAACCGCATTGTGAACACCCCTAGTTCCAAATACAAAAATTGTTCTCTATCCAAATCTGGATGCGGGTATTGCCCAAAACCCCAGGCCAATTACTTTGGCGTTTTATTTTCTTTTCGATTCCTTGTACAGTTATACGTGCCTCATTCTGTTTAGCCAACACTCACAGTTGAGGCCAGTTAAAACCTTGTTTCCATGTTCCTATCACACTTGTAGTTGGGGATCGCCTTAATAGCATAAACAATACCATAATGGGAAATTATAATTGTATATTAGGGAAAAAAAAATATAATGAAAATTGATCCTATACAATTAGCCAAAAGAAAAAATGTTGGAAAGTTTCATCTTTGCAAGCTGTAAGATCCTTTCTTCAACACTAAAACGAACAACAAACCTGTATACTAAAAGCCTCTTCGACTGACCAATTCTGTGTGCACGATTAATTGTTTGGATATCAGCATCTGGGTTGAAATCAGAATCATATTATACATAAAATGAAGCAAAGAGAGCTTAGTATAAATAAAGCCTTATTTCGCATGTCTAGTGGAAACTCGATCACCCCATATTGACGTTGGCCGGCTTCCTTGTATGGATATGGATGGTTACAGACTTTTCTCATAATACTATAAGAAGAGGGAGGAATCCTGGACCAGCTATACCCGAGTACTGGTACTACTCACCATGCTGAGGATCGCGGGAAGCATCCAACCCATCAGCCTATGGCGGGGTGAATAGTCACCTCAGTGGAGTCAGTGTCACAGTGTGTTCCATTCTTTGAATCTTTTGGTTCTGTCCCAGAAACAATATCCAACATCGATTGTGGTGATCTTGTTCTTTTAGTGCCATTCTCCTGCAACTCATAAGAACAAGAGAAAAATTAATGAATTTATTCAGTGTGTATTAGCACCAATGTTATCTACACATAAACCCATTGTTACCCCAAAAAACGAACATCATTAAACTAACTTATATACAAAAAATTTGTATGTTGAAATAATTTTTACTACTAATCCTGCGCCTATTATTAAACAACTGTTTCATATCAATACTACTAGGCCAAAACAAACTAGTGTAATACCCGTGCGTTGCACGGGTCTCGCGTAAAAAATCATTTAGTTTTCTTTATGACAACCTTGTACTGAATCTTTAAATAACATATATGATCTATCAACAGACTTATAAAAAATAATTTTAATTTAACAAAGTAAACATATAAGTGAAAGTTCAAAGTAGAACATGCATGATTGAAGTTCAAAGTAGCCAACCTAAAACCATTATCATTCATCAATGTAAACATGAAGTTCAAAATTGAAAATATAAGTTTTAGCATGCATATAAAAGACTAAAAGCGATCAACTCAAGCATCATCAACATCAATCTTGTCTGGTTGAGGCTCACTAACCACATCCTCACCAACTCCAGTCTCATCAACTTGATTGTCCTCGACATTAGCATCCTCAACTTCAACATCATCAGAAGTGTTGATCTCAGTCTGTATGTCGTCTTCTGCACTAAAGGAGGAACTTACATTTGTGTTCACAACAATATCACCTGCAACCACATTTTGAACTTCAACATGTAGCGAATCTTTAGTTTCACAAACTTGGCCCCACATAAGCTCGTCCATAAGTTTTTCTTCATCATCGGTTGTAGTTGATCCCATGTTGTTATCATCAATAACATAATCATCCATGTTAAAATCATTTAGCGAAGACGGTATATTTTCATCCGAGTAAACCATAGTTGTTGTTGAACTTGAAGAACTCCCGGAATGTTTATTCAATGCATTAAGATCATCACCATAATACTTTGTAACTGTATACCTACGTACATATGTAGGCGCAAGATTATAACTATCAATCTTGATTCCAAGAACAACCCACTTAGCAATGAGGCTATCAATAAAGTAATCCACTATCCATTCAGGGTTTCCGGCACCCTAAATTAAAACGATGTTTATTAAGTTTCAATTTGATAAATACGTATTAGCTGAATGTGTAAACTAATAAGTAACTCACCTCCTTTATACTTTTGGTAATCAACTCGTCCACAGTATGGCCTAGAAGCAAAGTGGCATCAGTGTTAAAAAGTACGCAGTTCATTTCTTCGTTGTCATCTTGAATTGTTATGACTAACTTGTACCTATAAAAAAAATGTTAGTAATAAAAAATGGTGCCTTTAAACCGGAAATATATAACTTACGTTTGACGTGGGTTCGCGACAATTTTTTTTCATGCATCACAATAATACCGATCTCCTTCTTCTTTTACCTTCTTAAAGCACTTGGTACATTGTATATACTTCCAGTCATGATTCAGGTCGATACCGATCACCATTCCATATACAATGAACCTTGTTCCCTAATAACAACATCTCAAAATTATTAGGAGTATTAAGAGCATAAACCATAGACATGATCCATATGAATAGCATTAAGTAAATTAGCACATCAACGCCATCAGTTAGGCGCTTATAAATTTCCGGCATATGTGTTACTTTCAACTCCTCGGTCTTAAGATACGGAGATGTAAAGATGACCGGATGAATAGGCCTATATAACAACAACTTAAAAGTGATAAGTAGTATGAAAAAAATTATCAAAATAAGCCAATACATGTGCGTTAAACATCACCTGTTTGCATATGCAACAGCCTCAACAATCGGAAGGTTAATATGGAATTGTGTTGACACAGTCGTCGTCAGTTGCGGTGCACCTAATATGTTACAAATTGAGTATACGTTAGAATATAAGTATATTTATACAGTAGCAACCGAATAGTATATATGTATATTGAAAATGTAAACCTCCATATGGTGCGACTTTGCAACACGTCAAGACGACCACAATATTGGTATCTTTCATAGAATTGATCAAGCTGTCTTCGTACATCAAAGCCATCTTCCCCCACAACGAAATGTTGAGTTTCACATCACTGTATTAGTTTTCAAAAGCTCAAAAGGATGAGACATGATTGCAATCAGAAAAGTCCAAATTACTAACAGCCTAAATTTGGTATCTTTCAACATGTTCAATAGAGTTAAAGCATACCTTTGCACTATAATCAGACCAAATTCCAAGAAACTCGAGTGTGTCATTGCTTTATTTTCGTAATTTAAAACATACAAAGGCCCTACTTTATGTTCCTTCTTTATTACTTAGCTCGTTTTGAGTACCCTCTTTTGACTAATACCACAAAACCATTATTTATTTCATGTGACTAATAAACATTTCATTTGAGTACCCTCTTTTGACCCCAACAAAAATATGACATACATGCATGATATCTTATTTTTAATCTTAGCTCGTTTAATGTGTTATCAATAGGTTATAGTCCAAAAATAAGATGTTTCACATGTGAAGATTTTATGATTTCATGTGCAATAATTCCATTGATTATATCATACGAGATGCATGCATTTCTTATCTTTGTTAGCTCATGAATATATGAGGTTCATACATGTTTTATTTCTTTAAGTTTTACAAACAGATCTTAAGACCTACAATACATATCATATGCATGTTCAAAACCTTACTAATAATACTTCACAATTTGAGTTTCAATAATTACGCATCAGGTAAGATCGTATAATATGTTTAGACCCCAAGCTTTACACTCTCATGTTTCATGCTACGTATATATATGTATATGTCAACATGATCGTATAATATGCTTTACTCACAATTATAAGAAAAAATACCTCAAATCAGCAATGACGATTTTGCGGAGTTGTGGGTTACAACCTTGGTTCTTTCCAACTTTGTCTTGTAGAGGACCCCATTCTCGAAGAACTCCTATGACATCTACAAAGGAAAAAAGTTCAGACTTACCGCATCAAGAAAGAAATTATAACTAAAAATGAACATAGTAATATTCCCACCTGTCAAATATATCTGATTACCATAACGATTAGTGAGGCTTCCGAATGGCATAAATGCAAACACATATCTGTCGAACAGCTCCGGTTGAATCCGTGAAGGGTCGGTGGTAGTCGTGAAACAAAATTCCACATAACAATTGCGATCCAAAGGCCTGTAGATGATTCTTTCATAATCAAGCACAACGAAATTGTGGATCTTATACACACAACCCTCTTTTACACGATCTTTGTATTTGTTAATAAGCTTAAAGGGAATCTTTGCATGAATTGAAGAACGCTGAAGTTGAAAAGAAAGAAATCAACATTAAAGGTGCAAGAGTTTTAAGCGGACTACATAATAGAATTACAAATTTGTAACATTTACAAGTAACAATATTGAAATTGGGCCAATCTAAACAAATACAGTTCAAGTTTATGTTATAATTGCTTCATTCTAAAAAATATTGATCAAGTTTATGTTAACGACCCGAATGAATTTTAACTAATAAAAAAGGCGGCAACTATTACATTTTAGAAAGTGTCAATTAGCAGACCTAAAGTACTTTCTTGCATAACAAAACTTGGGTTTTAAAATGATACAAGTTCATCCAGTAGAATGAGAGATATCCTTTTAAAAAGAACATATCTAAGAATGTCAAACAAAACACTCATATTGAGGTTATACAGTTCATATTGAGGTAGTAAATGATACAACTAATTGACACTTTAGATAGTAAATGAACAACATATCTATTGATCGCAAAAAACTGGTGTTTTGTATCCAAGTAGCAAAAAGAAAGTGTTGTTGTTACCATTTACTATCTAAAAATGTTATGCAAGAAACTACTGCAGTCACTTACTATGTTATGCACACTGCTAATTGACACTTTTATAAAATGTAATAGACTTGGTTTTTAAAAAGACCAACATATCTATTGAGGTTATACAGTTCATATTGAGGTAGTAAATGATACAACTAATTGACACTTTAGATAGTAAATGAACAACATATCTATTGATCGCAAAAAACTGGTGTTTTGTATCCAAGTAGCAAAAAGAAAGTGTTGTTGTTACCATTTACTATCTAAAAATGTTATGCAAGAAACTACTGCAGTCACTTACTATGTTATGCAAACTGCTAATTGACACTTTTATAAAATGTAATAGACTTGGTTTTTAAAAAGACCAACATATCTATTGAGAAGGTATTGCAAAACACTGGTGCTCTTTTTAAAGATGGTTTTATTGTATGCCACGTTTTGCGCATACAAATGAATAGAATTTAAAATTTGTAACATTCACTTACACATTCATCCAGTAGAATGAGATCAAGAGAAAGAATGCGGTTAGTTGTTGGATTGTAAGCTGTCCAGGCACGTGCAATCATAACATTAATAGTCCATATCTTAGTGACATTCGGACGCAAGTCACCAACATATTGATAACGGTTGTTTATGGTTGATCGAGGGTAACTGCAAAGATACACAATATCGTGAGTAGGAAAAGAGCATAAACTATGTAAGTGTTCACACAATTTAACATACCTATAGGTAAATTATAAAACACCTCCTTGTAAACAATATTTTGTGTCAGATTATCAGCACAATATCCTTTGTTATCAATATAAAAACGAAGACCAGCACGCGATGTTACCCGAGATGAAACAACATAAAGTTGTCCGTGAGTAAAGACTGGTTTTTCTAGGTACGCACATACGTGATTAAACGTTTGACCTTGACTCTTGTTTATTGTCATGGCAAAACATACTTTAATAGGAAACTGCCTTCTTATAAATCGGAAAGGCCATGATGAATCAGTAGGTGTCATATCAATCCTACCAATAAATACTTTCTGGCCAATATGACTCCCTGTGATTATTTGAGCCTCAAGAACCTCACGGGTAATTTGGGTAATGATTAAACGTGTGCTGTTGCACAAACCTCGTTGCAATCCTGTGTTACGTAACAATATGACGGGTGCACCGACCTTTAACTCTAGATTGTGGTTTGGGACACCGGAGAACTTCAAAGTGTTAAGAAATTCAGTCGGGTACATTGTTTGCATTTCCTCCAGGTTTTCGGTTGTTGAACAAATGATATCGGCACTATGAAGAATTTGCATCTCACCTGACATACTTTCGAGTACATGAGAGTTAATCGAATCGACGACATCATTTTTTGGGCATAGGATACATCGTTCTTTTAGGTAATGCATGTCATGGATTCTGTTTGGGAGATCCGGAAATGTATTTGATACAATAGACTCGATAGGGTTGTCACATACGGGAATGAGAAGGTCATCCGGAATTTCTATCCATGTAGCCTCATCTTCATTATCAATTGCAACGGAAGGAAGCGTGCCATCTCCCATGGACAGAAGCCAATTATTAAAATGCCTCATCTCATCTATATGTGCAACATCAAGTGACGGATCACATAGTCGCATGTTGGTAGTCAAAACAAATACCCTACAGTTATCCCATATTGCTGATGACTTGTTTACAGCAGAACCGACCACCACAGCCCGTGGTGCATTCGGGATAACCGGTAAAATTTGCCTAAAGTCGCCACCAAGGACCACAACCTTTCCACCAAATACTTGATTCTCAGCATTGGGGTTATCATGCTTGCATATATCCCGGAAGGTTCGATCAACGGCTTCAAACGCATATCGATGCTGTAAAGGTGCCTCATCCCAGATGATAAGAGACGATTCTCGGATCAAACATGCTAGATCTGACACGACATCAATCCCACAACATGATTCGTTGTCAAGTTCCAGAGGTATACGAAACCTTGAATGTGCGGTTCGACCACCGGGAAGTAACAACGATGCAATGCCAGATGAAGCGACAGACAAAACAATTTTTCCCATGGAACGTATCCGCGCGATAATTGTTCTCCACAAGTAAGTTTTCCCTGTACCTCCACTCCCGTACAGTGGCGAAGCTTGGATTTTGTAAGTGGGGGGGTCGGGATCTAATTTTTTTTTTCCTAAGGCTATATTTCAGGTATACCGAAATTTTTGGGGGGTCGAAACCGAATATACCGAAATTTTTCTACACGAAAACTATATACCCCCTACATCGCAAAAAAAATTTCGGGGGGTCGGGCGCCCCCCCCCCCCCCCCCCCCGGCCCCTATGAAGCTTCGCCCGTGCTCCCGTACACAAAAAATAATCCGCCATTATTTTCGTTAACAGCTAGCATGATATTATCATACACGAACCTTTGTTCTGAATTCAATCCATCAGACAAAGTGGTAAACCGAGCCAATTCTTCGTTCATGTTGTACATCCGTTCAGCAGCAATAAGTCTATTCCTTCCGATATTCATTAATGAGTAGTCAATCTGAGGGAGTTGCGGGAAATCAAGCAAGGACCTGTTGTTACCATTTAAGATCATCTCTAGCTCAAGTAACGTGTAATTTTGAATCTCTCGATCTGTAAACACGACTTGTTGATTGTTCAACAACCTACGGTGCTTGCGAGTAATGTCCTCTGATATATATGGAAATGTTTCTCTAAATAATTTTGCATAATCCGAAACAGTACAAAACAACAATATAGTTACAAAAAGCTCTCGTAGTTGATCCCCTAACTTCCATTGAGACGCTTCTCTTATTGATCGGATCCATTCAATATCATCTCCCAGTAAGTTCAACGCTTTGCATGCCAACATGTATGTTGGGTAGAGAATTCTATCAACTGTTCGAAGAAATGCATGGCTTGTGGCACCGGGGACGTGGTTCAACAACATTCGTATAATTGTTTGGACGATTAATTGTTTGGATATCAGCACGATTAATTGTTTGGATATCAGCATGTGGGTTGAAATCAGAATCATATTATACATAAAATGAAGCAAAGAGAGCTTAGTATAAATAAAGCCTTATTTCGCATGTCTAGTGGAAACTCGATCACCCCATATTGACGTTGGCCGGCTTCCTTGTATGGATATGGATGGTTACAGACTTTTCTCATAATACTATAAGAAGAGGGAGGAATCCTGGACCAGCTATACCCGAGTACTGGTACTACTCACCATGCTGAGGATCGCGGGAAGCATCCAACCCATCAGCCTATGGCGGGGTGAATAGTCACCTCAGTGGAGTCAGTGTCACAGTGTGTTCCATTCTTTGAATCTTTTGGTTCTGTCCCAGAAACAATATCCAACATCGATTGTGGTGATCTTGTTCTTTTAGTGCCATTCTCCTGCAACTCATAAGAACAAGAGAAAAATTAATGAATTTATTCAGTGTGTATTAGCACCAATGTTATCTACACATAAACCCATTGTTACCCCAAAAAACGAACATCATTAAACTAACTTATATACAAAAAATTTGTATGTTGAAATAATTTTTACTACTAATCCTGCGCCTATTATTAAACAACTGTTTCATATCAATACTACTAGGCCAAAACAAATAAATTAAAGATTGGATGCATGTTGTTATATGGAATGTGAAAAGTTCTACTTAGCTTCTTTAGAAACTTTCTGGCCAGGGGTGAGTACTTTCTGCAAGTATGTTCATTTCGGTTATGTGTTGAGATTCAAAATTATGATCCTCAACATCTATGACCAATGACTACATCGTACCCTTCAAGCATGTATCACTCACAAATAAGTTAATCTAGATTAATTTTTCAAAAAAAAGATTGATCCAACCAATTTGGAATTGAATGATAATAAAGACTAAAGAATGATACAATAACAATGACAACAAAACTTAAAGATATATGTGTGTGCAAGACCTTAGGCAAATGAATTACATTATTTATATTGTTTTGCCACTTGACTGTTACCCAACGGCTATATTTATATGTGTGTGCTTATCATCTTGTTTGTGAGAGTAATTGCGTACACCTAGAAAAATTGAAAGATGGCACCACTAGATGATTGGAAAGATTGTTAGACGATTAGATTATTAGCCCAAACCCGATTATGGGTTTGAGGTCCATTAGGTTTAAGGTTTATGTTAGCTTATTCTCAAAGCTATGTTCTATTATAAATAGACATGCTACCTTCAGATGTCATTCAATCAATATTCTTTTTCAAGATTGGTATAAGGTGATTTTTGTTTTGAAAGTTGGTTTGTTAAATCAGAAATTTCTTGTTTTAAAGAGTTGATCATTTTTGTTGAACTAATTTGAAGATTATCAAATTTGTTTTGCAATTCCCTATCTTTAACAAGTAACTTCTTATAACCAGTTTCAAATTCTGACTCGCGTTTTAAATCAATTTGAAAACTTTTTTCATTTTTCTTGTATCTCTCAAGCTCAGCGGTCAATTTCTCATTCGCGGCCTTAACATCGCAATTGACCTTTTTTACTTTCTCAATTTCAATGCTGCAATTATTCAATAAAGATTCAAAGAGAGCACGGGTTTTCTCATCATTAGCACC
This sequence comes from Artemisia argyi, assembly GCA_030686995.1. Classification (NCBI taxonomy): domain Eukaryota; kingdom Viridiplantae; phylum Streptophyta; class Magnoliopsida; order Asterales; family Asteraceae; genus Artemisia; species Artemisia argyi. The sequence continues at coordinate 154,013,960 of CM060709.1, read as the reverse complement.
ATTTTGTGCAACTTGAACTCCATTAGGATCCATGTATGGAGTTGCATAGTTAACATTGCTATTAACTTGCACCCCACATATGTATCTGATGAGGCAAAAAATGAACCACTTTTAGGGGGTCATTTAAGCCCGAAATTGAATTTATTTGATCAAATATTGCCCTAAATCGTTCCTTTTGTGATTTTAGGTACTTTGGGAGAGAAATCTGGAAAAGGAAGCAATTCGGACGTTTTTGGAGCATAAAAGTGAAGAAAACGCCAAAGTCTTAATTTTCCTTGCTGGGAACAGTAGGTGACGGCGTCAAGAAGGAAGTTTTGACGGCGTCAAGAGTAAAGACCATGACGGGCCAGTGGATTCATGAAGGCGTCACGAAGTAGAGCGTCAAGAGTTAAATGTGTGACGGCCTGGGCCATGACGGCGTCAAAAGTAGGTCAAGGCAGTCCGAGGAGTATTTTGGCGGCGAGATGACGGCGTCATAAATTTGTTCTTGACGCCGTCAGATCCTATTTCCTATATATAGTTTTCTAATTTTCACATTAAAAAGGAGAAGTTTTGGAGAAACCCTAAGTACGAATTTGGTACGAAATTTACAGGTTTTTCAAGGGTTCTCAACCCTTGATCCCTTTCATGTGTAATTGAGATAAGTATTCTTTTAATTCAATCAATATGTCTATGTGTTGGTTGTCTATATCTTGTTCTTGTCTTAATTCTACCATGCTAGGCTAGATCTATCTTGTGTTTGCTTGGATCTAATGAAACCTAGATGTTAATTATGTGTTGATTACTTGTTTATGGTTGTATTGGATGAATGAATTCAATGTTAGGCTTAAGAAAACTGGCAGATCTCCATTGTGTAACATGCTTGAACGTCTTAGGAAACATGAACTGACGTGCACTGGGTTTTATTGGTTGTATTTAATGCATGAGTAAATTCTAATGATCCCATGTTAGGAGCTTCTTAGCCGGCTCGACATAGGAGTGAAGTAGGCACTCATAGGATTGGGGAAGTAAGTGCGCCACCCCATGAATGGTATTAAGGAATACAATCCGTCATCCACGCAACTATAACAAGTAATTAACGTGTAAAAGATATCTAGGGAGTAGTGAAATCTAAGTAAACACATTTTCTCCACTTATTGCTCACAACCTTAGTATAATTTAGTTTATTTTCATTTCTAGTATTTTATTTTAATTGCATCTTTAGTATTGGGTTAGTTGACTAGCAACTACTTCCGCCCAAATCCTTCAAACCCGAGATTTTACTTGCTTTCTAAAAAACATAAAAATACAAAAATAATCATCTTTCATCTTTAGAACTAGTATTTAGGTTTTCTAATCCTAGCGACACTATTCCTTGCTGAACGATCAATCCCCCGGTACTTGTCACTATACTATACTACAACGATCAGGTACACTGCCTGGTGGGGGTTGTAAGCTTCTCAAGATCCCTTGAGAGGTAAAGCCTGGTGCGATTCCCACGTATCAAGTTTTTGGCGCCGCAGCCTGGGGAATAGTTATTGTCTAGGTTAGAATCTCTTTTTATTAGGTCTACTTGCTAGATTCCTTTCTTGTAAGATTTTATTTTTATTTTTAGGTTTTCTTTAGTCTATCTTATTTCTTTGTGTCTTTGTTAGTAAATTAAATTCATTGACTATTTCATTGACCATTATGGAAAACGCGAATCCACCCCTTTCCCCTAGTGAAGTGGCGTTGTTGCGTGAACAGATTGAGAATGAGATTAGGGAACTTAGGGAGCTCAACAGGTTAGTTAAAATTGAGCTCGATCAAGCATTTAGTGACCTAGCAACTGCCTTGTATTTAAATAAGGACCTAGGAACTAATGATTTGGAAGATGTTGATGAGGAACTTGAGGAAGGAGAGATAGATCCAAAACTTGATGACTATTTCAATCTATACCCCACGAAAGAGGAGATCACGTACTATAATAATCTTATTGATAACCCCCGATCTCCTTTTACAAAGATCGAACCTAAGATAAAGAGAGGCGACCCTAAGAATGCTAAGATACCATGTATGATTGGGTATAAACATATTGAAAATGCTTACATTGATTTTAAATCCCCAATCAACATTATGTTCTCAAGTGTCTATAATGATATAGTAAAAACAAGACTTGGACCTAGAAGAGATCCCAAATACCCCGGGGGAGTTTGTAACTTTGTCGGGAGAATTAAAGGTCTACATGTCTTTGTTGGGGACTTTACTTATATCACCGACTTTATGGTTGTTGAAGACCTAGTTAATGTGATTGATTGTCGATTGTCCCATGTTGTGTTTGGTAAACCCTTTGTTGAAAAATCAAAGTTAGAATATGATGAGATAAATGGGACAATCCGATTCGCTAACAAAACTGACAGGATCACATATATGATGCCGAATAGAATGAAGGAATTTCGTTTTGTACCTCGATTTGACTTGGATAAGGTTGGTGCTTGTGAAGATATCAATGAAGAGGATAGGAAAAAGGGCATGGGTTATGTATGGGAGAAGAGAAGCCTTTTCTATAAGGATTGCTTGGCTCTAGGACCAAAATATAAAGTCGATAGAGAGCTTGCCACAAGGATGTTAGAAGCAATTGAGAAAAAGGCAAATGAACTTTATGAAGAACATCTACAATCGGGTCTAAAATACAAAACTAATATAGGAGATGACCTAGGGAGTGAAACCAACGATGAGGTCACGTAGTAACCCATGGCCATGAGTCTAGCTACAAGACTCGTAAATAAAGAAAAGCGCTTCTTGGGAGGCAACCCATGCTTTGTGTGATTTTTATTTTATTTGTTTGTTATTTGCTTCCGTATGCATGCTTTATTTTTATTGTTGGTAGATCATGTTTCTAAACTACAAAGTGGAAATACTTTACTTTGTTGTTTGACCTAGTCTTAACTCCACCCTAAAAGTATTTTTGCAAAAGAAAAGTGTAAGGGGAAACCCCAAATATGTTTTTAAGAAACAAACCGATCATGATTCTCCACAATATTAAGTGAACATGTATATTAGTATTTGTTAGAGTCAAATGCTTGTATCGAGTCATAATGAAGTTTTGCAGGATTTTCCAGGAAGTAGGACCAAGTTTTTTCCAGAAATTTTCTGGAAACTTAACACAAGAATTTCTGCAGGTCACTTCTGACGGCGTCATGAGTTTACTCTTGACGGCGTCACGTGTAAAAATCTGGAAATTTTACCAGTTTTGTTTTTCTAACGGAGTCTCTAAGTTTTTGTTGAATTATTAAGTTTTATAATCTCCATGAAATCTGCAAACTTCATTCACAAGCATTATATCTTACTTTGTTTTCTAGGATTTAGTAACTTATATAGGATGCCGCCGATTTTATGCGAGGTTGCTTTGTCTATTTTCTCAGGATTTACAGGTTATGTATGACAAGAAGATGATCTATATTCTGGAAGGGAAGCTTTGATTGTTCATTTTCTTGGAAGAAGATTTAACCTGGTCACCTTATTATCCATACCGAGCGAATCAGGGGAGTATTTGATTTCATTCTTTTTACTATTTCACTTTTACATTCTTTACTTGAACATTGGGGACAATGTTCATCCTAAGTGTAAGGGGAGGGTAAAATGATGATACCTTACAGATACACTTTCGCTTGAGTTTGTTTTGTTTAATGGTAGATGTGTAATAAAACTATGAGAAATACTTGTTAGTGCAATTTTAGCGCCAAATTTAAATTTTTTTACAACATTTAGGAGTGAAACTTTAGCCGTAGCAAGCGTCTCATGGATAGGAGATTGTATGACTAGCACATAACCGTAATATTCAGAAAAATTTTCCACCCAAATACGTGAGGTTCGCCTTTAGATTTGATAGGAAAAGCATTTACTATTAGTGCTTATGAGTGTACCGGTAGCATTTAGATTCTAGAACTTGCGTTAGTGATGCATCCCGAGACCGCTAGTGAGACTACATTCGTGTAGTAGGATTTACTACATGATAATAGGCATTAGGATCACCCTTGTGTTAAACCCATATTATAATTACTTGACCATTTAAGTCATATTACTTGGCTAGTTAAGTCAACTAATTTTTCCCACACCTTAGCGTTGTACTCATTTTTAGTACACGAAACCCCTAGTACACCCCTCCGAGCCTATCTTTTTGTTTCTAACTTTAAGCATCTTACTTAAAGGAAGAATTTGTTACACCCCACTTAAATGTACACCCAAATCGCCTTAGCCTTCCGTGTATGCACTCATCTTTAGTGCATTATTGTTATTTGTTAAACCCTAAGTTAACTTTCTAATTGATTACATGGTTGCTAAGTCGAGTCATATCTTTGTACATATTGTTTTGGGACGATTGGGACTCATGGGTAAAGTACTTATTTTATGGAGTAATGGGGAAGAACATATTACCCCCATATGTACGTTAATCTTAAAAGTGCTCCAAGTGTTTTGATTTTCTTAATTCGAGTCATTAGATTAGTTTATTGTAAAGTATGTAAAGATTCAAGTGTAAGGGGAATTTCCATTCCCTATGATGTATTATTATGGAGTAATGGGGAAGAACATATTACCCCCATATGTACGTTAATCTTAAAAGTGCTCCAAGTGTTTTGATTTTCTTAATTCGAGTCATTAGATTAGTTTATTGTAAAGTATGTAAAGATTCAAGTGTAAGGGGAATTTCCATTCCCTATGATGTATTATTTTGGATGGTAGGGTAAGAGTGTATGCAAAAAAAAAAAAAAAAAAAAAAAAAAAAAAAAAAAAAAAAAAAAAATCGAAAAAAAAAGAAGAAAAGAAAAGAAAATAAAAAAATAGAAAAAGGAAAAAGAAAAAAAAACATACGGACTACCATCCCTTTTCATTCTTTGTTCATTTTATGTTTTTGTTATTTTTCATTTATTAGCTTAAGTCGAGTCTAGTCTTGGCTTAGCAACGCCATATTGTACATGTAATTGACCAAGATTGTTAGCTCGCCACCAGTAAAAACTTCCTTTATCCAACAAAACCGTGTATTTCATATCCCTATACCTAACATTACAACCCTTTAAAAGACCTCTTTGATAGTTTATCCTAGGTGCTTACGCCATGTGGTGGAGGTTTCATCCTTTCCCAAGCCTATGGTAATCTATTTTGCTATGACAGGTAGTGAGAGATATCTTCCATTTCCATAATGTTATATTACTTTATTACACCCGAGAGATGTGAGTATCTAAACACTATTTGTGAGGTGCTAGTATATGACCTCCGTGCTTGTCTTTGGTCTTTTTTGGAACGATTATTTGTTGTAATTACTTTTATATTAGTGTTAAATGACCTCTAACTTGTCTTTTGACTAGAATAAAAGCATATTTGCTTGAGGACAAGCAAATCTCAAGTGTAAGGGTATATGATGAGGCGAAAAATGAACCACTTTTAGGGGGTCATTTAAGCCCGGAATTGAATTTATTTGATCAAATATTGCCCTAAATCGTTCCTTTTGTGATTTTAGGTACTTTGGGAGAGAAATCTGGAAAAGGAAGCAATTCGGACGTTTTTGGAGCATAAAAGTGAAGAAAACGCCAAAGTCTTAATTTTCCTTGCTGGGAACAGTAGGTGACGGCGTCAAGAAGGAAGTTTTGACGGCGTCAAGAGTAAAGACCATGACGGGCCAGTGGATTCATGAAGGCGTCACGAAGTAGAGCGTCAAGAGTTAAATGTGTGACGGCCTGGGCCATGACGGCGTCAAAAGTAGATCAAGGCAGTCCGAGGAGTATTTTGGCGGCGAGATGACGGCGTCATAAATTTGTTCTTGACGCCGTCAGATCCTATTTCCTATATATAGTTTTCTAATTTTCACATTAAAAAGGAGAAGTTTTGGAGAAACCCTAAGTACGAATTTGGTACGAAATTTACAGGTTTTTCAAGGGTTCTCAACCCTTGATCCCTTTCATGTGTAATTGAGATAAGTATTCTTTTAATTCAATCAATATGTCTATGTGTTGGTTGTCTATATCTTGTTCTTGTCTTAATTCTACCATGCTAGGCTAGATCTATCTTGTGTTTGCTTGGATCTAATGAAACCTAGATGTTAATTATGTGTTGATTACTTGTTTATGGTTGTATTGGATGAATGAATTCGATGTTAGGCTTAAGAAAACTGGCAGATCTCCATTGTGTAACATGCTTGAACGTCTTAGGAAACATGAACTGACGTGCACTAGGTTTTATTGGTTGTATTTAATGCATGAGTAAATTCTAATGATCCCATGTTAGGAGCTTCTTAGCCGGCTCGACATAGGAGTGAAGTAGGCACTCATAGGATTGGGGAAGTAAGTGCGCCACCCCATGAATGGTATTAAGGAATACAATCCGTCATCCACGCAACTATAACAAGTAATTAACGTGTAAAAGATATCTAGGGAGTAGTGAAATCTAAGTAAACACATTTTCTCCACTTATTGCTCACAACCTTAGTATAATTTAGTTTATTTTCATTTCTAGTATTTTATTTTAATTGCATCTTTAGTATTGGGTTAGTTGACTAGCAACTACTTCCGCCCAAATCCTTCAAACCCGAGATTTTACTTGCTTTCTAAAAAACATAAAAATACAAAAATAATCATCTTTCATCTTTAGAACTAGTATTTAGGTTTTCTAATCCTAGCGACACTATTCCTTGCTGAACGATCAATCCCCCGGTACTTGTCACTATACTATACTACAACGATCAGGTACACTGCCTGGTGGGGGTTGTAAACTTCTCAAGATCCCTTGAGAGGTAAAGCCTGGTGCGATTCCCACGTATCAGTATCATAATTAGGTTCAGGAGGCACATAATGTGGCTTCTCATGAGCAAACAGATTAGCATCATTACCATAATTTGGTACCTCATGGAGTGAATCTGAATCATAAGTATGAGAAATATCATAATCACTGCATGATGTTGTTGCCTGTTGATTTGCCATAAATATGTAGTTTCCATTGAGAGGTTCCATGTCCATTGATGGAAAGAAATTTTTGAGAAAAGACATTTTGAACGTGAAGCTTAATCAAAACCGTGGACGATATAGTGAGATCTACTTTCCCTCCAAAATTTAATTTGAAAAATTTTCTCTCCCAGAATTTTAAAAATCACTATAAATTCTAAGGTTACAAGAAAAATTTGAGTTACAAAAATTTTACAACCAAATTTTACCGAAAAAGTTCGAATTTTGACCTAAAAATTTGAATTTTAGGCCAAAATTTTCACCGTTATACCAAAATTTGAATTTCGTGTAAAAATTGAACATTTAGAATGAAAGATAAAGATAGAGAAACTTGTGTAGTAGATGGATCTTTGAAGGATAATCAAGGTTGTTGTAGAAGTTTAGATGTTTAGGCGAAAGTCGAAGAAGATTCGGTTATAAATTCCTTATTCTCTGAAATGCTGAAATTGCTTACTCGCTGGAGCTTAAACACCCTTACACGCTGGAACTTGAAAATCCTTACTCGCTGGGACTAAAGTTTCTTACTCGCTGGTTAGCAGACAAAGTGCTTACTCGCTGGAAGTTGAAATGCTTACTCGCTGAATATGGAGAAATTTCTTACTCGTAGATACTTTCTTACTCGCAGGTTACTTGGTAAGTTCTAACTCGATAAAGTGTTACTCGCAAGAACTGTGTACTAACTCGCTGAAGTTGTATAGAATGCTTACTTGGAAGATAAATTTGAACGAAGTATAGTTTCCTCTTAGAAGTAATCAATAAAAATCCTTACTAGATAAACTATAAGGAATTTTAGCTTACTCGCTAAAAGGCTAACTCGCCAAAAGCTGAGACCTTACTCGCTAAAAAGAAGCTTACTCGCGAAACAAACAGTTACTCGGTTCCTTACTCGCGAAGACTGTCCTAACTCGCTAAATGTAGTACTTACTTGGTACCTAACTCGCTAAAATGCTTCCTTACTCTCTAAAATTCAAACATTACTAGATGAAACACGTATAAACAGCCCACGAATTCAAATTTTTACCCAAATCTAACCTAAAACAACCTAAAATTATCCCTTGGCGAATGATACCACTTGTAGGACCCTAAAATACTATATTTAACACAAGTATATATAAAGATTATAGAAGAGATTAGTAGAGATATGGTAACTTCTAGAGAGAGAAAGATGTATTAGATTAAGAGAGAAGGATACAAGATAGAATAACCTAGAAGCAACCCCTAGAAGCACCACCTCCAAATGGGAGCATTTGGAGGTATTTATAGGTAAGATAAGAAAGATGGGCCACCAAGCCCGTTTACCCTTAATTAACTAAAATACTAAACTATTACAATATTATTACAAGACTAAATGACTTAATAAATGATCGTCACTTCTATTTCAAACAATCTTTCTTTGCATATTTTATGCTACCTTATGTAATTCATATGAATGGAAAGATGGGCTCCGGTTTCATGACAAACTAGAAACACCATTCATGAAATGTTGCTTTAGAAAGTCAATAACATAAAGGCTTTAATGCACGTTCGTGATCCATATGCAACCTTGAACATAGGTCATTTGTCCTTTATTATCCCTAGTACTATAATATAGCATTGAGAGCATAACAATAACTTGAAAAATATGAAAATAATCAGTAGTATATATATGTAGTTATTCGGAATGTACTCCAAGCTCGTTCAATTTTTCGCATTTACCCTTCCTTTTGAAGTAATCATTTAGGCTTCTACTTTTCTCTTTCTTTTGAAATAATTCAAAAGGCTTATGTTGAGTAGTGGAGAATGATCTAGGCTCCGAGCAGTAGGCTCCGAGTAGAAGCCTATAAAGGCTCTGATGTCAATCAGATGCACCGTAATAGATGTAGGACTCTACTTACACAGAACCTCCTTGGGATCCTTGATGACATCAAATAAGTACATTATATTGTCATCATTTATTCTATTTATTTGACTTGTTTTATTATATTATGTATGAGAATTGATACTTAATCATTTACTTTAGTAATTCTCGGTAAAAACAATCAATTGGTGAAATTTAATGATTTTTGACGAATTATGGAGCTAAATGATCAAGATTGAAAAGTCTACTGAAATCAAGGAGATGCGTCGTATCATTCTAGACAGATACGCCGTATCATCATACTTAGATGAATTCGAAGACCATTTCCTGACTTTGAAGAATACGCCACATTTGATTATTATCATGCGCCACATATGAAACTTTGGTCAACGAAGAAGAACCAACTTGTTCTAAGCTCAGATACGTCGCATTACACTTTTGACATATGGCGTATCACTATCAAGACTTCACCACAGACAATCCAAGATATTGAAGGACATGCGCCGCATAAGATTCAAGATACGCCGCATCTGAAGACGGTGTACGAATATTCCAGAATATATTAATCTTGGACCCACGCGAAGTTAAGTAAATGCGCCGCATCGAACCCTCAGACATAAACTATAATTACCCCAAGATACAGGCGAATTTCTTGTACCAAAACCTAGAGAAGCTGCAACATAAACCCTAAGGAGAGGAAGAATAACGAAAAGACAACACAAGACACACCACATTGAAGATCTTAGAGCAGTAAGAAGGTTCTGCTTGTAATTTAACTCAATTAAGTAGTTTTGTTTTATTGTAATAGTAAGCTTTAATCCATCAGGATTGATCGGCTTGTGACCGCCATATTGCTCCCCTTAAAATTGCTTTCCCATCGATTAAAGTTTATATGATGTTTTTTTTTGTTCTTTTTATATGTGCGTTGATAACCTTTGTGCCTATCAGTGGCTTGTTCGGGGCTACCATACCTCCTCCCACGATTAGTTCACTAGCCTAATAAGTTAGTAAATTAATTCTTAAGCATAAGTCATCATTAAGGGTTTACTCGCCTATACTTAAGAATTAAGATCCAACGAGACATATTAGATTACGATACTCATCATATAAAACTAGCAATAAAACAAGTGACCAGCTACTTAATTATTAGTCAGACCTTCTTATCTGTATCAATTATCTATTTATGTACATGTTCGCCAATCATTGTAATTCTATCTCATTAGTTGTATTTTATAGTTTTAGTTAATTTAACCAAATTGTACTAGTCTCTCAGACTAAACCCCCCTTTGCGTTAGATTAGATTGTAAAACTAACTTAGGGAATTAAAATACTGATTAGACTAACTAGATATTACGGTCCACTCATAGTGATCGACACTCTGCTTACCACTATCTACATATTGATCGGGTACACTGCTCGTTAGTGTGTGTTATAGGATAAGTCGGCAAAATATAAATTTAAAACTTGATAAGGCATAAACACCTCTATACTACAACGTGACACAACACACATCAATCCTACTCTTAAGTAGAGCAGAGAAGATTGATGAAGGCTCCGAGATAGAGGCTCCGAGATTGGCGAAGGCTCCGAGATAAAGGCTCCGACAGGCGGTCAGAGGCCCCTTCCACGCTGGGCGGAAACTTCTGGAACATGGGCCTGACCCATATTTAGTTAGTCGGGCTTGAAGATGCAGTCTTGGGGATCAAGTTAGGATTAGGGTTCCACACTTATAAATACCCCTCTCATTGTAATTGTAAACTTGTATCTCTTGTGTGTGTGCGTACATCAATAATTTATTTCTCTTGTTCGATCCCGTGGACTGCTATGACTTCTCTAGTCGTAGATACCACGTTACATCTTGTGTATTTTATTTTTTCCGCAAGCATTGTTTATGTTTCTTTGTTTGTTAGGCGGGCGTGCAGGTGCGATATCCACAACAGCTTACACTCGTATTAACAAAAGCATGCTTTCATCTTCACACATGTTAACCATGCATAATTAAGCAATTGATTCCTTTCTAAATCGCACACCGATTAATAATTTGACAAAGGCTAACAAATCACTACATGGAGAAATATGGTTTTTGAGCTAAGCATCTCATAGAACACCTTGTGTTCAGATTTTTTTTATCAGAATCCACAATACACATATACATATACAATCGTAGCAATCAATAGTGTTAAGCATTTCATCGAACACTGGTTTTCATAGTTCATCAAACGTTAACAAATTGTGATATCTAAATCTTAAAAAATAAATAAATAAATAAATAAATAAATAAAATCAAACATTAACAAAATGGTGATATAGATTAAACATATACATACATTAAACTATACTCAAGTTGTATATTAGAAACAAGTAAAATGAAAATTGATCCTATTTCACTATATTACAATTAGCCAAAGAAAGATTTTGGGAAGTTTGTTCTTTGCAAGCTGTAAGATTCTTTCTTCAACACTAATTGAACAACAAGCATGTATACTAAAAGTCTCGTCGACTGACCAATTCTATGTGCATGATACACTGCCTGGATATCAGCATGTGGGTTAAAGTCAGACCCGTAGATTATAACCGTGTCAACACTTGCTATATTGATCTCCATCCCACAAGTAGAGGAACAAGAACACAAACAACACAATGCAAAATCTTTAGCATGGAATGAATCAAAGTGAGCTTAGTAGAAGCCTTCTTTCGCATGTCATGGAGAAACTCGATCGTCGCAATTCAGATTCGGTTCCTGGTATAAGATAAGGAGGATTGCAAACTTTTCTTAATTGCATTACAATATTCAGCATCGATTTTTGTGATGCTGATGTAATAGTTATTAGACGGTGGTGTTTTTGGTTGGGTTTTGTGCAGAATTGAAAAACAAACAGAATGGCACTTATGTTAATTCCTGTTTCTTCATTGTACTCCTCAACTTCCACAATTTCATAATTATGTTTTACTATACCCGGTGTCTGATTATTTTTGTATAGAGCACACACTTCCTTAATTTTATGGGGAAAAACACGAATGTTACCGTTTTTCTGCTTCGTAAACTTAGCTTTGTGAGAAAAATAATTAGGGGAGGTAACGGTTTCGTGTTTTCCTGCTTGTAACTCCCCAAATGCTTCCAGGAATCCGGGAAATGGAAGATCTTAGACGGGTTTAAAGAAATTACTTTGTGAATTATGGCATATATAGTTTCGAGGCAACCCTTCATGATCATCATAAGCAGCCCATAGTTGACCTTCTTTGAAACACTTTTCGCTTCTTTCTATATAAAAATCATGAAAAATCCTGATCTGGGACATCAGCCTCGTGACTCTTTGAGTGACTGTTTGCCATGTCAGCAACTTTTACGTCTTCTGAACTCCATTCGTTTAGTTTCTTTTTTATTTCCATTGTCTTCTTTATTAGTTGATTGTTTATAGGCCCGGTTTACTTATTTGCATCAAACCTAATACCGTCTAATATTAGTGTCATTATCCTGCACCTCATAGGACAAAGAGAAAATTAATAAATTTATTCGGTGATTAGCAATAATGTTATCTATTCATAAACCCAGTGTTACCCAAAAAACTGAACAACAATAGTTTAGCAACCGCGGAAGATCTAACCTACATACAAGAATTTTGGATGTTTAACTAACCTCTACTACTAATCCTGCACCTATTATTGAACAATTGCTTCATATCTTTACTACTCGAAAAAAATAAATAGTTAAAATTGAATGCATATTGTTATATGGAATGGGAAGAGCTTTACCTTCTTTAGAGACTTTCTGGGCCAGGGTTGGGTGCCTACTGCAAGTATCTTCATTTCAGTTATGTGTTGAGATTTAAAATTATGATCTCCAGCTACATCTATAATCAATGATGACATCAGACCCTTGAAACACGTATCCTCACAAAGAAGTTAAACTGGAATAGTTTCCTCAAAAACGAGATAGATGTGACCAAGTTTAAAGAGAATGAAAATAAAGAGAAAAGACCAAAGAATCATACAGTAACAACGACAGCAGAACTTAAAATATATATGAGTGCAAAACCTTAAGCAAATGAACTACAATATATACATTGTTTTACTACTTAACCGTTACCCAACGGTTATATTATCAATCTTGGAAAATTTTGAAATGAAAAAAATGACCGTTGGACAACGGTTACTTTTGGTCATAAATGTATTTTGCAAATATTGGAGTATTATGTATAATCTACCAATTTGAAATGTATTTCGTAGATATTGTTACATAATTAGGTGTTTGGGTAAGCTTATGCTTAAAAGCTTATTTGTTTTCACAAATCCCCCAATCCAAGGGATTCTTCTTTATAGCTTTTCCAAGATACGATAAGTTATTAAACACTTGAATTAAGCTTACTCAAACACCCTCTAAGTACAGTTTACCAAAATTTGAAATATCTTTGCAAAATTGAAATATTAAGTCACAATTATTCTGAAGAAATGATGCATTATACAACGGTTATTTGCGACCACGTGTCAAAATTTATTTGCTAAAGCTTCTTAAATACATTAAATTAAAACGATAGATACACTTGTGTATTGCATAATCGTCTGGATAATTTTCTTATTTTGAGAAAAAAAATTGTTAGAAAAGGCCACAATTATTAGTTACAAGGGATGCGGACTCGAATGTCACACTTAGCCACATATATACTTTGCCTTGTGCCCAGTCTTCTCTTCCAAATGTACAAGTAAGCACAGTAATCTGATGTGAATTGCTAATCATGTACAATTCAGGGATTAGGAAATTTGAAATTGGCACCTCCATGCCACTTGGCTTGAAAGACGGGCTCAGTTCAATGACAAATTACAACCACGATTCGAGATATTTTGTTGCAATGTGACAAGACAAGTCCGTGTTCCATATGCAAATTTCTCTAAAGATGTGGGTCAGGACGCATGCTTACAGATGATGTGAAAAAGAGATTGATTGAGATTCTATCAGAATTGATGGTAAGACACCGAGCGCGCAGCTAGGGCAGCGGTGACTGAGGAAGTATTTATACATGAAATCATTTCACTTTATTTGAACTAGTCTTACACTACATCATGTCATTTACCTGATTACTTTGCGTCTTTCTCAAGAGTTAGTTTGACTTTTGTTAGAAAATTATGGTTAGGGTGTTTGCTTGAATCGTGTAAGGTCACTTTCAGAATAAAGTATTTCGACCCTATTGTTGCATGGGTATCACGGAATCCTTACTGGGATAATTCAATAAGAACACTTTGTTTCTAGGCACAAGAAAACAAAGCAAAACAGGGAGGAAATGTGTGTTTTCGTATGTTAGAATGAGACCAGATGTGTCTGTATTTGAAAATTATGGCGATTAATTTTGGTTAAACACCATGGGTCACAACCCTTCACCAACAGGGATGTCGGTTGTGTTTTGGCGAGAAAATTTGTTAAGTCCTTTAATAACAATTCATGAAAATCATTTAGGTTTTGGGGCGCTTCCCTAAACCCTGCGAGGGGAGGCTTCCCCTCGACTCCCGCTTGCTCACTTGGGAGTGGGACCCCAACAAGGGACGCTGCCCCTTGACCTCCGCATCTTTGTCTAGTAGAAAACATATTAGCTCAACTAGTGTACACTCCACACTTCCCTAACTCGTATCCAAGCTTAATATAAACTCTCATTAGTCTGTAGTAATCATAATTACCGAAAATAGTTGACGACACTAAAATCAGCAACAACTTTGACGCTTTAATGAGATAACTTTCCAAAATAGAAGGTTAGTTTGAATATTAGGGGTGTTTGGATGTGGGTTTTTAAAGTGGTTATGTGACCTTGAATGATGAAAGTTATACAATCATGAGTTGAGATCTATCAAAAACAAGTAGCATGTAAAGTACATATAATCAAATCTCAACCATCCAATCCCCCTCCATCTAATGGCTTAGATGAAACCAAAAAATACAAAGAAGGTCAAAATAGTAAAATCACAAAACTTAATAAAAACAAAAAAAAACTGCCATATCACAATCACGCTTGATTTCTCTCATCAACAATCGGATCTCAATCCATATCACAAAAACCCAGATCTCACGGTTGATTGACGCCAGATCTCACACCGGAAAATATGAATCTCACTGGATTAATCATGAATCCGACGGATTCATCAACAACACCATCGCCGCCGACGGAAATCAGATCGGAATCATCATCAACCCAGCCGGAAACATCAATAATCAGATCGGAATCATCAACAAACCAATCGGAAATCATCGGAATAACGAATTCATCAAAAACACCACCGCCGTCGTCGAAATCATCAATAATCAGATCGGAATCATCAACAAACCCGCCAGATTCTTCAATAAACACGTCAGAAGATGATTTGATTACAGAAGGTGATTTACCAGATGAAGATGCTACTGTTAAAGAAGTTCATGGTAAATCCTGTCAGAATCTAATTTTTTTGTTTAATGATTTAAGAGAAGTATAAATCCCATGGGATTCATCAATGAATCCTATGGGATTCATTGATGAATCCCATTTGATTCATCAATGTGATTTTATAAATGTATCACAAGTAATTTATAAAGAATCTCATGGGATTCTGTGTGAATCCCATGGGATTCTGTACAAGAAATTTATAAATGTATCACAAGGAACTTATAAAAGAATCCCATGGAATTCATTAAGAATCCCATGGGATTCATAAAGAATCCCATGGGATTCTTTAAGATCCCATGGGATTCTTTAAGATACCATAGGATTCTTTATGAATCCCATGGGATTCTTTATGAATCCACAGGATTCTTTATAAATCCCATGGGATTCTTTATAAATCCCATGGGATTCATTGTTTTCAGAATTCTTAATCCCTTGAGATTCTGCTTTTTATATACAGATTCTATGAAATCACCAAGACCAACTTTATATGAATACACTGAGACACCGGGCGGAACGGAATATTGGGAGCCTCATGTAGAAGGAATTCCTATACCAGAAGAGGGAAAATTCTATAACACTCTAGATGAAGCTATAGAAATGTATGGTAACTACGCTGAAGCCGGAGGTTTTCAAATTAAAAAAGCAGGACAAAAATTAACAAAATCTGGAGCGGTGCAACTCAAATACATCATGTGCAATAAAGAAGGAGCTCCAAGACATATTAATATCGACACTTTAGATGCAAAAGACAGTGACAAACAAAAAAGAAATACAATGATGCATGTAACAGGTAGTAAAGCTCTAATATATTTATGTTTCTTTCTGAATCCCATGGGATTCTTTGTAAATCCCATAGGATTCTTTGTAAATCCCATGGGATTCTTTCTGAATCCCATTGGATTCTTTCAGAATCCCATGGGATTCTTTGTCAATCCCATGGGATTCTTTGTCAATCCCATGGGATTCTTTCTGAATCCCATGGGATTGTTTCTGAATCCCATGGGATTCTTTCTGAATCCCATGGGATTTGTTTTTGAATAACATGTTTTTAATTTTTTTTTTTATATAACAGGTTGTAAAGCTCGTATAAGGTTAGAATTGGATGTTGTTTCTCAAAAATACCAGATAGTTAAGTTTATTGAAAAACACAACCATATGCTCCTACCAAAAGAGTACAAACATTTTACAAAAAAGCAAAGAAGAATGACACAAGCAGAAAAAATGTTCGTTGTTAAAGCTGCAAAGAACAAGATTGGTCCAACACGGGCTCATAACTTGTTAACGAGTATGAAGGGAGGGTATGAGTATGTTCATGGGACAGTTGATGATTTTAAGAATGAAATGCGGGATGTTAATATGTTCACTGGGGAAAGTGACGCACAAATGCTTATAAATAAAATGGAAAACAGAAAGATATATGTGCCAAACTTTACGTTTCAGTATAAGGTAGAAGAGAGTGAGTTAGTGGCTTTGTTTTGGGCTGATGAAGTTGCGAAATGCAAT
This sequence comes from Artemisia argyi, assembly GCA_030686995.1. Classification (NCBI taxonomy): domain Eukaryota; kingdom Viridiplantae; phylum Streptophyta; class Magnoliopsida; order Asterales; family Asteraceae; genus Artemisia; species Artemisia argyi. The sequence continues at coordinate 153,997,263 of CM060709.1, read as the reverse complement.
TATAAAGAGTTTGGAGACATAGTCTCATTTGATGCAACATTCAGATGTAATAAGTAAGTTTTACAAGAGATTCTTTATGAAATCCCATGGGATTTAATGAGAATCCCATGGGATTCTTTATGAAATCCCATGGGATTATCATGAAATCCCATGGGATTCTCATGAAATCCTATGGGATTCACAGATTATATCCCATGAGATTCACCTTTTTAGATTGTGTGTGTAATTAACAATGATGTTATTTTTAGGCACAATATGGTGTTTGTACCATTCACCGGTGTCGATAATCACAGAAAGTGTGTCACACTTGGATCGGGAATGCTATTACATGAAGTCACTGAGTCATACACGTGGCTTCTAAAAGCATTTATGACGGCTTTCAAAAAAGAACCAACAATGGTGGTAACAGATCAAGATGGAGCAATGAAGAGAGCCATTGAAGCCGTTTTCACTAAAGCAAAGCACAGACTTTGCATGTGGCATATTGACCAAAAGATTCCCGCAAAGGTAACTTATCGAACTTATAAAAAATGTTATCACATATGATACTATGAATCCCATGGGATTCTGTATGAAACTATGAATCCCATGGGATTGCCTAATAAATCCCATGGGATTGCATGATGAATCCCATGGGATTGCATGATGAATCCCATGGGATTTACATGTGTAAATCATCTTATTTATGTTGATAACATGATTCTAAAACTATCTTTATCAAAAACAGATTTGTAAAGAGATATATGTAGAAACAGATTTCAAGAAGCGTTTTAGGAAGATTGTTTGGAATATGTACATGGAACCGTTGGAATTTGAAGAGAAATGGGCTAAGTTGATTGAGGATTTTGGTTTGCAAAATCACAAATGGATGACCAAGATGTTTAACCTACGAAAAATGTGGATTCCAGCTTTTTTCATCGACTCAACATTGTTTGGTTTGATGAGAACCACATCAAGATCCGAAAGTGAAAACTCGTTCTTCAAAAGTTTCACAAGCCCAGGAGCAACGCTAGTTAGTTTTATGATGTCCTATGAATCAGCAATGGAAAGACAACGATATAGGCAAGAACATTTGGACTTTAAAACATTTGACGCGGCTCCAAAATGCCTAACACAATAAGAGATTGAACGTCATGCAGCAAAAGTTTATACTAGAACGATATTTCTGCTGGTTCAAACTGAAATATACGAAGCATGATGGAATTGTACGATTCAAGATTTAAAGATAGAAGAAGGTTGTGAGATTGTAATGATAAGAGACAAAAATCCGTGGGTTTATAGAAAAACTAATAAGGAAGCTGCAAAAGAACAAGCAGAGGAAGACAATAGTGTGGAGAAGAAAAAGTTTATAGACTATAAGGTATGTTGCTTTTAATTCAGCATGAATCCTATGGGATTAGTTATAAATTATGGTTTTCAGTATGAATTTAAAAAAAAGTAATTCAAAGCAATTCCATGGGACTCAATAGTGTGGAGAAGAAAAAGTTTATAGACTAAGGTATGTTGCTTTTTATTCAGCATGAATCCCATGGGACTCACTGTGAATCCCATGGGACTCACTGCGAATCCCATGGGACTCACAGTGAATCCCATGGGATTCACAGTGAATCCCATGGGATTACTTATAAATTTATCAAAGTAATTCTTTTCTTATTTTTCACAGTGAATCCCATGGGATTCACTCCTATGGGATTAGTTTTGAGAATGAATTTGTTACAGTGACTTGTTATCAGCATAAAAACCATGATATACACATGTAAATCCCATGGGATTGAGAAATGAATCCCATGGGATTTACAGTGAATCCCATGGGATTGTATGTGAATCCCATGGGATTTACAGTGAATCCCATGGGATTGTATGTGAATCCATGGTTTTCAGTATGAATTTTAAGGAAAAAGTAATTCAAATTAATTCTTTTTTTATTTCTTGTTTAAAACAGGTACTGCGTACAATAGAAGATGGGTCGGTGGTATGCAGTTGTAGACATTTTGCTCGATATGGTTTTCTATGCCGACACATATTCTTTGTCTTCAAGAACCGTGATATTAACGTCATTCCAAAACAGTATATTTTGAGGCGTTGGACAAGGGATATAATACCACCTGAATTGAGAAGGAAAAGAAACAGATATGGGGAAAAAATGTGGAAGTTGAAAGACTTACAAACGAAGCAACTTCTGTGGTGGACGATTGCTTATTCAGGTTAAGCAATAATGTAGAGAAGATGGGTGAGTTTGTAGAAAAGTTGAAGACTTTGAAAACAGAAGTGGAGGCTGAGGTTCCAAATCCTCCTTCAAGTAAAACGGCAGATGTGATTGGTGAACATTATGCAATTTCTAATCCTAAGGAAACAATAGTCAACAATCCAACAAAGGTAGGAAACAAAGGGAATATTACAGAAAAGGAACGCAGTAAAAGGCGAAAGAGTGAGAGAGAAAAATCACTTGGAGTTAAAAAGAAACAAGAGAGGAAGTGCGGCTTTTGTGGAAAAAAGACCAACTTGCACACAAAAACAACTTGCCCGGATAACCCAAATAGGCGAAAGCCGAAACCAAAAGCTTCTTGAACAAACTTATTATATTCTGATTTTATGTTAGTTCTTTTTTATTCTTTACTTGAATATTTAGATGATTTGCAAAGGAAATTTCTGAATTTGATAGTTATTTTCTTCTTTAATTGGATATTTAGATTATTTGAAAAGAAATTTCTGAATTTGTGTTGTTCTAATTTTTTAATTGAATATTTATAAGAATCCCATGGGATTATCAAATGAATCCCATGGGATTATTTCCCTAATCCCATGAGATTCTTTGAAATTCGTTTATAACAGAAGTCATTGAAATTTCTGAATTTGTTGTTTATTTTTATTCTTCAATTGAATATTCATAAGAATCCCATGGGATTAGAAAATGAATCCCATGGGATTATTTCCCTAATCCCATGGGATTCATTTAAATTCGTTTAAACCAATTACTTATAACAAAAACAACAGAACACAAATTCAAGGCGAAAGCCGAAACCAACAGTTTCTAGAACAAACTTATTATATTCTGATTTTCTGTTGGTTATTTTTTCTTTCTTTACTTGATTATTCAGACGATTTAAAAAGAAAATTCTGGTTCTTTTTTAATTTTCTTCTTTATTTGAATATTTATAAGAATCCCATGGGATTCATTTGCTAATCCAATAGGATTAGCAAATGAATCCCATGTGATTATTTTATAACTTCATTTAAAATTTCAACCATCAACAAGAAAATGTAAATAAAATATCATAAAAATCAGATAATAGCAACAAAATCTATAAAAAATATCATAAAAATCTGATAATTACTTCAACAGTTACTTCAACAGTTATAGTTCTACCATTAACAAAAGACGAACTTCTAGAATTTGCAGTCACGTGCATCCCTATTCCTAATTGCTGAAAAAATTATAGACAGCTTTTCACGAGAAGGAAGTTTATCAAACTCCAATGCTAATTCATACATCTTACCCGCATGAACATTAATCTCGTGTAACAAGATCTTGGTAGGAAACTTGAATCTCGATAACTTCAATTGGGCAGACTGCTCTTTAGACTCAGCAACCAAACCACAATCCCATTTTCCAGGAGCTTCACCAGTGTAATTATCCATATGTAACATAGCGAAAACACCACAATCCTTGGAGTTGTTCTTGGTCTTCCACTTGAGGCTTGCAATTATGGGCTTGACTTTACGAATGCTAGCATTTTTATTGTATCCATACAACTCCAGATGAAGGGCAAATAATGTTTTCTACAAAAATTATTAAAAAAAGAGAGCATAAATAACTATAATTATGAGAAAAGTAACATGTGTCATATGTATCAATCCCATGGGATTCAGAATGAATCCCATGGGATTCAGAATGGGCTTCAGAATAAATCATAAAAGTACTTACAAGAAGTTCACATGAATCTTCATACTTTTCCTCATACGTTGCTCCACAATTGCTGTTATCCAGTATCGTCATTGTTGTAACACTTTTAGTAAGGCTGAAGACAACAACAAAGAAATGGCCCGATTTGCGAATAGGAAAAAATGCCTGTTTAAACAAAACCAAAAAACATAATAAAAATGACAAAAATAAAAACAAAAATAAAAAATTAAAACAAAAAAATATAATTTTACCAATTCAATGCCTTTGAGAGATATGCCACCAACATCATCTTTAAAATGAGCCGAAAGTTCTTTTTCAAATTCTTGAAATTTATCATCCTCAGACTCCAATGTTCCATCAAACATAGTTATCGGCTGTATATGCGATTTTACAATATAATGTTACGATATGAATTGAAAACAGTTTACTAAGGAAAATAAAAAAATAATTACTTACAATACACCCAGTTGGGAAAAAGTGTCGCGATGGACAACCAACGCCTCTAGAACGATTTTCATGATTCAAAATTGCAGCTAAACAATCAATTACATTAGCATCAACCTCCAAACCGGGTGCTAATGTCTCCATATTCAAACGAACTGAATATGGCTCCCCAGAATGTGTTTCAAAAACTGGTTCACTATATAAGAAAAAAAATCATTTAAGAATCATATCATATAATTGTAAATCCCATGGGATTCACATACAATCCCATGGGATTTACAAATGAATCCCATGGGATTCGTGTGAATCCCATCGGATTCACTGTCAATCGCTCACATTGAATCAGATAACAATGAAACTTATATAAAAAAACACAAAATTACATCTTTTCGCCCTGCATCGCGAAAACACTATTCCCAAGAACGAACTCCGGCCTAGTTAGTTTAAGTTGAACCTTTGTCTTCTTGTTCATATATGGAGATAATAAATAGGAAGACGGTTTCACCAAACGCTTTTCAGGACTCAAACTTACATTGGAAGCAAGAGTAGCCATATTTTGAGGAGTAATGGCACCTGGATTCACATCGCCACCCATTGGCTCCACAGTACCTTCATCGACCGACTTTAGCTGAATAAAATAAAAAAAAATAATTAAAAATAAATAAATTAAATTAAAACACTAATATTATACAAGAATATTACATAATCGAACTCAGCAGCTACACAATTAAACCACTCTTCAATCAGCTCTAAATTGCTTTCGATCCACTGAGTTAAAGAGAAAGGTTCAGCAACTTGCTTTACGGGAACTGCATCATCTAGCTTCTTGGCATCTTTATCATCCCCATTACCATCATCACATTCTTCTTGTATTTGAGATGGATCAACCACAGTTAAAATAACTAAAACAAAACTCATAAATTTAACAAATGAATCACATGGAATTAACAGATGAATCCCATGGGATTCACAGATAAATCCCATAGGATTCAATAAAAGAGATCCAATAAAAGGGAAAGAGATCCAATAAATTAACCAATGTCGAAAAGAGATCCAATAAAAGGGAACTACAACAATTATAAATTTAACAAATTTAACAAAGTTATTATATAAATTCGACAGTTTCAAGTACAAAAGAGAACCACAACAGCCTATCGGAATTAAGAATCGGTACCAGATAGGCGTTTATCATTTACAGTATCAACATCTCCCTCAGCACCTCCATTACCATCAGCTCTATCAAGATCTTCACCATTCAATGAGACAGGATGCTCGAGGATCTGAACATACCTTTGATGAAGTTCAATGAGCTTTGGATCGGCAGGAAATTCTACACCGCCTATAACCAAAAGTTCTTCAACAGCAACTCTTTCATTGCTTAAAACAGACAACTTTTCTTCAAGTTTTTTAAGCAATTCCTGGAGAAAAAACAAATATGAATATTGATAATGAGATAAGCACATTGAATCCCATGGGATTCATACACAATCCCATGGGATTCACAGTTAATCCCATGTAAGCCCATGGGATTAACTGTGAATCCCATGGGATTGTGTATGAATCCCATGGGATCCTAAACATGCTCACACATAAAGAAGTATCACAATAAAATAAAACAAGGAATTAAACAAACCTCCTTGTAAGAACTCTCAGTAGAACAACCAGCAACAAAACCTTCCGTCTCTGGAAGCTCAGATTCGTCATAAACATCTAACGTCCCCATAACCTCTTCTTTCAATTCCATGTCCTCCCTTTTTGACATTAAGAAAGACGACCAATGTTTGATGGCCGGACGTGTGCGGACATAAGAAAGCTTATTGTACTTGGTGGAATCTAAATACAAAAGCTGTAAACAAAAAAACAAGGAACGAAAAAAGTGTAAGAAAGATACAACAAATATGTCATAGTTAATCCCATGGGATTCACAGTTAATCCAATGGGATTCTGTGTGAATCCCATGGGATTTTGTATGAATCCCATGAGATTCACAGTTAATCTCATGGGATTCATAGTAACATGATATAAACAGTCAACAAATATGTCAGACAAACATAAAAACAATTTAAAACTTCGTATAGTTTAAAACTTACAGCAAGAAAGGTATATGGCCCCGTGTATTTGTTTAGAAGAGTTGTCGGTTTTCTACTGACTTTAAGACAATGAAAGATGTACTCACACCAATCAATACTACGAATATCAGTATCTTCACGAAGACGCTTAACAACATCAAGGTTTACTTCCCCCTGCAATCCAGAAACCATACCCATTGTATTCGTAAACAAGGTAAGAAAGTTGACTTTAAAAAGGAAGTCAACTTCCTTAGACTCGATCAACTTGCTAGCAATATCATTCACTCTTATTTGCTTAACAGATTTTGTTTCAAACTGACCAACCCAAACTTTCTCAAAATCATCTCCCACTGGCCTGGTTTCTAAAGATAACAAAGACTCGCCGCCAATCGGAATACCTAGCAGCTCATGAACTTTGTTAACAGTGGCCTGAATTGATTTCTCACCTTCCAACTTCAACTGGCAAGTCTCAGCATCAAAATTATCAACAACATACCTACCTAACCTTGAAGGAATTTTGTTTATATCAAACTTAAAATACGAGCTAAACCCAATCTCCTCAAAAAACTTCTCAATATCAACATTTTTTATGCCATGGATGGCAGTATGAAGGGCGGTAGGAGCTGACCTAGCCTGAAGGGCGGTAGGAGCTGTCGTTTTTCTGCTTCTGTCAACACCTTTTCTTTCTTCTTGCCTTTCTTATTCGGCTTCGATTCATCCTCCTCATCAGTTTCAACTTTAACCAACGAATTCTTCAACAAAGTCTTCATCAACTGCTTCATCACATTATCAGGTACAATATCTTCTTTAACAGAATCATCCTTCACTTTCTTCCCCTTATCTTCTTCTTTAACAGAAACGGAAGAATCGCCCCTCTTTCTCTTTGATATCTTCTTTTCAGCAACATCTGCATAAAAAAAAAAAAAAAAAAAAAAAAAAAAACACTTGATAACAAAGAATTTAACATTGAATCCCATGGGATACACAGCGAATCCCATGGGATTAATAATGAATCCCATGGGATTGACAGTGAATCCCATGGGATTCATTATTAATCCAATGGGATTCATTATAAATCCCATGGGATTCATTGTGAATCCCATGGGATTCAATGTGAATCCCATAGGATTCACATTGAATCAGGATTCATAACAGAATGCAGTACACTATGTGGCACATGATGCAATCAATTTATCATAAAAAGTGCAAAAGCTCTAACACAAGTTTCCAACTAAATCTACTAATTCAGATTATACTTAATACAAAGCAGTGATGAGATTTAAAGACTACTTTGACTTTTAGCTAATATACCTACTGATTTTATGCTTAAATTATCTATTATTATCCTAATGCAAACTAATTGTACCAATATCACAGCAAAGCAACAACAAGATCAGCAAGTAACTTACAAATCCAAACAGTCCCTATAAGTCTAGATTACACTACACCTACTGATTTTAGACCTCAAATCTTTCAATCAATGCACAATGAACTACTAAATAACAGATCCACATGATGATCAAATAAATCTCAATAACAACTTAGTTCAAGCAACCAATTGTACAGAGAATCAAATAAGCTCAAGTATAACTACTATAACTAAAATATCATGGGATTCACTAGGAAATCCCATGGGATTCACTGTGAATCCCATGGGATTCACTAGGAATCACTGTCAATCCCATAACTTTTAACTTAATATTAAATTAGATAAAAAGACTCAAACAGAAAAACTAAAAGCAATAGAGATGAAATAAAAACAATTTTAATGGATTTGGGACATATCTATACCTTTTGGAACCTTGAGCTTTTGTTTCTTTGAACTCTCATCGACTTTTGCTAATTCTAATTTCCATTTCTTTGGAGTTTCCTCCTGAACCGGCTTCTTGGATCTCAAAACAGGAGCTTCTGCTATTACTTTAGCAGACTTCTTCTTCGGAGTCGTCTTAACTGGCTCCGTCACCTTAATATTCTTCTTAAGCTTCTTATCAACAACAACAACAGAACCCTTGTCCGTTGACTTATCCTTAACAACAGACAACTTTTTACCCTTTTTTTATTTATATGTAACCAACTTCCCACTCTCCTCATTCTCACTCTCCACCACCTTCTCAATAACATTCTCCACACTCTCCACCACCTTCTCAATAACATTCTCCTCACTCTCCTTCTCCTTCTCCTTCTCCTTCTCCTTCTCCTTCTCCTTCTCACTCTCCTTCTCCATCTCAGTCTCAGCCTCAAACTCCTTCTCACTCAACAACTTCTTCTCCTTCTCCTTCTCACTCTCCTTCTCCAAATCAGCAACAACTGCAGCAATAACAACACTACTCTCCTTTCCCTGATCAACAACCGCTTTACCCTGAACATTAACCTCAAACTCTACTAGTTTGGCAAAAACCGCTTTCCTTTGATCAACAACCACTTTCCCCTGATCAACACTACTCTCCTTTCCCTGATCACTAACATCACCCGTTGGTTTTTTCTTTGACGGCGATTTGTTTTTTTTAACATCAAACGGATTGAACCGAGGCTGCTTCACCAGCGATGTTTTCTTTACCAAATTATCGAACGGATTGAACCTAGACAATGGTGTTGGGTTCAATACGTTACCTACATAAATTATAAGATGAAAAGAATAATATTAGTTATAAGCAACTAACAACAGCAAAATCTAATTAATCACAAAGACCTAAAACTAACAAACAAAACAGAAAACTATAAATCTGATTCCTAAAAGCTAATACAAACACTCATTATATGTTAATCCTATGGGATTCAGTGATAATCCCATAGGATTATTTTTAAAACTGATATTTGCCATAATTCTAATTCTATGTGAATCCCATGGGATTCAGTGATAATCCCATGGGATTCAGTGATAATCCCATAGGATTATTCAGTGAAGCAAAATCCCATTTGCTAATCTACTTATATCACAAACCACTAATTCTTATGTGAATCCCATGGGATTCAGTGATAATCCCATAGGATTATTCAGTGAGAAGCAAAATCCCATTTGCTTATCTACTTATGCTTATCACAAACCAAAAAATAAGCAAAAATAAGCTAATCCTAAACAATCATTATATCAAAAAAAAAAAAGTAACTAATCCTAAAATCTAATCTACTCGCTAACATAAACTAATCCAAACTCTCATTCAGTAACAAAAAATTTAATAAAACCACAAAATAAGCTAAAAAATTCAAAAAATAACCTAATCGATAACAAAAATTCAAAATAATAACTGATTTAAAAAAATGAGACAAAAATATACCAGATTCGACATTATCAATGGCTTCCGACAACAAACGCTCTTTAGATTGCGCTATTTCACCACGTATGTCCATTTTAACGAACGGCCTTCAGAATAGAATGATTTTGCGGTGGTATCGTGGTGGATTGACGGTGGATTGATGGTGGTTAGGGTTAGGGTTACGAATTGGGGGAAACGGTGTATTAGAGAGAGAGAGAAACGGTGGAAGGCGTGTGTGTGTGTGTGAAAATAGCGTGAGTGTGTGAAAATGGTGTAAGTTATTAGATTGTGTGAATTGACAAAAATGCCCCTCAGGTTATTTTTATTTTTAAATCATATTTAATCTACACCGTTGGATGGAAGGAGGATGGATGGATGAGATCGTTTGGTTTGTACTTTAGCTAAATGTAGTTTCGTATAGAACTTTTCTCATACAATCATACTGATAAAACAGGTAGTAGATAGTGTTTGAATGTGCGTGAACCACTTGAAGTTGTAATAATCACTATTGATGGTAGTGATTGTTTGCATGTTTATACAGTATGGAAATAATAGTCAAGACAAGAATGTAACTTACACCCTTGTTTCATCTATTGTTTCCATACTATATAAAAAACATGCTAGGTGCGCTAGGTGTAACTTGCACCCTTGTTTCGACTATTTAAACTTGACCCAACTTTAACCCAACCCGAATTGACCCAAACGCGACCAACCCGACCCGATTAACACTCCTTGGTATAAGTATAGTTCTTACTCTTCTTTTTTGTACTCTTTTTTAGCCATCATCAAATTTGAATACTCTAAATTAGGGCCGAGCAAAATCAACCGAAATTCCATCCGAACCGACAAACCGAGCCGAATCGGGTCAAACCGGACCAAACCGACCTTATTCGGTTAGGTTTTCGGTTTTATATAATTATGGTTTTCTATTTCGGTTTTACTCAGTTCGGGTCAAAACCAAGAAAATACACCTAAACTATCGGTTTGGTTTCAGTTTCGCTAGGTTAACTTCGGTTTGGTTTTGGTTTCACTAGGTTAACTTCGGTTCGGTTCTCGGTTCTCGGTTCACGTTTCCTCAAAAACGGTTTTCGGGTCGGGTTTGGTTGGTCGGCTCGGGTTTGACCTGTTGCTGAGTAGGTTTCCTAAACACAAGAAACTCATATTGCTACTTGTAGAAGCTGAACCATGATCAGATAATCACTTTCAAAATACTTGATGAAAATTATACCAATGAAAAAACATTTAAAAATATCAATTCATTCATATATTTCACAAACAAATATTTTTAAGATCAAAGTTGAGAAATTAATGCGATTTACTTTTGTAGGGGATTAAGGTCTGTTGAATTATTTTTTATGTCGAATTTGGGAGAGGCGAATACTAGTATGCCACGTCCAGTGGCCAAAGATAACATGGGAAATGTTGATGAATTGAGTACGGGGGAGGAGAATATGGATTCGGTGTCGTATGTGACTATAAGAAAACAAAAGAAATCTAGTAGGAATGTTGTTGTTGATGAATTGGTTGGACAGCCATGTGATACGACACCATCTCCGTCTAATCAGGTTAATGCTACTGATCATGTGATTCATGTGGAGCCGGTTCCACATACTTCATATCCTAAGGAAGGTGTGTCGTCTTCTATTACGAGTAACCAAGATTATATTGATACTTTGTTTGGTGTGTCGATTAGGACTCCAAAGGATATTCTTGATTTCATTACGGGTATTGAAGAGGGTAATTATCCGATGTGGGATGATTTGGAAAGTGATGTTCGAACCATAATTATGGATGCTTTAGATGGTTTGTGGGAGTCTTTTAAGGCTGAAATAGATACTCCTAAATCTCCTCATGAGTCTCCTATTGTCAAAGCTATGGACATCAATGCTAATGCTACATCCTATGCTGGAGTTGCGGGTTTGAGGGATGACCATCCTGAAATTGCTATTAATTTTCGCCCCTGGTTTCTAAACCCGTATTTGAAGGTGTTAACATCTCTATGGTATAGTGGTTGAAAAGGTTAGTTCTCGCTTGGAACACACTTTATATTGCTATTTTATTGGTAAGAGGATGGCGTTTCCAGTTGTTGAATACTATGCTAGGAATAACCGGACGAAACATGGCTTAAAAAGGATTATGATGAATTCCAAAGGCTTCTTTTTCTTTAAATTTGATACATTGGCTGGTTTAGAAGCTGTTTTGGAAGGTGGTCCTTGGATGATACGCAAATCTCCAATTATTCTCAAGAAATGGTCTACGGATACTAGTTTGCGTAAGGAAGAATTGAATAGCATTCCGGTGTGGGTTAAATTGCATGATGTTCCTCTCCAAGTTTTTGAAGAGGATGGTATTAGTTTGATTGCTACATTTATTGGTAAACCTGTTATGCTTCTTACACGAGCTCTATGTGTAATGATTCGTGGGGTAGAAGTAGTTTTGCTAGATGTCTTATTGAGGTCAATTCTGATGCTGATCTCGTAGAGGTTGTTACTATTGGTTTCCTTTCACTTTCTGGGGAGGGTTTTTACTAAAGAGACTATTCGGGTTGAATATGAATGGAGGCCTCCCATGTGTGATATATGCAAAATATTTGGTCATACTCATGATCAATGTCCCAAAAACGTGGTGAGCCCTCCTGTTGTTTCTACTTCACATGTGGTAACTCCTACTGTGACGCTTAATAATGATGATTTCCAAAAGGTAGGTAAGAAGAAGAAAAAGGCTAAAGCCAAGTCTACTAATGGAAATCAGTTTGTTGGCCCATCTGTTAAACAGAATGTCAGATATGAGCCGAAAGCGGCTACTAGTGAACCTAAGAAGGGAGTTAATACTATGGGTAATGTATCTAAATCTTCGTCTATGTTGAAGTCTACTGGTCCTACCTTTAAGGAAGGTAACATTACTACATCTAATTCGTATGCTGCATTGGTGAACGATGAAATTGAAGATAGAGAACACGTTGCTAATTTGAATGAAGAATCGGCTAAGTTGGATCCGAATACAGGTGAAAGTCCATCTTTCACAGTATCTGTTGCTTAGCTTGTTTCTTGAGTTGTAAATGCTTATGGCATGTCATAAACACTAGTTCTTTGTTATTTCTTAAGCTATTTAGCTGTTCACCTTGTTATGTAAGCTTTATCGCCTATGTAACGGGCGGAGATATAGGACTTCACCTATATCCTTTGTACTTAAATGTGTTTTGAAGTAATACATTTACCGGGTCTTTTTGACCTTTTACCCAAAAAAAAAAATCAAAGTTGAGAAATTAAGACTTTAAAAAGTCAAATGAGGACAATTATTTTGGGACGGAGGGAGTAACTATGTATTTGTTCCTTCTTTGAACAAAATTCTATTAGATGATAACCAATCACTGGTACAGAAAGTGGAATTCGTCACACCAAAAATGTGTGACGATACGCATATAGTCACACACGTTTTTTTGGGTGTGTGTGACTAAAAGTGCCGCAACCATAGGTACCATATGGTCACTTTCTTGAGTTCGTGACCTTTTCCATCGAAAAAGAGTGACCAAAACCCCGAATATGTGTGACAAATTAGGCACCAGTTTTGTTGGATTAGTCATTATGAGTGACCGTAAACACTTTATAGTCACACAAATTTGTATGTTTATGTGGCCTTTTGTAATATTTAGTCACACAAATCGTGGTTTGTTTTTGAGTTAGTCACATACAATTTTAAAAAAAAAGTGACCAAAAGTGTTAATAAGTGTGACCATATGCTTTTTAAAATCAAGTAAATGTCTTTTATGTGACTATTGTTCATCCAATGGTCACATGAATTTGTATGTTTATGTGGCCTTTTGTAATATTTAGTCACACAAAGCGTGGTTTGTTTTTGAGTTAGTCACATACAATTTTAAAAAAAAGTGACCAAAAATGTTAATAAGTGTGACCATATGTTGTTTAAAGTGAAGAAATGTGTATTTTGTGTGACTATTGTTCATCCAATGGCCACATTAATTATTTGTTTGTGTGGCCTTTTGTAATATTTAGTCACACAAAGAATCTTTGTTTTGGGTAAATCTTAATAAGTGTGACCATATGTTGTTTAAAGTGAATAAATGTATATTTTGTGTGACTATTGATCATCCAATTGCTACATTAATTTTTTTTGTAGCCTTTTGTAATATTTAGTCACACAACGAATTAAGCAAACAGTAACCAAACGTATTAATAAGTGTGACTGTATGCATCTTTTAGTCACATTTTAAAAATCAATATATATCAAAACAAATTCAAATATATATCAAAACAAATTCAAATACAATAAAACTGGAATGTATATAACTCAACAAAATATAAAATTGGATCTCCTTTTATATACCAAGGAGTCCTAGTCGGCTTACATTACATATCATATAAGCAGTACTAACTATATGAACCAACAGTACTAACTTATAACTAACAGTTGTAACTAATACTCTAGCAGTATTAACAAAGCAGTCTTAATCTATGAGCAGTCTTAACTTTGTACTCGCAGTCAAACTTACAAGTTTTTCTCCCTCTCTTCCTCTAGCAATGATTCTATCGATATCTTCATCTGTGATTGTGCTATCCTTAGAACTGAACACCATTTCAGCACCAAACCTGAGCATTTGTAGAAATTCATCCTTGTTTACAGCTGCAAAATATATAAAACAAAATAAAAATGAGTATAAAAGAGCACATACAAATCTAAAGCAAGTAAACTAAAGAGATGAGAAATGAAAAAAGCATTACTCTTTTGCTCAGCTAAACGCCCTTGTTGAATTACCACATCAAGTGCTAGCTTTTTATAAGGGGCTGAAATGAGAAACTGTAACAACAATGAAACGAAAAGAAATTACGGTCAAACTTGACGGTAAAATCACTCGATGCAGAAGGATGGAAATTTTTATAATAGAAAAACCAACAAAAACCCATAAATCCTCATAAACGATAACTAATCTTTATAATAGAAAAAACATCAAATAACTGATCTTTTTTATCTCCCAATATGGCTAGCTCCCTCCAGCCACATTGTCCACACATCATCTCGTCCATTCTACTTATTTCTACATAAGGATGGAAATTTGTTATGACAGAAGACAACATGTGTAACAGCTATTGGCAGCATCTAATAACAAAATTTGCTAACTGCTTAATCCATTAACTCTTGCATTGTAACAAATCAAATGAATACTGGTATTGATGCTTTCCATCTCTTGTAGATTACCTTAAGCAGTGACCGGCGATCCACAAAAGCTATAGGTAAATGATGGAGTTCTAAACACCTCTTATATACTCAAAGTATCTACTGACATAGAAGAAAAAAGGCGACCTCAGGAAAGATTTCTGGGCAGCAGTTCCAAGATCACCACTAGAATAAGCTTCCTGCTTGATTAATTGCTGGTGAAGATACTTGGCACAGAATTTAGCGACTGACCCACCTGCAAACCAAACGGATTAGTAAGAACGGTATACACAGATGGTAGTCATTACACATGCTATACAGCATAAAAACATTCCAGGGTATTGTGTTTGAGATAAATCCCCATATCCTACTAAAATAAATTCGTATTTTTAATACAAATCTTGTTTACTTAACAAACGCGGCTGAGATCAATAGAACTTCATTTTCAACCATGCTTGTTCATCACACAAAATCATAAGAATATAGATAAGCCACAAAAGAACTAGGATGTTCAAATATAATTGTTTACAAAGATTCTTTATGTTGGCTATATAGTGTGTATGCATCTATACATTAGTTGACCCTCTGTTAGATATTAGAGAAATAAACCCAGATTTTTTAGCATAGTATCAGAGTTCAGTGACTTTGATCAACTCTCTGCATTGGGTATTGTTCAGCAAAAATAGGAACATAGGGCGATGAATATATATTTTTTTAAGAATATCAAAGTACGTTCTGTTCATCATCTTTCAAGTTTCAACTATATGCATAGTTTACGAGTGCAGAAATTTATTACGCATATGCGCAAACTATCAAAAGCTATCTTCTCTTGATTCCACATCCTATTGTAGCTATATCTAGCGCACCTCAGCATAATAACTATAACTAATCTTCTACAAAGATCTTTGGACCAGTTGGCTGATAGTCATCTTCTTTAACTTTATTTTAGATTTGCGGGTACACGAGCATTTTCCATCTCTTCAAGTTTACCAGAATATACTTATTTTGTTAGTTAATTATAAGACCTACCTGATGTTTGAATAACTAAAATGCAAGTTATCTATACTAAAATAGAAGAAAGGAATTCATGACAACATAATCCTGTATGCTTAATAGCCTTCAATCCTTTCATATTATAGCGCATGATGAATCAGCAGATTCCTCATTGTAACATCACATGTATAATTAACATTTAACAAATTTGAACAAAGGTGCACTAGATCATAAATTCTAAAAGGTAAAATTAAGTGATGACTCAAAGAACAACAAAAAGGATACCGAACACCTTGTTACATTCACTTAAACACCATAAGGCTGTATATGCAGTATGGATGTAAACAATTTATGAAAATATGGAATACATAAGCACGTGTATGTGTATATGTGTGTGTTCTGTTCGAACTCGTACCTCCATGGCCATCATAGACACCAAAGAAAGACGTCGAGCCGTCTAAATCAGGATAAGCAGCATGCTACAAAACACCTCATACCAAGAAGGGAGACAAAATGTTAGAGTGGTCCATACTGTAGAATTCAAGTAACTAAATCAAAGGCATCATTTTACACCCTGGCGGCACTATAAAATAAGACGACCAAAAGTATCTCACATAATGTTAGGGATAAATAGGTATATTAACAGACCTTGTAGTTCCATCGAATGAAGTGCTTAATATTTGACTCCCATCCCGGGTGAATGAAATGCTAGTTACACCCTGAGAATGTGCATTTTTAGGACGGCGCAAGCATTGACCATTTCTTATATGCCACACCTAGAATCATAAGTAACAGAAATATTGGATAATAAGTTCTAAATTATGAGATAATTATCTTACAAATATGGTGTGTATCCAAACACCACCTTTAGGTGGCTGTTGGCGCGGGACAGAAAAACAACACCAAACACCCTTTTTGGGGCTGTTTTGCAGCAAACAAATGCCCTCTGTTGTGCAGAAAATTCAGCATACGAAATGCACCCTTTAGGGGCTGAACTAAACAGACAAACGCACCCTTGTCGGGGCTGCGTTGCAGCAAGCAAACACCCCCTTGTTGGGTGTGTTTTCCGGCCGAGGCAAACCACGACTAGCACCACTTGGTGGGTGGCCTGTTGGACCGAAACAAAAGCAAGAACAAGCTAAACCAAGCGCACCCCTGGCGGGCTGCCTTGGTGGACCAACACCCATACCACACACGCACCCTACTTGGGTTGCTGTGGTGTGTCACAAACAAACCAAACAACACCCTCTGTTGTGTGGTTTTCTTTCCAGCCGAGGCCAAACAAACACACCCTTCGGGGTGGTTTTTAGCCGAACCAAAACACGATCAAAATAAGCGATATGAATTTAATGAAAACCAAATAAGTCACAAGTCTTGAACCAAACTGAAATTGGCTCGTCTAATAAGCCTTACGGGTTGGCTTGTGATAGAAGATAAACCAAACACCCCTGGTGGGTCGTACAATAATGTTGTGCTCGGGTCACACCACAACAAAGCTGTTTTACTAACTATAAGAGGTACGATAGATAAAAGCACATACCTCAGGTAATGGCAGTGACGGTTTGATAACGTTTTGAGCACTCACATCCTGCAGCAATAACATTAGCAACTTATCATCAGTAATTTGGTTCAACGTATTCAAACAAAAACTTCATATGACACAATCTACAAACATCAAATACCCAAAAAGAATCAAGTTCCAGAATCTTACAAAAAAACCAACAAAAACCCATAAATCCTCATAAACGATAACTAATCTTTATAATAGAAAAAACATCAAATAACAACATCCGATAGAAATTACAGTCTGAATCACTTAACTAAAAAAGATTCAATTTTTCATAATCTTCTACATAAACAAGAACCATTATTCTTTTAAAAAAAACAACAGCAACCCACTAATGAAATTACAATCTTTAATCACTAAACACAAAAAGAATAAACTTTTTTATAAAATTGAAAAAACCCATTAATCAGTAATCATCACATACAAAAACCCATAAATCAAATCACAATCTTTAATCACTAAACACAAAAAGATTCAGTTTTTAATAATCTTTTTTATAAATTTCAGAAAACCCATGAATCATAATCAAAAAGATTAATCACTAACCTTGAAATATTTGAAATCAGTAACACATAATCAACCAAAGATCAAACCCCAAAATCAATCAATGAAATGATTATTATTGGAGTAGCAAAGAAATTGACCTGAAATCGGGACCTGGCGTGATAGAACATATGCGAGTGTGGTGGTGGTGCGAGTGTGGTAGAAGAAGAAGAAGACCAGATCTGTGTTAAAAGTTGAGAGCCATATTTGGGATATTTGGGATGGTTAATGAAATATTTGGGAATTTGGGAAGGAGGGCAATTTGATTTTGGGGAAAAATTTAGGCGGGGCTTGTGAAAAGTTGAGAAGAGGGAAATTTTATTTTGGGAAAAAGTAAGATCGGTACATGTATATGATTTAGTCACTTTTAAATAATGTGTGACAAACTTGACTATATGATTTAGTCACTTTTAAATAATTTGTGACAAACATGAGTATATGATTTAGTCACATACACAATTACTTCATGTGACCATATATGGATTTTAGTCACACTGTTCAACTGTGTGACATATATTTGTCACATATGTATATATATAATGTGACTAATGTTTCAAACTTATGTGTATCCGTCACACGTCCCAAATTATATGTGACTAAATAATCAAAAAAAAATTTACAAGATACCTCTAGTCACGAAAATATTCGAATGTGTGACTATAGCCTGACGAAATGGTCACACAAGTCCTCTCAAGTGTGGCTGTTTATTTAATTCTGGTACATTTAGTCACACAAATAAGTTACTGTGTGGCCGTTCGAAATCTCACATGTGTGACGAAATCCCATATTTATACTAGTGAATCTCGTCTGAGGGCTTAGGTCAATTAGGGTTTAGGTCAATTAGATGATATAAATTCTTGCCAATATTTGTAGTCATCATATTTAAAGGCATACAATTTTCGTAGAATGGATATTAATATGCTGACATTATGCAGATGGTTGACGCACTCATGGAAGTAAGACCACTTCCAAATATTTTTGACTGAACGACATTATACCACTAACGGATTTCAACATGGTTAATTCCTGCGTCAAGGTTGTGGAAAATTATGTGGACTGCAATCCTTGAGGAAACTCTTTCGCCACGATAAGAAAATATTGATACCAAGCTCTAGTAGGATTTGCAAACTTTACGTATTGCTGGTTTTGTAAAACAGCTTATTTTCTAGTGGTTTATGTTTTTTAGATACTGGTGCAGAGTGGTGCTGGGAAACCTTAGATATTTATGGATGACAAAAGTTTAATATGAAAAAATAATTATCTAAAGATCAAATCAAGATATCTCAACTATCCATCTATTTTAAATCTAAAGGTCTAGATTAATCATCATTTTAATATAACTAATTATTGAAGGGCACTTTGGTAATATCATCCGAACACTCCAAATAACAAAATAGCTGCTAATCAATTCCTTTCATTTCACTTCCCTTAAATCAACCACTACCACCAACAGATCCGTCCGCAACAAATCCGACCACCAACAGATCCGGTGATAATAGATCCGGCTGCGACAAGAACAAACTCCGTGGTATCGACGGTGGGGATTAAGAGATGACATTTGGTTTTCCAGCAGACGCTACGGAGACGACGGTACGGTACGGATGAGGGTGGTGGGGTGACGGCGGTGGCAGTGGAGTGGGCGGAGCATGTGATGGAGATGGGTTTGGTGGTGGTGGCGCGTGAGATCAGGAGGGTGTTGGGTGTGGTGGATTAGGGAGGTGACAGTTTGGACTTTGGTATTGGTTCTTGTTGAATGGGTTCTTGTTGGGGAAGGTTTAGATGCCCTCTTTATTGCCTGACTTTTCTAAAATTTCACTTCACCTCAAAAAAGAACAAAGAAAATTAAAATATTGTATACCTGGAGAGCCACGTATTCATATATTTCAATGTCATGACAAATAACAAAAAGAAACACTTTTTCTCACATTTAGTTTACTATTGTAGTATTGTGAAACGTATTGTTGGAATGGTTTTTCTAACTTGTAGCCTAGGGGCACAAGTTAAGCACACCAAAAGTACACAAGGGCTCACGAAAAAGTACACTGGGATTCACATAAAAGTACATCTGTATGTACTTTTATGTGGGTCCCTGTGTATTTTGATGTACTTTTGGTGTGCTTAACTTGTGCCCTTATGACACAAGTTAGAAAAACCCTTGTTGGAATTAGTATCTTTTGGTATTACACTGGTACCTATATTAATTTTTTTGTATTTATAGTCACGTTCTCTAAAAGTATACAAAATAATCTCATGGGTTCTGCATGCCTTGTTGGGTATAAGTTTGACTTCCTCGATATTAATGTAATGTGAGATGATTGGATTAATGTAATTGTCACTGCAAATTCATAAAAAAAATACTCCCTTGTGATTTCACAATGAATCCCATGGGATTCACAATGAATCCCTTGTGATTTCATACAGAATCCCATGGGATTCAACATACTTGAGAGGGTAAACTACCATAGAATCTATTGGATTGTAAAACAAGAACGTATAACTCTGTAAGTTTTTCCCCTACCCATTCTGGAATGATGCCAGATAACTTATTTTTCCCGAGATCCAGAAACCTTAGGGAGTTGGATGGGTGAGATTATTGAAAGATTATTGAAAGACAAGTCCAAATAGGTTAAATGGGTGAGATTTAAAAAGTGAACATCAGATATTACACCCGTAAGGGAGTTGGATGAAACATCAAGATATTCAAGATTAAAAAGTTGACCCACACTATTAGGTAAACTTCCAGTTAACTGATTACTAGAATGCTTCCGTTGAAAAAACTGTGACCAAGGGACAAGTTATTCAAGGAAGAACATCCTGCTATGCTGGGCACCGACCCATTAAGAAAATTTTCTGACAAATTCAACTGGACTAGAGATGAGCAATTATCAAAAGACAGTGGAATAACACCTACTAATCGATTTCCTGATAGGTCTAAATATGTAAGAGAAGTCAATTCTCCCAAGAAAAATGGAATAGACCCTGTAAAAAATTATGACTGAGATCAAGTCAAAGCAAGTTGGACAGACTTGCAAGATGACGAGGAACAGGACAACTGAGATTAGCACGAGAAATATCCAAATTTTGTAAGTTGCTAAGGGAACCCAAAAGGTTTGGTAAAGGATTGGATTGAAAATCAACTCCGTTAAGATTAAGGTATTGTAACTGCTGCAATAGCGGTAATGAAGAACTAATTTTACCAGCAAACCAATGAAGGCAGAAAGATCAATTCCGATGACATGACCAGTAATTGTCACAGAGGACACCCTACCATTTGCAACAATCCCTCTTTTCGCCTTCGCTACTCCAATCAACTAGACTGTTAAAACTGTCTACCAAGTTTGCTTTAAAGAGATCTAAGCTTCCCTTTCCTTGTAGATACAAGATCTTGCATTTATCACATTGTCGTCCTTTTTAATCCCCAATGTAACATTATCACCATTGACAAGTGCACTAATGCATAGCAGCACAGACACAAAAACAAGCATCATATAATCTATCATCTTATGTATATCATCAGATGGTTTAAGAATGTGTGTATGTGTGGGTATAACACCTAATGAGGCGTTCCTTTCTTTCTATATACTACTAATCAATTTTTCTACACTCTACTTTTGCATAACTAATTGTTATAATTTCTGAGCCCGGTGGAAGACCAAGGTCGGTGGTGGAAATACAAAAGAGCACACAAGTTGATCAACAATGAAACATCATTTTAGATTTTATAATATTGTGCAAATGTGAGAAAATAGTAGTCCATTGTAACCAACATCAATTCCTAGTTCAATAATGGTTCCAATATAACTTAAAGAATGAAAAAGTATATATGAACACTGTGCACAAACAACAACAATACCCAATCTCACCGGAGCGAGTATGGGGGAGGTGAGACGTAGACAGTCCCACCCCCGCCCGAGGGTAAAGGGACTCCTTCCAGACCTCTGGCAAGTGTGTGTGTGCAAGCAAATAGACTTTATGTGTGGTGTGTGTGAGGATGGAAATGACAATGACATAAAAGAAAGCATATAAAGCAAAAATATACAAGCCAGCATATGCATAAATGCATACCGACATAGAGACAGGAGAACATGCAAGCATATATAAGGAAAATATGGCACTACGGGCACAGAAAGATCATATTTCAAAAAGGCAACATATAAGAAGATAAAACAATACAATCAAATATAAGCATTAAAAGCACAACTGCACAAGAGCATACAAGTGTAAAACTAATACAAGCATAAAAGCCATATAGCCATCTATGTGATACAAACATTTAAACGTAAACAGAATAAAGCTAAACGAACCTACATAAGCCGTAAAAGCATGAAATCCTACAGGCATGAACTCGTAAAAGGCTAAATGGGCCTATACGAAATAAATAAGTCTATGTACTGGGGTGCGAGACATGAAGGCATATAAAGCAATGTGACTCTATACGTAGGGGTGATCAACTATTCCGACGAAGCTACCAGCCTACCATTATCACTACACCTATGCGCCCTACTCATTTACCTTAATCATAGTTCTCCACGTGTTCTTATCAGAGGTGATATCCTCGATCAACAGAAACTCCTTCAGGTCAAGCTTGAGTCTTTCCTCCCACCTGAGCGTGGTCTACCCCTTCTCCTCGAGCCATCGACAGTAATAGACTCCACTCTCCTAACTCTGCACAAACACACTTCGAAAAAACCATAATTCTAATAAACTTCGTATGCAAGCAAAAACTGATTATGAGCTTAACATAACTAAAATTGACTATAAACACCAAATGCAGAAATAGTATGCAGTTAGTGCAACAGAAACAATAAGGATTCTACATATCAAATTACTTACCATATGCAACATATATAAGCAGTTTGAACCATAGCATAACATTGGGCGTTCCATTATTTCATCAAAGTGTTTTAAGAATGTACGATTTTGTATCAGCTTTAGTTACAAAAATTTTTTGCTAAATTAACCATGAACATGAAAACCGGTTGGAAAAGTGAAATATACTAGGAGTATTTAGAACAATAAAAATATTTTTTAATGGCTTAAGTGCTTAATTGACAAAAAAATCCTATAGAATGGCTTTATGGACAATTAGGGAGTGTTTGTTTTAGCTTATTTGTTTGGCTTATAAGCTCGTTGAACTTTTGAAGAGCCAATAAGGGATTGTTTGTTTAAGCTTATGTTTAGGCTTATCAGTTTATTCGACTCGGCTTATATTTCATAACCTTACTTTTTTAAGGCTTAATTTTGGATTTTTGAGTTTATTGTCACTTTATCTATATCTATCTATACTACTATATAATGCATTTGAGACTATTCTATAATTAGAAAGACTTAAAATTCACACTTTTACTTGCTTATTATGGAAGGATTTCAAAATTAATTGGTTAGGAAGCAGATTGGTTAAAGTTGGTTAAGAAGTTTGTTAGGAAGCAGGTTGGTTGTTCAAACTAAAATTATTTGGCTTAACCATCTCTACTTAAAAAGCATAAAAACAACTAAATGTGTAACAACCGAATAACCGAATAACGAAAATATACAGGTACCCGCCGCCGCATTGCGCGGGTACCGTTCTAGTTAAGAAAAATAAGCCCAGAAGCTAAGATAATAAGCCAGAAAAAATGAGTTTATGAAACATAAGCCGAGTTAAATAATCTCGTAACCTCAAAAAGAAGCTTAAACCAAGCTCTGGTTTTGGAGCTTATGCCTTCTGATAAACTCAATCAGGTATTAAATCGACCCGTTCAAGTCAACGGGTCACCGGGTAACCCGGTTTGACCACCAGGTCTATATAATTAACTGATGTAATCATGTAATCTGTAAAAAAATAGAAAAAAAAATCGAAACCCGACCGGGTCACCGGGTTCACCCGGGTCGTCTTTAATCCGGCGGGTATAACTGGGTTTCGAATATTAATTTGGCCGGTGCATTTGAACCGGGTTTGAAAAGATTGGGTAAAAGAAACAAACATTGGTGCAAAATGCATTTGGCTTTTGTGACATTAGCACAATTAATAGATACATGATAGTGTTGGTTGATGCTAATTAATTAGTCGGAACCCTCTCAATTTCAACTCACTGCAGCCGCTGATGTTTTTGTTTTATCTCTAAAACAAAGGAAGGAAAAAAGACACGTCACCTTTTTCTAATAACTTTATCCAAACACACCTTACTATTCACTTTTTCATAAAAGGTGACAATTTCACAATTTTAAACTATTATGATTATTTATGGGTAACATTTTTTTAAGCCAAATTGTACAAGTGTACCCAACATATAACCTAATTTTAACTTAATGTACCTCATTTTTATTTTCTCAATTTAGTGTACAAACTTTTTTTTTATGGGAGTGTAAGACCACCGGCAGGTTTTCAAGAAATTTAACCAGTTATCAAATTTTCCGACGACCTTTTCAGATGACCAGTTTTTCAGCAACACACCACCACCACCTTCATCTATGACCAACCACAGCTGGCTATGATGGTGGTGTTGTTGTGGTTCTACCGACAGCCGGTGGTGGCTATGATGATGGTAGCGGTGGTGGTGGTTGTAACACCCCCAATTCATGGATGCAGCGGAATTCAAACTAGGTGTTACTCGACGGCACAACAGTCATAATAATAGAAAACGATCTCTAATTGAGTCGTTTTAAAAGATTTATCATTCAAATTATATAAATATCAGAGATTACAAAATGAGGTCCCAGATGGTTCCATGTTTACAAATTACATTAGATGATTTTTCGAATGATAATAAAATTTATAGCCCTCTTGAATATCCGTGCCCTTCCGTGCCATCCTTGATCATCATGGACCTTAAATACATGCTTAAGAGGTCAACACAAAGGTTGAGTGAAATTCATAGAGTTTATTAAATGATTGAACACAATATGTTGGTAGTGTGAGCTATAGACTCACACCAATGGTCGGAAAACAAAACAGTTATTATTATTCACTAAGCTTATGACACCAAAACGTTAACGTGTACCAATATCAATCGGCAGAGTTATCCCAGTAGGTACTTTGCCGTCATACCCATGTTTCAAATATTAATGCATTTGTTTGAACTTAGTCAATACAAATGGGATTCGTCAATCCCAATAGGCCTATTCACAATATTCGCGCTCACTATTACTAGTGATTAAATGGTTCATAATAAGGGATCTCGGTTTGGCAAGGATGGTACTTAGTGATAATAAAACAATCAGATAGCATACACTTTTAAAGCATTGTGTTCGGTTAAAATAGCATGTATCCCCCCCAAGGGTTTGTAAAACAATTAAGTAATGAAAAGTGGGGCTATGAACTCACCGTGAGTTGGATGATGTTTAATGAGAATGATGGATATGCCGTGAGAACTTCTACGAGCAACCTAGAATAATTGTTGCAACTTAGGTTTGGAATAACGTCTAAGAAAACATAAAAGAGCCTATATATGTCTTGCATATTGTTCATGATGTAGTACTTAGTATATAGTGTAAGTCTTTGAATAAAAGTGGTTTATGGAACATGTATAGTTTGTATATCGCTTACTACCGTTCGGGCCGACATAATTCAGACGTCATGTAGTAAACGTTCGAGGAGCTAGGACACTTTAATTCATAAATCCACAACTCATCTCGACGGTTTACCCATATGAACTCCTCACATGAAGCTCCCTACTATTGTAGTGTTTGATAAAAATATATAAGTTTTCGATCCGAAAAGTTACATGTCCAAATACTTGAATAAACTTAGGAAAGTTTACTTTTAAATGAAGATTGTTATTACAATGTTTCTTAAGTCTAGTATGAATATTACTTGTGAAGTCTCATGGTTATTTTGATGGAGTAGATCCAAATTGGATGTTTATGTCACCATTAACTCTTTAGTTCATGTTTTCGCCTTGGTAAGTTATATGGTCTTTAGCCATGGCTTTGCTGTGACCTTGGTCATTGTTACCATGGTCCTTGAGACTCATCCTTGGCCTTAGCCATGGTTGTGGTCTTGGCTTTAGGTCACTAGACCTCTTGGTTTCATTTAACCATAACCATTACATGGTCATTTGGTCTTAAAAATGGGCTGTTAAGAATGTGAAGAAAACTCTCACTCGTTAAGCGTTTTCAGGGCTCGAGCTTCCTTATTCCTGAACGAAAACGTCGTTTCGGACAACTTTTGTGTTTTAACTTTTTGATGAATCGGACCAGAAGGGCCACTTTCAAAAGGGTCAGATCCTTAACAGGTTGTTTTTAGGCAGTTTAGGCGTTTTGGTTTCGCTAACTTCTTTAGGCCATAACTTTTGACTCGTGTACTCGTTTTAGGTGATTCAAATTGCTATGGTTTCCTTGGTAAGTCCTATACTACAATATGTAATTATCCAATATCATGATTATACTATTTTGATCAGATTTCTCCATGAAAGTCACTAGTTCTTCTTGTTTCTTTTATAAATGATAACATATAATGATATATAAGTTTAGACTTGTTTTAAGGATTTGTACATCATGAGATCAATATAACAAGACATATATAGCATATAGAGCTTATGAAAATATAGTAAGGATGATGAGTATAAGTTTTCTTACAACTTTTGGCCTTAATGAAAAGGGAACTCATGAACTAAGACAAGATCTAAATCCTTCAATCGAAAACCCTATCTTCCAATCCTTTATCCCTAGCTTACAAATCTTTTAACCACTTGATTATAACCTTAGGTAGCCCTTGTAATATCCTTCTTAACTCAGCCCTAGCACCTTTGTGTAGCTTCCAAATCAATCATGGAGTGATGATGAGATTATGGTGTTGTTTATGGTGATTTATGGTATAAATGGAACTAGGAATCAACAAGGAACTTAAGTCTTTAACTTGTGATGGATTACAATATGAAAGTCAAGATCAAATGGGGTGTTTTAGGGTGTGTTTGGTCGTTGCTATAGAGAGAAAAAGGAAGAGATGAGTTCTTATGAGTTGTCAAGTCTTAGATGAAGTCTTATAGGATATTTAGGAAGCTTATACACATGTATACATCCTAAGTCTCAAGGAAGGAGATCAAGCTACACAACGGGGTGACTCCCCCCCCTATTGGCGGTTCATAAGTCCTAGGGAGGATGACTTGGTCTTTGGATGATATTATCCTACTTATGTAGCTAGTTTTGACTCCGTAAATTGCTAACCGTAAATGCCTAAGCCACAAAACGTAAAATCGGGTATCGTAAAAATGTGAAACTTGAAAGAATGACTAAACTTGTCATTATACTCCATAATAAAATATAAAATGAGTGGTAGGTTCCATTGAGGTGTTCAAACCCTGCTAAAACTGGAAACACGGGTCTAAAACGCGTAATACGTAAAACGTACGAATATTGTGTAAAATTGAGAAAAGTAATATGTTACTTTTCTAATATGATAATAATGATTTAAAATGACTTATAATGTCTAGACTGGGCTCAGTCTAGTGTCGGTTGGTATTTAATGTCTTTTAGACATGAAACCGTAAGTCTAAAAATCAAGGAATGATTTCTAAAATCAAGGAATGATTTTTGGTCAAAGGAGGAGGGAAAATATGTTGACTTTTCCAAAGAAAATATTTGAAAACTCAAATTGTTGTAGAAACGCGGTGCAGGTATATGCTAAGGTTACGGCTGAGTAAAAGTGCTTAAAAACGTAAATTTCTGTTTTTCACGGTCCAGGGTCTATCTGGTAACATTTTTCTTAGTCATGATAAATTCTCTAATTAATCATGAGTATATTAAACATTTATCTAATGCGGGGAAAATTGACGCGGTTGAGTTTCGTTGTGCGTAGGATTTTTGAATGACGTTTTAACCTAAACGTGTATTTCCTTAATAACTTTCGCGAAAATGATCTGATGAGTGTCAAACTTTTATTTTGCCATGGAAATAATTTATCACACTAGAATATGAAACAAAGATTAAATTTTGGAAAATGAATAGTGAAAGTGAATAGTAAAAATGAATAGTGAAATTTTCGGGTATAGAAGTTAACCTGAAAATGCGAATTGTTACAGTCTCTACCCCATATAAGAGCTCCGTCCCGGAGATCAATTTCCGTTGGGAGTAGAAGCATTGTTGGTAAAAAGATGTGGGTATTTATGACGTATCTGGTCCTCTCGTTCCCATGTGTATTCAGGACCACGTTGTGAGTTCCAACGAACTTTGACAATTGGAATTCGGCTTTGTTTGAGTTGTTTGACCTCTCGGTCCATGATTTCTACGGTTTCCTAGATGAATTGAAGGTCGTCATAGTCAAGTGCTTCAAAATAGGGATCACTGAGTTCGGGAAGTAATGGTAAGTGAGTGGGCATAGCAGGAAGATGATCAGGAGATGGAGGTACAGACATGATGTCTACAATAACTCTAACGTTTATAGGAAGTGCTCAAAATATGACAAGTGTTTCTTTATATTAGATACATGAAAAGTGGGGTGTACACTACTGAGTTCTGGTGGAAGCTCAAGTCTGTACGCCACTGGGCCAACCCTGGCTAGGATTTTGAATGGTCCAATGTATCTTGGGTTTAGTTTTCCTCATTTACCGAATCGTATTAAGCCTTTCCAAGGCGATACTTTTAGCATAACTCTATCTCCGACTTGGAATTCTAGGGGTCTGCGTCGTGTGTCGGCATAACTTTTCTGTCGATAGTGTGTGGCGTGCAGCCTAATGTCGTGATAATTGTTGTTGTAGGGAAGTTTAGCTAGTGGCAATTGGTTATCCAAACCATTTCCAAAATTTATTATGTCTTAGGTAGTTTTGGGATGAAGGCAATATCATATAATGTCTATGTTAACTAGTGTTTGAAAGAAAAGTGTTACTATGAAGTTTTACATACTGACTTAAAATGGGGTTCAGACAATGATGTGATATGTTGATGAACAGAAGAGTGTAGTGTATGCTTACCATTAATATTGGTAGAGATGTCAAGTTTGCTTTAAAATCTTAAGAGATTTTAAAGGATTATGACGGAATGGTATCCTTAGGACCTAAACAGGCTAATACTTCTAAGGGATAAAGAGAAGAATTGATAACTATCCCAAGATAGTAGTTCGGATTATCTCATAAATGAAAACTTTCAAGAATGAAATTAGGTAGTACAAATAAGGTGTTAAGATCTTGCTGAGTGGTAAGACACTATCGTGTCTCTAGATTGTTTTAATGAATTCTGGTGGTTTATCGAGTTCATGTAGGAAATTAATCTGAACATAACCCTAGTACAACTGTTCCCAGTATTTGAAAATTTTAAGTCGAACATAGTTAGTCAGACTATGTTCCACTGTCCCTAGGTTAAATATAGGTGACTAGTCTATATTTAGCCGAGGTTCGATAAAATTTTCAAACACCTAAATTAGGTATACTTGTGATATGTTCGTTGCTTTTGAGAAACTGTCAACTAAACAAAGGCGATGTCAAACCATTCAGTTGCAAGTCCCGCCCATACAAGACTTGTAACCTATGTTTTCACATTCCATTGCATAGAAGATAATACGGGTAGATACGTGTGGAAAGGAAGTTTTAAGTAATTCTAAAACAGTCCATACTTGGCCAGGATCACGAACTTTTAATAATGAAGGTTTCAGAAGAAAACTTTGATGAATGTAGAGAAACTTCAGCTTTTGTAGATGATGGATTAGTTTGTCCTTTAAAAATCTCATATTTCTATTTAGAAATTGATAGATTGTGATGGGTTTTTGATATCATATGAAATGATATTGATGATGTGATGGAATAATTCCAGAGACCATTGCGCAAATCACAATGTCTCGGAAGTAGATTAGACCATTGTGCAATTCACAATGTCTGGGAAGTAATTAGACCATTGTGTGACTCAAAACATTTGAGAAATGATTAAGACCATTGTATCATACAATGTCTTGGAAATAGGAAAGACCATTGCAATTAGTTACAATGTCTTGGACATAAAATGTTGGAGTAGGAACATGATTGGGAGAATGTGGTTGTGCCGAAATGCCCTAGAATAGGCATACGCAGATATGTTTAGATAAAATGATTGAAAATAACTCGAATGTATATATCAATATACTAGTATTTTTGTGCAGCATAACATGCTTACGGGGAATGCTCAATTATGCTAAGGGTACATATATCCATATGCTAACATGTTTGTGTAGTAGAAAATGCTTAATAAGTCCATAATCGTCTGGAGGATGGAAGGCACGAAGAGCGGAAGGCTATAAAAATGTTTTTGCTTGTAAGTGTGGTTATAGTTTAGGTCTCAATTAGACCCGTTTCTCTATAACCATGGCTCTGATACCAGTCTGTAACACCCCCAATTCATGGATGCAGCGGAATTCAAACTGGGTGTTACTCGACGGCACAACAGTCATAATAATAGAAAACGATCTCTAATTGAGCCGTTTTAAAAGATTTATCATTCAAATTATATAAATATCAGAGATTACAAAATGAGGTCCCAGATGGTTCCATGTTTACAAATTACATTAGATCATTTTTTGAATGATAATAAAATTTATAGCCCTTTTGAATATCCGTGCCCTTCCGTGCCATCCTTGATCATCATGGACCTGAAATACATGCTTAAGAGGTCAACAAAAAGGTTGAGTGAAATTCATAGAGTTTATTAAATGATTGAACACAATATGTTCGTAGTGTGAGCTATAGACTCACACCAATGGTTGGAAAACAAAACAGTTATTATTATTCACTAAGCTTATGACACCAAAACGTTAACGTGTACCAATATCAATCGGCAGAGTTATCCCAGTAGGTACTTTGCCGTCATACCCATGTTTCAAATATTAATGCATTTGTTTGAACTTAGTCAATACAAATGGGATTCGTCAATCCCAATAGGCCTATTCACAATATTCGCGCTCACTATTACTAGTGATTAAATGGTTCATAATAAGGGATCTCGGTTTGGCAAGGATGGTACTTAGTGATAATAAAACAATCAGATAGCATACAATTTGAAATCATTGTGTTCGGTTAAAATAGCATGTATCCCCCCCCAAGGGTTTGTAAAACAATTAAGTAATGAAAAGTGGGGCTATGAACTCACCGTGAGTTGGATGATGTTTAATGAGAATGATGGATATGCCGTGAGAACTTCTACGAGCAACCTAGAATAATTGTTGCAACTTAGGTTTGGAATAACGTCTAAGAAAACATAAAAGAGCCTATATATGTCTTGCATATTGTTCATGATGTAGTACTTAGTATATAGTGTAAGTCTTTGAATAAAAGTGGTTTATGGAACATGTATAGTTTGTATATCGCTTACTATCGTTCGGGCCGACATAATTCAGAAGTCATGTAGTAAACGTTCGAGGAGCTAGGACACTTTAATTCGTAAATCCACAACTGATGCGTGGGAATTGCACCAGGCTTTACCTCTCGAGGGATCTCGAGAAGCTTACAACCCCCACCAGGCAGTGTACCTGATCGTTGTAGTATAGTATAGTGACAAGTACCGGGGGATTGATCGTTCAGCAAGGAATAGTGTCGCTAGGATTAGAAAACCTAAATACTAGTTCTAAAGATGAAAGATGATTATTTTTATGTTTTTATGTTTTTTAGAAAGCAAGTAAAAATCTCGGGTTTGAAGGATTTGGGCGGAATTAGTTGCTAGTCAACTAACCCAATACTAAAGATGCAATTAAAATAAAATACTAAAAATGAAAATAAACTAAATTATACTAAGGTTGAGAGCAATAAGTGGAGAAAATGTGTTTACTTAGATTTCACTACTCCCTAGACATCTTTTACACGTTAATTACTTGTTATAGTTGCATGGATGACGGATTGTATTCCTTAATACCATTCATGGGGTGGCGCACTTAACTCCCCAATCCTATGAGCTCTTATCTCCTCCTATACCATGCCCAGCACAACCATAGGGATTATAAACAGTTGCTCATGCATTAAATACAACCAAATAAACCTAGTGCACATCAGTTCATGTTTCCTAAGACGTTCAAGCATGTTACCAATTGGAGATCTGCCAGTTTTCTTAAGCCTAACATCGAATTCATTCATCCAAAACAACTACAAACAAGTAATCAACACATAATTAACATCTAGGTTTCATTAGATCCAAGCAAACACAAGATAAGTTTAGCCTAACATAGTGAAATCAAGACAAGAACAAGATATAAACAACCAACACATAGACATATTGATTGAATTAAAAGAGTACTTATCTCAATTACACTTGAAAGGTATCAAGGGTTGAGAACCCTTGAAAAACCTGTAAAATTCGTCCCCAAATCGTAATTAGGGTTTCTTAAAACTTCCTCCAAAAATTCTCCCCTTTTAATATAAAAATTAGAAAACTATATATAGGAAATAGGGTCTGACGGCGTCAAGACCAAATTGGTGACGCCGTCATCTCGCCGCCAAAATCTTCCTCGGACGGCCTTGATCTACATCTGACGCCGTCAGGTCCTAGGCCGTCACACAATTAACTCTTGACGCCCTACTTGGTGACGCCTTCATGAACTCTCGGATTTTAATTCTTCACATCTGACGCCGTCAGGAAATTACTCTTGACGCCGTCAGGTACTGTTCCCAGCATGGAAAATTGAGACTTTGCCGTTTTCTTCACTTTTATGCTCCAAAAACGTCCAAAATAGCTTCTTTTCCAGAATTCACTCTCCAAGTACCTAAAATCACAAAAGGAACGATTTAGGGCAATATTTGATCAAATAAATTCAATTCCGGGCTTAAATGACCCCTTAAAGTGGTTCATTTTTCGCTTCATCAAATACCCTTACACTTGAGATTTGCTTGTCCTCAAGCAAATATGCTTTTATTCTAATCAAAAGACAAGTTAGAGGTCATTTAACACTAATATAAAAGTAATTACAACAAATAATCGTTCCACAAAAGACCAAAGACAAGCACGGAGGTCATATACTAGCACCTCACAAATAGTGTTTAGATACTCACATCTCTCGGGTGTAATAAAGTAATATAACATTATGGAAATGGAAGATATCTCTCACTACCTATCATAGCAAAATAGATTACCATAGGCTTGGGAAAGGATCAAACCTCCACCACATGGCGTAAGCACCTAGGATAGACTATCAAAGAGGTCTTTTAAAGGGTTGTAACGTTAGGTGTAGGGATATGAATTACACGGTTTTGTTGGATAAAGGAAGTTTTTATTGGTGGCGAGCTAACAATCTTGGTTAATTACATGTACAATAGGCGTTGCTAAGCCAAGACTAGACTCGACTTAAGCTAATAAATGAAAAATAACAAAAATATAAAATAAACATAGAATGAAACGGGATGGTAGTCCGTATGTTTTTCTCTTTTCTTTTTCTATTTTTTTTTCTTTTCTTTTCTTCTTTTTTTCGATTTTTTTTTTTTTTTTTTTTTTTTTTGCATACATTCTTACCCTACCATCCAAAATAATACATAGGGAATGAAAATTCCCCTTACACTTGAATCTTTACATACTTTACAATGAACTAATCTAATGACTTGAATTAAGAAAATCAAAACACTTGGAGCACTTTTAAGATTAACGTACATATGGGGGTAATAAAATGATGTTCTTCCCCATTACTCCATAAAATAAGTACTTACCCATGAGTCCCAATCGTCCCAAAACAATATGTACAAGGATATGACTCGACTTAGCAACCATGTAATCAATTAGAAAGTTAACTTTGGGTTTAACAAGTAACAATAATGCACTAAAGATGAGTGCATACACGGAAGGCTAAGGCGATTTGGGTGTACATTTAAGTGGGGTGTAACAAATTCTTCCTTTAAGTAAAATGCTCAAAGTTAGAAACGAAAAGATAGGCTCGGAGGGGTGTACTAGGGGTTTCGTGTACTAAAAATGAGTACAACGCTAAGGGTGTGGGAAAAATTAGTTGACTTAACTAGCCAAATAATATGACTTAAATGGTCAAGTAATTATGATACGGGTTTAACACAAGGGTGATCCTAATGCCTCTTATCATGTAGTAAATCCTACTACACGAATCTAGTCTCACTAGCGGTCTCAGGATGCATCACTAACGCAAGTTCTAGAATCTAAATGCTACCGGTACACTCATAAGCACTAATAGTAAATGCTTTTCCTATCAAAACTAAAGGCGAACCTCACGTATTTGGGTGAAATTTTTTTTTGAATATACGGTTATGTGCTAGTCATACAATCTCCTATCCATGAGACGCTTGCTAAGGCTAAAGTTTCACTCCTAAATGTTGTAAAAATTTTTAAATTTGGCGCTAAAATTGCACTAACAAGTATTTCTCATAGTTTTATTACACATCTACCTTTAAACAAAACAAACTCAAGCGAAAGTGTACATGTAAGGTATCATCATTTTACCCTCCCCTTACACTTAGGATGAACATTGTCCCCAATGTTCAAATAAAGAATGTAAAAGTAAAATAAGTAAAAAGAATGAAATCAAATACTCCCTTGATTCGCTCGGTATGGATTATAGGTTGGCCAGGTTAGATCTTCCTCCAAGAAAATGAACAATCAAAGCTTCCCTTCCAGAAATATAAATCATCTTCTTGTCATAAATAACCTGTAAATCCTGAGAAAATAGACAAAGCAACCTCGCGTAAAATCGGCGGCATCCTATATAAGTTACTAAATCCTAGAAAGCAAAGTAAGATATAATGCTTGTAAATGAAGTTTGCAGATTTCCTGGAGATTATAAAACTTAATAATTCACAAAAACTTAGAGACTCCGTTAGAAAAACAAAACTGGTAAAATTTCCAGATTTTTACACGTGACGCCGTCAAGAGTAAACCCTTGACGCCGTCAGGATTGACCTGCAGAAATTCTTATGTTAAGTTTCCGGAATATTTCTGGAAAAACTTGGTCCTACTTCCTGGAAAATCCTGCAAAACTTCATTATGACTCAATACAAGCATTTGACTCTAACAAATACGAATACACATGCTCATTTAATATTGTGGAGAATCATGATCGGTTTGTTTCTTAAAAACATATTTGGGGTTTCCCCTTACACTTATCTTTTGCAAAAATACTTTTAGGTTGGAGTTAAGACAAGGCCAAACAACATAGTAAAGTATTTCCACTTTTTAGTTTAGAAACATGATCTACCAACAATAAAAATAAAGCATGCATACGAAAACAAATAACAAATAAACAAAATAAAAATCACACAAAGCATGGGTTGCCTCCCAAGAAGCGCTTGTTTTTGTTCGAGTCACGAGCCTGACTCTACCCTTATTTAACGGAAATAGTAGAAGTTTTCCCTACACTTTGGATTAAGTGCGGGTGGAAGTAGCGATACACACCATCTCGGTGGAAGTATGCCTCGTGAGGAAAGAGTGGTGGATTAATTATATGCTCAGAGGGTTGTGCTCCTATCATCATAACCTTACCTAGTTCACTTTGGCCAATGGGTGAGTTGAAGTTTTCTCTTAAAAAGGGATCATCTTCTATCAATTTCAAAAGACTCCTAGTTAGGAATCCATCTTGACCTAATAAGCCCGGTTTAAACCCATAATGTTTCTTGTGATCAGTCACGAATGGGTGATGTAAGCATGTAAGGTCATTTTCCACTCTTGTGCCAGCTTCCTCTCTACAAGGCTTAGAGTCTACTACCTTTATCCCAAGACTACCCGGACTATATGGTTTGATGGGTGGATCGGGACCTTCTTCAATTCCTAAATTTTCATCCAAGTATGGAAGATTAGGTAACAGTTTTGGTTGAGGCTCCGGTTCATCAAAACTAGGAACTTCCCTAGAACTAAGAGTAAGGTTATCATTATAAGTATTCAAACCTATATCCTCTAGTTGTGTTTGGTTCAAAGGTTCTACCTCTATTGGGGTTCCTATAGTCTCCTCTACTTCTTCCGGGTAAGTCACGGGCGGTGTGTGTGCCTCAAATGATGGTAGGATTTGTGGGGTACTTGGTGAGCTTATGTTATTTACCTCATCCTCCATTTTATCTAGATTACCTATGTGTTTGTTTTGTACTATGGCTTTAGGTGACATCCACACAGGTATCCCTAAGTAATCATCCCCAGACAAACTTCCTGTTTGCTCCTTCAAACTTGTTTTTGATTGATTTGTGATGTTGTTTGTTGGGTTGTCTACTCTATAATAATATTGGGCACAGTCTTCTATGGTATTCCATGCTTCTTCAGCATTTAATTCCCTAGGGCCCCCATTGGCAAAATCATCAATGCACATTTGGTCACATCGGTTGACACGATAGTAAAAGGTTTGGGTTAGGGATGCTAAAGAGAAACTATGATGAGGGAATTTTCGAAGTAAAATTTTAAAACGAGTCCATGCATCATATATGGGTTCATCTCGATATTGTTTGAAATTCGAGATGTCAATAAGGTAGAATGGCCTTTGTGGTTGGTGGTATGGTGGATTCGCGTACTCCATAATGGTGAACGGAAGAGTCAATGGAAATTACGAACAAACACACAAAGAAAAAGATAGACTAAAGAAAACCTAAAAATAAAAATAAAATCTTACTAGAAAGGAATCTAGCAAGTAGACCTAATAAAAAGAGATTCTAACCTAGACAATAACTATTCCCCAGGCTGCGGCGCCAAAAACTTGATGCGTGGGAATTGCACCAGGCTTTACCTCTCGAGGGATCTCGAGAAGCTTACAACCCCCACCAGGCAGTGTATCTGATCGTTGTAGTATAGTATAGTGACAAGTACCCGGGGATTGATCGTTCAGCAAGGAATAGTGTCGCTAGGATTAGAAAACCTAAATACTAGTTCTAAAGATGAAAGATGGTTATTTTTATGTTTTTATGTTTTTTAGAAAGCAAGTAAAAATCTCGGGTTTGAAGGATTTGGGCGGAATTAGTTGCTAGTCAACTAACCCAATACTAAAGATGCAATTAAAATAAAATACTAAAAATTAAAATAAACTAAATTATACTAAGGTTGAGAGCAATAAGTGGAGAAAATGTGTTTACTTAGATTTCACTACTCCCTAGACATCTTTTACACGTTAATTACTTGTTATAGTTGCATGGATGACGGATTGTATTCCTTAATACCATTCATGGGGTGGCGCACTTAACTCCCCAATCCTATGAGCTCTTATCTCCTCCTATACCATGCCCAGCACAACCATAGGGATTATAAACAGTG
This sequence comes from Artemisia argyi, assembly GCA_030686995.1. NCBI lineage: Eukaryota > Viridiplantae > Streptophyta > Magnoliopsida > Asterales > Asteraceae > Artemisia > Artemisia argyi. The sequence continues at coordinate 153,960,216 of CM060709.1, read as the reverse complement.
GCTCATGCATTAAATACAACCAAATAAACCTAGTGCACATCAGTTCATGTTTCCTAAGACGTTCAAGCATGTTACCAATTGGAGATCTGCCAGTTTTCTTAAGCCTAACATCGAATTCATTCATCCAAAACAACTACAAACAAGTAATCAACACATAATTAACATCTAGGTTTCATTAGATCCAAGCAAACACAAGATAAGTTTAGCCTAACATAGTGAAATCAAGACAAGAACAAGATATAAACAACCAACACATAGACATATTGATTGAATTAAAATAGTACTTATCTCAATTACACTTGAAAGGTATCAAGGGTTGAGAACCCTTGAAAAACCTGTAAAATTCGTCCCCAAATCGTAATTAGGGTTTCTTAAAACTTCCTCCAAAAATTCTCCCCTTTTAATGTAAAAATTAGAAAACTATATATAGGAAATAGGGTCTGACGGCGTCAAGACCAAATTGGTGACGCCGTCATCTCGCCGCCAAAATCTTCCTCGGACGGCCTTGATCTACATCTGACGCCGTCAGGTCCTAGGCCGTCACACAATTAACTCTTGACGCCCTACTTGGTGACGCCTTCATGAACTCTCGGATTTTAATTCTTCACATCTGACGCCGTCAGGAAATTACTCTTGACGCCGTCAAGTACTGTTCCCAGCATGGAAAATTTAGACTTTGCCGTTTTCTTCACTTTTATGCTCCAAAAACGTCCAAAATAGCTTCTTTTCCAGAATTCACTCTCCAAGTACCTAAAATCACAAAAGGAACGATTTAGGGCAATATTTGATCAAATAAATTTAATTCCGGGCTTAAATGACCCCCTAAAAGTGGTTCATTTGTCGCTTCATCAACAACTCATCTCGACGGTTTACCCATATGAACTCCTCACATGAAGCTCCCTACTATTGTAGTGTTTGATAAAAATATATAAGTTTTCGATCCGAAAAGTTACATGTCCAAATACTTGAATAAACTTAGGAAAGTTTACTTTTAAATGAAGATTGTTATTACAATGTTTCTTAAGTCTAGTATGAATATTACTTGTGAAGTTTCATGGTTATTTTGATGGAGTAGATCCAAATTGGATGTTTATGTTACCATTAACTCTTTAGTTCATGTTTTCGCCTTGGTAAGTTATATGGTCTTTAGCCATGGCTTTGCCGTAACCTTGGTCATTGTTACCATGGTCCTTGAGACTCATCCTTGGCCTTAGCCATGGTTGTGGTCTTGGCTTTAGGTCACTAGACCTCTTGGTTTCATTTAACCATAATCATTACATGGTCATTTGGTCTTAAAAATAGGCTGTTAAGAATGTGAAGAAAAATCTCACTCGTTAAGCGTTTTCAGGGCTCGAATTTCTTTGAACCTGAACGAAAACGTCGTTCCGGACAACTTTCGTGCTTTAACTTTTTGGTGAATCGGACCAGAAGGGCCACTTTCAAAAGGGTAAGATCCTTAACAGGTTGTTTTTAGGCAGTTTAGGCGTTTTGGTTTCGCTAACTTCTTTAGGCCATAACTTTTGACTCGTGTACTTGGTTTAGGTGATTCAAATTGCTATGTTTTCTTTGTTAAGTCCTCTACTACAATATGTAATTATCCAATATCATGATTATACTATTTTGATCAGATTTCTCCATGAAAGTCACTAGTTCTTCTTGTTTCTTTTATAAATGATAACATATAATGATATATAAGTTTAGACTTGTTTTAAGGATTTGTACATCATGAGATCAATATAACAAGACATATATAGCATATAGAGCTTATGAAAATATAGTAAGGATGATGAGTATAAGTTTTCTTACAACTTTTGGCCTTAATGAAAAGGGAACTCATGAACTAAGACAAAATATAAATCCTTCAATCGAAAACCCTATCTTCCAATCCTTTATCCCTAGCTTACAAATCTTTTAACCACTTGATTATAACCTTAGGTAGCCCTTGTAATATCCTTCTTCACTCAGCCCTAGCACCTTTGTGTAGCTTCCAAATCAATCATGGAGTGATGATGAGATTATGGTGTTGTTTATGGTGATTTATGGTATAAATGGAACTAGGAATCAACAAGGAACTTAAGCCTTTAACTTGTGATGGATTACAATATGAAAGTCAAGATCAAATGGGGTGTTTTAGGGTGTGTTTGGTCGTTGCTATAGAGAGAAAAAGGAAGAGATGAGTTCTTATGAGTTGTCAAGTCTTAGATGAAGTCTTATAGGATATTTAGGAAGCTTATACACATGTATACATCCTAAGTCTCAAGGAAGGAGATCAAGCCACACAAGGGGGTGACTCCCCCCCTATTGGCGGTTCATAAGTCCTAGGGAGGATGACTTGAACTTTGGATGATATTATCCTACTTATGTAGCTAGTTTTGACTCCGTAAATTGCTAACCGTAAATTCCTAAGCCACAAAACATAAAACCGGGTATCGTAAAAATGTGAAACTTGAAAGAATGACTAAACTTGGCATTATACTCCATAATAAAATATAAAATGAGTGGTAGGTTCCATTGGGGTGCTCAAACCCTGCTAAAACTGGAAACACGGGTCTAAAACGCATAATACGTAAAACGTACGAATATTGTGTAAAATTGAGAAAAGTAATATGTTACTTTTCTAATAGGATAATAATGATTTAAAATGACTTATAATGTCTAGACTGGGCTCAGTCTAGTGTCGGTTGGTATTTAATGTCTTTTAGACATGAAACCGTAAGTCTAAAAATCAAGGAATGATTTCTAAAATCAAGGAATGATTTTTGGTCAAAGGAGGAGGGAAAATATGTTGACTTTTCCAAAGAAAATATTTTAAAACTCAAATCGTCTTAGAAACGCGGTGCAGGTATATGCTAAGGTTACGGCTAAGTAAAAGTGCTTAAAAACATAAATTTCTATTTTTCACGATCCAGGGTCTATCTGGTAACATTTTTCTTAGTCATGATAAATTCTCTAATTAATCACGAGTGTATTAAACATTTATCTGATGCGGGGAAAATTGACGCGGTTGAGTTTCGTTGTGCGTAGGATTTTTGAATGACGTTTTAACCTAAACGTGTATTTCCTTAATAACTTTCGCGAAAATGATCTGATGAGTGTCAAACTTTTATTTTGCCATGGAAATGATTTATCACACGAGAATATGAAACAAATATTAAATTTTGGAAAATGAATAGTGAAAGTGAATAGTAAAAATGAATAGTGAAATTTTCAGGAATAGAAGTTAACCTGAAAATGCGAATTGTTACAGTGGTGGTGGATTATAGTGATAGATGAAGGTGGTGGTGATGGTAGGTCACACGAAAAGGTCGCCGGAAAATTTTGTAACCGGCTAAATGACTTACCCGCTGACGGTCTTACATTACAATCCAAAAAAGTTTGGTACACTAATAATAATAATAATAATAATAATAATAATAATAATAATAATAATAATAATAATAATAATAATAATAATAATAATAATAATAATAATAATAATAATAATAATAATTGGCTTGTCCTCACATTTGGGACAAAGGATGAACCAACGCCAATTTCGTTCAGTGTTGTGTTATAGACTTGTTATACCTATGTTCTCTGAAGGTAGCTTATGCCCGAGTTGCAATGTGCATCGTATGGACCAATGGGGAGATCATGCAGTTCACTGTTCTAGTGAAGTGGGTGTGAAGTTCAGACACAATCTGGTACGTGATATCCTTGTTGATATATGTTCCAATGTTGGGATTATGGTGTGTAAGGAGGCTCCTATGGGTTTCCTCTCGGAGGATGGGAAAGAGCTACGACCTGCAGATCTATTATTATTTAACTGGCTCCAAGGTAAATATGCGTGTTTGGATGTGACTGGAATCTCTCCTTTTGCTGGTGGGGGGTGACTTCATGGGCTCCTGGGGTAGCTTTGCATAATGCTGTGGAGAAGAAAAAGAAGAAATATGTGTCCAAATGTGAGGACAACGGTTACAAGTTCATACCATTTGCTTTCTCTACATTCGGTGAATTTGATACGGAGGCTCTGGACACTCTTTCACGTATTAAGTCTATTGCCATTAGCCACTCCAATAATGTTAAATGTGGCGTTTTTATTTTTCATAGAATAAGCTTTTGTATTCAGAAAGGGGTTGGAGCGCAGCTTGTGTCTAGACTCCCATCCAACTTTGTGTAAGCTTTTTATGTATTAATGAATTTTATTATTATTAAAAATAATAATAATAATAATAATAATAATAATAATAATAATAATAATAATAATAATAATAATAATAATAATAATAATAATAATAATAATAAGTGAGATACATTAAATTAAAATTGGGTATAAGTTGGATAAACTTTTATTTAATTTGTCTCTTTTGTAAGATTGAATTTTGTGAATGGACATTATTCAACAACGATTACAGAAATCTACCATCGATATTAGTGTTACAAAACTCTACCAAGAGAGCAAAGTAAAGGACGAGTAAGGGTTTTGCTCGCCGGCTTATTTGTATTCTAGCATCTCCATGTCGTTTGAAAAGAGATGAGCAAGGGAAGGCGAGGATGATTTGCTCACAGGCTTAATTGTATTCTAGCATCTCCATGTCGTTTGAAAAGTGACGAGCAAGGGAAGGCAAGGATGATTTGCTCGCTGGCTTCTTTGTGTTCTAGCACCATTGTGTCTTTTGAAAGGTGTTTGTATTAAAAAATGTTACTGTTGCTTTGAACTTGCGCCTTGGTTTCATGCATCTTGCTTGCAACTTGTGTAGCATAGTTGGGACATCATAAAAGGATTTGGTAAGTTGGTTTGTGTATTTGAACTTGAAACTTGAAAGATTGGATGTCGAAGTGTTGTAACGAAGGCTATTTCCATATTCTCTTGGCGCTAGTTTTCTAAAAATATAACATAGTTTCGTGAAAAATATGAGTTGCGTATTATTTGCAAATGATGGTTAAACGTATATATACATATTTGGTTTTTGCATGTTGGCATACCTATTGTCTCACACGTTTTATCTAAGTTCCATGCTGTTGGAAAATTTAGTGCACTTGAGGGTTCAGTTCAAACCTGGCAATGGGTCAGGAGGTACGGAGTGTACACCCATCAGGTCCCTGAACACCCTGACTCTTATAGTGGTTAAGTGTTATTCAGTGTTTGATGAAGTTCAGTGAGTTCCCTCTTTTAGGGAGTGATACTCTGGACTGAATGATATTCATCAGGATGATGAGTTTAGCTCAGGCTGAAGGATCTCATAAGGGAGTTGATGTCCTCAGGGACTAGCTCATCAGTGATTATAAAGAAAACTCACTGGACTGAATTCAAACTTGGTTGTAACTGCTTTGACCTATTCAATTGGCAGTTATAACTGTATTAATGACCACGTTTAATTGGTCATGTAACCACTACTACCTATTATTATGGAGGCAAATTAAGTGGGATTAATGGGCCGTTAATCACTCTTAATTCCATTGAATAGGGTTGAGTAATCTTACCTATAAATAGGAAGATCAAATCATGCATGAAGAATATACAGAAACATATAACACTTATACACGAAGGGTTATTGATTTGTGCCTAAATCACGAACAACATTTGGTCTTATACCAAGTAGATATTCGTGATACCCAGGCATTAGGGTCGAATAGTTTACTTTGGAAAGTGATAACACGATTCCAAGTGATATCCGGTAACCTTCATTGGTACGTAGTTAGGCTATTGATTATATTAACCCTGTTCTGGGCTCATAACCACCAACAATCAAAGTAAACTATTTTGTGATAATCAATGGCTGCTGCTATGAGGCATATGGCTGCTAGCTTTTCCAAATTGGAAAAGTTTGAAGGTGTTGATTTCAGAAGATGGCAAAAGAAGATGCACTTCTTGCTATCAAGCATGAATGTTGTGTATGTTCTAAGCACTGCCATTCCTGAAGATCATGGGGATGCTGCTACTGTGGAACAGATAAGGAATCGAAGAAAATGGGAGAATGATGATTATGTTTGCAGAGGTTTAATTCTCAATGGTATGTCTGACTCTCTCTTTGACATTTATCAGAATGTTGAATCTTCCAAAGAACTTTGGGATTCCTTGGATGCCAAATATATGGCTGAGGATGCTTCAAGTAAGAAGTTTCTTGTAGGTAATTTCACAAATTACAAAATGACTGATTCAAGACCAGTTATGGAACAATACAATGAACTTCTTAGAATACTTGGAAGGTTTACACAACACAAAATGAACATGGATGAGGCTATTTCAGTCTCTTGTATCATTGACAAACTCCCAACTTCTTGGAAAGATTTCAAGCATACCTTGAAACATAAGAAGGAAGAACTGACACTTGTTCAGTTGGGTAGTCATCTGCGTATTGAGGATTCTCTCAGGGCGCAGGACAATGACAAGCCAAAGAGTAGCAATGCTACTGGTACATCTGTTGTCAATATGGTGGAACATAACAATTCCACCAGGTACAATGACAACAAAGGCAAACGTAAACATCAAGATAACACAAGGGCTGATCCTAACAAGAAGGCTACACCTACTTGTTGGAAATGTGGCAAATTTGGTCACATTAAAAGGGATTGCAAAGGTGTTAAGATTGGAGGTAAATCCAATGGTTCAGGCACTAGTGGTTCAGGAAGTGGTGGTCCAACCAACTCACTGAAAGGTCAGAATATGTTTAATGAATCTCTTCAGATTTATTATGTTACATATGTATCTGAATCTAACTTTGTGCAGGATGATGATGTTGCGTGGTGGGTTGACTCTGGAGCAATTGTTCATGTGTGCAAAGATAGATGCTGGTTCAAGACTTATGAGTCATTGAATGATGGATCTATTCTTCACATGGGAAATGAGTCAACAGCCTTGGTGCATGGTCGTGGTTGTGTAGATCTTAATTTTAGTTCTGGAAAGATTGTAACTTTGTTTAATGTTATTCATGTTCCTGATATAAGGAAGAACTTGGTTTCAAGTAGTGTTTTGAATAATCATGGATATAAACAAGTTATTGAATCTGATAAATTTATATTGTCCAAACATGGTGTGTTTATTGGTTTTGGCTACTTGTGTAATCAAATGTTCAGGCTGAATATTGTCACTGACATTGTTAATTCAGCCTTTATGTCAACCTCTAAACTGAATGACTCTACCCTGTGACATGCTAGAATTGGCCATGTACATTTTAAAAGAATGCAAGATATGTCTAAGGATAGGTTAATCCCAGCATTTGACATGGACACTGAAAAGTGTAAAACTTGCATGTTGACCAAAATCACTAAGAAACCTTTTCAAGGTGTTAAACGTGAGACTGAGCTCTTGGAGCTTATACACAGTGACCTGTGTGATTTGCATGCCACTCCCTCTTTGGGGAACAAGAAGTACTTTGTGACATTTATTGATGATGCTTCTAGGTTTTGTTATGTCTATCTGTTACATACTAAGGATGAAGCATTAGATAAATTCAAAGTATTTAAAACAGAAGTTGAATTACAACTTGGGTCCCTGATCAAAAGATTCAGGACTGATAGGGGAGGTGAGTACATGGATACTCAGTACTTTCAGTCTGTTGGTATAATCCATGAAACGACTGCTCCCTATACTCCTCAACAGAATGGTATCTCTGAAAGGAAGAACAGGGTACTGAAGGAGATGGTTAATTCCATGTTGTCTTACTCAGGACTGAGTCAAGGGTTCTGGGGTGAAGCTATGTTAACAGCTTGCTATTTACTTAATAGGGTTCCCAACAAAAGGAACAAGGTTACCCCTTATGAACTCTGGAATAAAAAGAAACCCAACCTGAATTATCTCAGGGTTTGGGGCTGTAGGGCTGTTGTAAGACTCCCTGATCCAAAATTGAAAACTTTGGGTGAAAGAGGCATTGACTGCATCTTTGTTGGATATGCTGAGCATTCCAAGGCATACAGGTTCTATGTTATTGAACCTAATGAATATATTTCAATTAATTCAATAATTGAATCAAGGGATACACTATTTGATGAGAATAGATTCTCATCAGTCCCTAGACCAAGTCACAGGATTCCAAATGGAACTGATGACATTGGTGTATCAGAGGTCCCTGATGATTTATCATCTCAGGCCCCTGATGAGGTTGTGGTTCAACAACCTGAACCTCAGCTCAGGAAGAGCAAAAGGGTCAGGACTCCAAAGTCATTTGGACCTGAGTTTCAATTATACTTAATTGAAGGTACAAGGGATGAGGTGTCTGACCAATATTCCTATTGCTTCATTGTTGAGGATGATCCCAAAACATTTGAAGAAGCAATGAAGTCCCAGGATGTTGCTTTCTGGAAAGAAGAAATAAATGATGAGATTGACTCCATCATGGGCAACAACACTTGGGTGTTGGTTGATCTACCACCAGGTTGCAAACCTCTTGGTTGCAAATGGATTTTCAAAAGGAAAATGAAGGTAGATGGAACTATTGAAAAGTTCAAGGCTAGACTAGTCATTCAGGGCTTTAAACAAAGGTCAGGGATAGACTACTTTGATACTTATGCCCCTGTGGCACGTATCAGTACCATAAGATTGTTGATTGCTTTGGCATCAATTCACAATCTGATTATTCATCAGATGGATGTGAAGACAGCTTTCTTGAATGGTGAATTGGATGAAGAGGTTTATATGAACCAACCTCAGGGCTTCATCTTGCCTGGAAATGAAAACAAGGTGTGTAAACTGATTAAGTCTTTATATGGACTGAAACAGGCACCTAAGCAATGGCATCAAAAATTTGATGAAGTGGTTTTATCTAATGGTTATGTTCTTAACCAGGCTGACAAATGTGTATATAGCAAATTTGATGAATCTGGTAAAGGAGTCATCATTTGTCTATATGTTGATGACATGTTGATCTTTGGCACTGATCAAAATCAGGTTGACCTGACAAAGGAATTCTTGTCATCAAAGTTCTCCATGAAGGACATGGGGGAGGCTGATGTTATCCTTGGTATAAGGATTAAACATGAAAGCAATGGTATATCAATTTCTCAGTCTCATTACATTGAGAAGGTACTGAAGAAATTTAATTGCTTTGATTGTACTCCTGTGAGTACTCCCATGGATACCACTGCGAAGCTTATGCTTAATACTGGCAAAGTTGTATCTCAACTTGAGTATTCCAGGGTGATTGGCTGCCTGATGTATGCCATGACAAGTACAAGGCCTGACATTGCTTTTGCTGTGGGTAAACTGAGCAGGTATACTAGTAATCCTAGTGCTCAGCACTGGCAAGCAATTCAGAGGGTACTGAAGTATTTGAAGAGAACTATGGACTATAGTCTCTCATATACTGGTTATCCTTCAGTGTTGGAAGGATACACTGATGCAAGTTGGATCAGTAACACTGAAGACAATTCGTCTACCAGTGGCTGGGTATTCCTAGTTGGTGGAGGTGCAATTTCTTGGGCATCCAAGAAGCAAACTTGTATCACCAGTTCAACAATGGAATCTGAATTTGTGGCTTTAGCAGCTGCTGGTAAAGAAGCTGAATGGTTGAGAAACTTGATTTTTTAGATTCCATTGTGGCCTAAACCTATAGCACCTGTTTCTATCCGGTGTGATAGTGTTGCTACATTGGCTAAGGCTTATAGCCAGATGTACAATGGGAAGTCTAGACACTTAGGTGTTAGGCATAGCATGATTCGTGAGTTTATCATGAATGGGGTGATATCTATAGAGTTTGTTAGATCTCAACAGAACTTAGCTGATCACTTGACGAAGGGTCTGGCTAGAGACTTGGTTTTAAATTCTGTCAAAGGGATGGGTTTAAAGTCCAACTTAGTCACTGAATGCTAAGACACCCAACTCCCTCCTGAGGAAACTTGGGAGCTGAGTTCAATGTGGAAAGCTGAACATTCAGTGTACTGGAGCACATGTTTTACATCCCAAGGTTTGTGCTCAGAACCTGCTGGAAAGGGGGATGAAGTCATAACTTCTTAATGATTAATTTTCTTTGAAAAAGTGCTAAGCAGGAGCATGAATAAAGAGGAACCACCTATGTAAATGTTGAAGTTTTGCCGTTTCAGGAAGCTATGGACTTTTAGCTTTTACAACATTTATGAATTGGATATGGACACATGGCTTGTATAGTGTCAGAAGTGTTTAAGTGTTTGAAAATGTATGTGTATTTTATCTTCAGGTATTCAAATGGGTTGAAGGGTTCAATTCTTAGAACACCCTGATTCTCGAATATTTGAACGTGTAATGTACTAAGATGGAAATTCAATCCTCAGGATATTTTCATTTATGCATATGTTTTGTTTAATGTTTAATTTTTCATGCTAAGGAAGTGAACTAAATTTAGGGAGGATTGTTGGAAAATTTAGTGCACTTGAGGGTTCAGTTCAAACCTGGCAATGGGTCAGGAGGTACGGAGTGTACACCCATCAGGTCCCTGAACACCCTGACTCTTATAGTGGTTAAGTGTTATTCAGTGTTTGATGAAGTTCAGTGAGTTCCCTCTTTTAGGGAGTGATACTCTGGACTGAATGATATTCATCAGGATGATGAGTTTAGCTCAGGCTGAAGGATCTCATCAGGGAGTTGATGTCCTCAGGGACTAGCTCATCAGTGATTATAACGAACTCACTGAACTGAATTCAAACTTGGTTGTAACTGCTTTGACCTATTCAATTGGTAGTTATAAATGTATTAATGACCACGTTTAATTGGTCATGTAACCACTACTACCTATTATTATGGAGGCAAATTAAGTGGGATTAATGGGCCGTTAATCACTCTTAATTCCATTAAATAGGGTTGAGTAATCTTACCTATAAATAGGAAGATCAAATCATGCATGAAGAATATACAGAAAACATATAACACTTATACACGAAGGGTTATTGATTTGTGCCTAAATCACTAACAACATTTGGTCTTATCCCAAGTAGATATTCGTGATACCCAGGCATTAGGGTCGAATAGTTTACTTTGGAAAGTGATAACACGATTCCAAGTGATATCCGATAACCTTCATTGGTACGTAGTTAGGTTATTGATTATCTTAACCCTGTTCTGGGCTCATAACCACCAACACATACAAGGTAATATGACACGTAGATATGTGATGGAAGTGGCATGGAATGGCACGTTGTATGAAAAAGTAAAATGGAAAAGATGTATCTACTTGAACTATGATGTATCATGAAAATGACATATAAGTTGAACTATGAAAATGACATATGCACAGAGCTAGACATATAAGTTGGGAAACATTGTTGGGCAATACCATTCGCTCGAAAGGTAGGTTTTGGTAAAGTGTTTTCAAAACGTTTATTTTACTAATTGAATTAGAAAAGTGTTAGTAGGGGTAATTATTATTATTATTATTTTTATTATTATTATTTTTTTAACGTCAATGTTTGAACTTGTTTGAGGGCATTCTTACACGCAAGGGTGTCATTGGACACAAGTCATTTACTAACCGGGTAATTTTTATGAGATAAAGGGTAACATAACCTGTAATTGTATATCGGTTAATCAACGGTTCTAGCAGATCAAAAAAATTTGAACACTTCTTTTCATTTTTCACTCAAATAAAAAGAAATCTAAACCCGGCGTGAGGCTGCGGACCCGTTTAGACCCGTGTTTCTAGATGACTCATCTAGACACGGACCTTTTTAAATTCAAACCCATTTAGACCCATGAATCGACTCCACTCACTCATTTTGCCACTTATACATTTACCAATAAAATTAACAAATATGCCATTCAAAGAATAGAAAATTCTTATGCTAAAAAAAGTAGAAAAAACTTATAAAAGCATCTACTATAAAACAAAATGTGTCATGTGACAAGCTAGTTATTTTTTTTATTTTTTTTTTCCTTTTGCCCAAAGTTTTAAAAGTATAGTGAATAAAAATTTAATTACAAAAAGATTTTTTAGTTTGGTGATGCGAAGTAGTGTGACATGTCAAACCAATGTTTTAAAACCCAATTCGACCCGGCCGGTTCAACCAGTTGAACCGGGAACCGGAGGGATGACTGGGCCGTTGTGAGCCGGGTTTTTGCTAAAACTCGAACCGGATTGAACCGCTGGGTTTTGGTCGACCCGGGTCAAACCGCCGGACCAGAAACCGGCCGGTTCAACACATATCAAAGAAAAAAAAAAGAAGAATGATATAACATAGGGGGAATTGCAACTGGACAAGTTCCATATGTAGTTGAAACAAACGCTTCCTAATCTTGTTAGAGATCGATCGATTGGAGATGATGAGTGGTGGATGAAAATGATGTTTCGTTTATGCGGGATTTTTTATTTGTGAGATCTTGTTTTGTTAAAATAAAGAAATTATTATTGCACAATAGTTGTTTTGGGATGTAACTATGTAAGGGATGAGAAGCTAAGTCAAAGTATCAGTGAAGTGAGTGGTGTGGTAATGTGATGGTTTGTATAATACTTTTCGACGGTACTCAAATTCATTATTTTTATTTTTATTTATTTATTATTAGGATTTTGCTAACCAATTCTCACAGGGTAAAGGTTAAAATGTAGTTAATGAACACAAACTTTCTTAATTAATTAAAAAATGCATTAAATACACATTAAATGAACTTGTAAATTACTATATTTTTACTATATTTGAACATGATTTTCACTTAAATGAACTAAAATATTCCTTTTATAAATAAATTAACCCGTGCCCACTGGGCAGAGGTTATCAAAACCCTTATTATTATTATTTTTTAATAAACAAGTGAAAATCAAAAAAACAATTGATGTTAGTTTGTTATTATTCATACTTATTTTTCTTAACCTAAAAATTGAGTAGTAATGAAACCGGTTTGACATAAAAACGGTTTAATCCGGCGGTTCAACCGGTTGAACCGGTGACCCGGTAAACCGGCGACTCGATCGGGTCAATTAAAAACCCGGGTTTTAAAACATTGTGTCAAACTATGTGTGTTTGATACTCTAAGATTTCCTTTTGTTTCTTTCGAAAAGCCTCTTACACACCATAAAAGTATCTCACATGTATTGGACAAAGGTTATAGACCCACATATATTTAGTTATGTATTCACTACAACTCATTTGGTTAAGATTTCTTTTAAATTCTATAAAACCATCTTAAAACCTCTCATATATTTGAACGTTCGCAGTTTCTCGAAGTGTTCCGTTAAATATTGTCTAGAAAAGAGTTCTTGATGTTGCAACCAAATTATTTATATGACAATATTTATGTTTTGTTCATAATAGAAAATGTGTCAAAAACTGAAACAATAACTTGAAAATAGAAGTGGTCACATGCATATGCTCAAAATTCATACTATCCTCAGCGCGAAAGAAAATACATAGATAGAGACCATGTAGCCCAAAGAAATGAGTAGTCGAGTTGATGAGCTACACATATGAGAAAAATAGCAAAGAAACGACAATGCAGCTTATGAAAGACGGTGTTGCTAAAACAACTAAGGTTTGCCGATGTAGCCCAAAATTGCAACCACCATCCAGGATCATACAATGTGGATTGCTAATCATGTTGCTTTTTACTTTAATATCATGTAACAGGACTGATTTCAAGGACAACTGGTACAAGGCAAAAATATACTCATGCATTCATATGTGAATAATAAAAATGGATGACAGATATCAAAGTCTATGAGCTGTGAGTCGGGCTTGCGTTGGTTGTTAAGTCAAACAAGTTATTTTTAAGAGACAAATTATTCTGGTTACTAAATAACAAAGATATCAAAACCATTAAACATCCCAAATATCAAAACGACTTTAAGTCGATTTACTCATAAAACTGTCACAACCAAAGTAAAAGCAAACCTATGCTATATATCGACCATAACTAAATAAATTCATCACCGACCATAACTAGAATCATATATTATCGCTAGACTAAAACAAAAGACCATGTCAAAGAAAAGCAACCAACGAACCAAAATCATTAAACTTAATGGTTATGAGGGAGTGGCGGTGGAGTCTTGCATTGGTAACACTTTGCAAATAAACCGAATGTATCTCCTTGTTTGATGAAATTTGTCATGCTGGCCCACCCTCCAAATCCGAAACCAATCACAAAAACCCAAACCACGATGAATATGTTCACAATGTACATGGCCGTCCAGCTAGGCAGAACAAATGGTGGCTTCTCCGCAGCATTCTGCATTCAACAAGCTTAAGGTGAGCCACTCGATTCAAGGTTAGGTTTGTAATGTGAGTGGGTCAGTGAGCCAGCTCAATGTTTAGATTGATTAAGTGCAATAATAGCCAGAATGTGACTGATCACTAATGCATCTAAGCCTTTAAATCAATGATAATGAAATGTCACCAAACTTTGTCTTTTCCCACTTTCAACCCCTTAATTATAAAGGTATGAATGGAAGGTACATTCTAATCTCGAAAATATTCATGTGATGTGATCTGATTATTCGGTTTTGCATATGTGTTGTATAGTACTTGCCGCCTAAAAACTGATTTCACATTTAAAACAAAACCACCTACTTATATGCAGATTTTATTTGAGTACTAGAGGTAGCGATTTTGACCCGTTTACTTGTGAATGGGTCAATTGAGGTTAGGTTTTATCTCTAATATGTCTAACAAGTCAAATGTAAAAACTTGAATTATTTTATAAATAACGTACACTTTCTGTCATATTTGACACACTGATTGGTTATTGAACCAACTAAGGTTAACCAACCCAGCTTGGTTTTACCCGTATCTAAACTTACCCGTTTTAATCAAACTAATTTTGACTTGTAACTCAACCTGCCCATTTTTCACCTCTAGTTTTGATTACCTGTGTGTTTCTTAGTTTGTATCTATTAGAAATTGAGATTTTAGTGACAGTGTGGATGGATTACCTGGCGAGCAGAAGCCTTTCGGTAAGTAAGCATATGGGCTAGAGCAGGGATAATATAGACAGTGAAGCTAACCAACAAAGCCCCAACAGCCGAATTGATTGGACCAAAAAACGGGAAGATGATGGCTAGGAACCAAATTGGAATCACAACTGGCAACCTAGTCAATGCCCGTAAACATATGCTCTTTGTATCATGCATTCCCACTACTTTCTCCCACACAAAGTACAATGGAGTACACGCAAAACCAAATGTCATAAACTGCAAAATATAAGGCAAAAGAAACAAACACAAATCAGTCAACACAAGAATCAAACATCCCTATCACGAAAATGTTCCAAAATTCATACCTGATGGATGAGCATGAGGACAATGGCTGTCTCACGAAAACGAGTTTTTGGCAGAAGGGAAAAAGCATTGGAGTGGTTTAAAAGTTGATCACCAAAGGCCCAATACATTGCAGCAGCTGATGGGAGTGTTAATGGGAACACATATAATGTTGCAAACAGACATATGTACTTAAATTTCTGTGGCTTCCACATCGCGTGCATTATTTCACTGCAATAAACATGTAACTCAAATCATTATTAGCCTAAATTGACTATAACACGAACTTTTGAAAAAGCGCACGACTGGAGTTCTTATCTAACTAACAATTATTCTTGGTATTAATGAGCAGCATAGCCATGCTACAAGTTATGTCTTAATACTTTTGCTAAAGGCAAGTATCCCAGCCTCATTAATGTCAGATTCAAGTATTGTCAACTACTACTTCCAATCAAGGTAATACAAATGAAACAAAAACAGATCAAGGAGTAGGCAGTTTTATCAGTTTAAACATAAAATTGCAACAAAGAATGATCCTTGTATTGCGAACTTATAGTTTTGGTGAAACGTATTCTTGCTGAAATATAAATGGGTGTATGACCATCAAAATAACATAAACATGACGAATTATATTGAAGGTTCAGCCACACAAATACACGATTACCTAAGGGTAAAACATTAGACTTTTCGGGTCAAGTTTATACCAAATTAGTAATAAACAAAATCGGCTATAACTTTTATTTCCCACACCTGTTTGTCACCTTTGGTTTTAGAAATAGGCATACAACAAATATTATATTCTGAAATTGAATTTAGTAATCCGAAAAAGGGGAGAGAGGAGGGATTGGTAAAAAGTAACAGTTCAACCCGTGACCCAAACTTAATTTGACCCATTACCTGACCCGTCCCGCCATTTTGAGACCGCTAGTTTTATTGTCATTGCCTCAGTCATCGTGTGCCCCTTCTAAGGTTTTGGATACACTGTATATCCTGTTACGGATATATCTTCACAGCCTATGCTGGCTTTTTCTTATATTATAAATGACCATATACAACTTAGGTTGTTTGATAGGTCAGAAACTGTGCTATATAGTGTACCATTAGGTCATCAACTAAATTGTCAACTAATTTCTTAATTATCTCACAACTGCTGTAACAGAAAAGCAAAAAAAGTACTCATCTTCCGTAAATCAGAACAAAATGCCAATAAAATTAGATGGCAAAAAGATGTAACCATGTGTTATTTACTCGGACACACATATTGTTTGTCTTCAAGGCTAGCAATACAACACAATAAGCGAACTATAACAGCAGGGACTTGTTTATAGAGCTAAAGCTGTACGGAACTGTAGTATCCTGTAACCACAAGGCTACTTGCATTATGAAATATCGGGCTTCAAGTGAAATCGCCTCCAACCAAACATATAATCTAGAGAGAGACTTTGCATGTGACAACTTTTTCTCAAACAGTGCCTCAGAATATCCTCTTCCGATAATAATGGAAGACTCGGCAGTCCACAGATGGTCTTTTTATCTGTCGATAAGTAATTGTCAAACATTAAATTCTACCAATTATAGATATTATTTGGATCCTGAAAAGACATACCTGTTCGTTATTGACTGAACGCAAGCAATCATTACTCTGTAGCATTAAAAGGATAACATGTATCAGTTTATGTACAAATTATGTGATTTGAAGAAAATATGGGGAAACACACATCTGCGTAACACCAGCAGGATCACCGGCATTGTCTTGTATGGCTTTATACAATGTAACTTAACCTCAAGTTCTAAGTGATCACATCAGAAACATCTGATTTGCTGCTTTACTAATATGCAGAACTCAAGAACGCAATGGATGGTCAAAGTATATATACTATAACACATGTTATTAGTAATTATGCTTTCATTTTCACATATTTATTCTACTACAACTTAAGATTGATAGAAATGAGAAGCATATATTTTACCAAAAGCAAAGCGATACAACTTATTACAGCATTATACACGATCACACAGTGACCAAAGTAAATTTATTGTTAAATACATACAACAATAATTCAAAGATACAACACACAAACATCATAATTCATAAGCTTATATACGACAGTATAACTTAAAAAGTCTCAGCTCCAACCCAAACTCCTATACCTGTATCAGAAATTGTTTTAGAGCAAGAAAATTTATAGAGTAAGGCATTTTGCAAAAATTGATTAAATAAGAAAACATATGAAATATCATACCTTTGATTATTTAACGTCATTTCCCGATATAAACATGCCTTCTCTTCTTCTTCTTCAAGACCAAACTCTCTGTTGCATCAGCAATTGCGTTGAACCATTTGACTTTTCTTGTTGACAACATGAGATATCCCATCACCAATCCGACTAATGTTCCACATCCATATCCCAACATCACCACTTCCCACGTAAACCCACTTTCCTCCTCATGATCTTTACGTGCTTCAAGCAGTGGTTTTTGTGTATACTCACTGCACCTTTTGGGCAGCGGAAAACCACAAAGTCCCACATTCCCTTCAAATGAGTTCTCATTAAATGTGTTGAACTGTGTTCCGTATGGTATACGCCCTACAAGATGGTTATGCGAGAGACTTAAGACTTCAAGACGCTTGATTCCTGCAAGACTTTCAGGGATCTTTCCTGTGAGTTGGTTCCAAGAGAGGTCTAACGACTCAATCTCTGTTAGATTCCCCAGAGCATGTCGAATTGGACCCTTAAGGAAATTGTGGGATATGTTGAGTACTATTAGCGAATTAAGACCACCAACAATGTCTGGGATCTTTCCTTCAAATGTGTTATTGGACAGATCAATAATTGTGTAGTCAACCGAAATTTTTGGAAAATCCAGATTCACCCCTTTCACCGCAACAACAAATGAGTAATACTTTACACCCATGTCTAAATATACTGGTGTTGTGCTGTTTTTAACAACATTCTTCATGGAATTGAAACTTTGAAAATATTTTGCTGGGAGTTTCCCCACAAACCCATTATGAGATAAGTCAAGAACTCGAAGACTTGGAAAGGAGTATTCAACAGTTGAAGAGGTTTGAATATGTCCATGAAAGTTGTTTGATTTGAGGACAAGAGCCTGCAAATTTGGAAGATCTCCTAACCAACCAGGAAATGTACCATTCAAATGGTTGTTTCCGAAATCAACTACTTTCAAGGATTGACATTTGGAAAAGGAAATCGGTACCTCTCCTCTTAATTGATTTCCGTTCAAAATAAGGCCTTTTAAACTTCCACAATCCCCGTATACATTTGGAATTGTTCCTTGAAAGCTATTGTTCCCCATATCTATCATTTTAAGAGATGAGGTGATATTTCCAAAGCACTGTGGAATCAATCCACCAAAGTGATTATTGGACATATCCACAATCCCCTCAATCAAGTTGGACTGCAGATACAGATATTTTAATCCATACCATTGAAATTGTGGCAAGCCTGTAATGAAGTTATGTGAGAGATTTAAAAGAGCCAACCCAGAAGTACCTCCTATCTCCCCTGTCCAATGAGGAATTTGGCCATGGATTTCATTGCTAGAGAGGTCTAAAAATTTAAGCTGTTTCATTGCTCGAACTGAATTCGGAAACCCCTTTAGCTTGCAAGAGGCCAAATATAATTCTATAAAACCAGGGTTGACATAATGATTGGCATTCTTTGTTGTAACAAAGAAACCGCTGTAAGAGAGATCAAGAAATTCAAGGTTTGTGAGGGTTGATAACAACGTATCCAACTCCAATTCACCACTAAAATTATTATATGAAAGCCATAGAAAAGTGAGGTTGGTGAGTTGTCGAAATGTTTGCACATCAATTTGGCCACCTAACTGATTGTAACTGAGGTCTAATAATGATGGGGAAGTAAATGACTCAAAAGGAACATTTCCACTCAACATGTTATTATCTAGATAGAGAATTTCTAAAGAGGGGGAAGTAAACAGCCAAGATGGCAATGTCCCATTAAGTTTGTTAAATCCCAAATAAAGAAGAGTAAGATGAGTTAGGTTGGAGAGGGAGCTGTCAGGTTGAATTGTACCTTGTAGCATTCCGCAAAAGAGATCGAGACCGATGACGTCACCTGTGGAGTTGTACTCGTGTTCCAGCTCATCAGTTTTGGATGATTATAACCAGAACAGACTTCGTTTGGGTAATTGATGGAGGAAAGGCTATGTTTAAAGAGAAGCAAAGCTTCACTCTCTTTCTCAGGACATTTATGACTCCTTTTTATTAAAGAAGCGGCAGGAGCAAAAGTGGTGAAAACAAAGAAAAGGAAAAAGATACTCGACACTGTTGAATAACTCATAGTTTTTTGTTTTTTTTTTTTTTTTTTTTTTTTTTTTTTTTAGATTGCTATAAACATTCATACTTGCTGCTACACATATATATATATTAACACTTCATTTATAAACGTATCACTTGGGTTGTACAAGCTATCACTTTCAAATTTAATTTCTTATCGAATTATGTAAAATTATGACTTTTGATTGCTATAAAAAAATAAACTTTCAATGAAAATCATGTTGTCTATAATAATCTTTAAACACTAAAGGAAAACAATTTTTGGAGGATATATTAAAACAAAGGTTAGATAGAACCAATAGAAGAGCTTGATTTCGTTTATTTGTCAAAACTGAGCATTTATATTAGCTAATAAAAGTCAAAATTGAATTAATTGTAGTCAAACATATTTTTGTATCATATTAATTTTATTAAATTAACAAAAATAAGTATGGCTTTCGGATCTCCTTTTTTCAAATTGATTTAAATCTAAAACAATGTTATATTTTGATTTTTTACTACGTATAATTTACGATTAGACCTTACACTTTTGATAATGGGTTAATCCTAAATCCAAATTTATGGACTCAATTGTAAAATTATCAATTTTCACAATTTAAAAAAACTAATAATAATTTACAAATAACACATGTACGTTAAACTTAAAAATAACAATATTTATTATTATTATTATTTTATCATTATTATTTTTATTAAATTCATCATAATATTAAAAACTTCCAAAACATACGGGCTATATTTATTAAGCTTAAGCATTTGTTATTGTGTGTATACACGTGATTATAACATATATAGACAATTATATTTATTAAATTAAACTATGGTCCGTCAGGATTAATTGTACCTTGAAGCATTCCGTAATAGAGATTGAGATCGATGACATCAATGGTGGAGTCGTCACAACTAACTCCATCCCAGTTACAACAATCTGTACTTGTGTTCCAGTATATCATTATTGGATGATAATCATAACAGTAATTGCTTATGTAATTGATGGATGAAAGGTTATGTTTAAAAAGAAGTAAAGCTTCTCTCTGTTTTTCAGAGCATTTTTTAATCATAGTTAAGGAAGCAGGAGAAGCAAAATTGGTGAAATAATAGATAAAGAAAAAGATAATAAACAATTTTTAATTACTCATTGTGTTTTACAAGCATATGAAAATGTGTTTGGTCTTAGAGCACTCGGTATCATTGTTTTTTACACGCCATTCGTTATTTTTGAAACCAATAACACGCCAACAACGATACCATTGAGCACGCCATTCACATGCCAATGGACTTTGAGTTGTTTCACTGGCTCACGCTATTCGTTTATTGCATGGAACTTCGCCTTTTTTTTTTACTTTTTTTTTTTGGTTTCTTGTGTTGTATTTTTGCATGCAAAGTGCCCTCAATCTCACAGTGAAGCTTTGATTTTTGGTCGTTTCTGAAATTTGTTTGTTGGAAGAGGTGAATAAAAAAGAAATGGTGAAATGGTGAAGAAGAAGAAGAAGAAGACTCACAGAGAGAGAAGATCTTGGGAAATGGGTAGTTAATAAATATACTGTAATTAAATATTAGAAAGTGGGTACAGTTCTTTCAATTTTATTTTCAAAAGTATACTTCTTGTATTGTACATTATTTTACGCATGGATATGACTATTTATGCTTTAATGGAACTTGATGAAATTATATTATTAGTTGGGTTTCATTTTGTAACCATCGGTTTCTTAGTGTGTAAATGCCAAAAGTAAATGGTATTTTCATTTTGTAACCATCGGTTTTCTAGTGTGTATAAATTCTTGTGTTGTATTTTTTGTAACTTTTTTTTTTTTTTTTTTTTTTTTTTTTTTTTTTTTTTTTGTAATATATTGTATTTTCATTTTTGTATAAAGTGTGTTTGTATGAAATAGATAAAATGAAAAAAAAAAAATACGGGACCCAATAACGTGTTAGTGGTGTGTTATGAACTTATGAGGGAGGAGTATTTTAGTGATTGGTGTGTTATTGGTTGGGGTATGATGTGGCGCTGAGGTTGCATACCAATAACGTGTTAAACGATTGTTGACGTATGTACCCTCCGGATACATGCTATACCTTCCGGATCCAAATCAAACTAAACATGGCCGAACGTGCCTAAGCAGAATAGACTAATATCCGAAGGGTTGGCGATAGCCGCATGACCCCAGCTCTCCGGAAGTCATAACCATTCGGATATACCAATAAGTACACTAACCAAAGTACAAGCAAGTACACTAAGTATATGATAATGGAGCATAAACTAGCGAACATTAAGGGGCTAAGTACAAACCAGCCTGGCGCTCCATGTGGAAAGTTTATAAATAGAGAGGAAATCTTCATTTAAGGTTAACTAATTTCTCCCACTCTCTAGTTTTATTCATACTTTCTCTCTCTAAGAACATATACTTACTCTCACGCCAGAGGTTGGTCCTGTGATACATTCCCGGGGCGAGACTAACGGACGTACCTGTTTTGCAGATATCCGAAGCAGGGTACTATAAGTAAGGATCACCTTGAATCCGAAGGACCTATCGTAGTCCGAAGGATTCATTCCGCTTGTCTGAAGTAGAAGCAAAGTTTTACTTCAACAAATTGGCGCCATCCGTGGGACCCGTCATTCACTCTACTCAAGCTAAGAGATGACAGGTCCTACCCCAGCAACACCCGAAGGAAGCGAAAGTCGTCCGGATAACAATACCCACGCTAGCAACATGGAACAAATCTAAAGTCATATCGCCACCCTAAAAGCTCTCATCCAACAATACAATACCTCGGGGGAAACACCAATTGAACCTATCCACCTCGACTTCGAAGCTGCCAAGTCTCATGATGTCGAAGCTCAGAAGGCCGAAGAGGAAGTGACGGACGACCTTTCTAAACCTTTCAAGGCAGCGTCCAAGAGTCCTTTCACCCGAAGGATCATTGATTTTTCCGGACCAAAAAGTTCAAAGTATCTGATGCCTTCCCATTTGAAACTGTACAATGGATCTACTGATCCAGACGACCATATTACCAGATTTGAAGGAGCGGCCAATCAAGGTGCATGGCCCATGCCGATTTGGTGCATGATGTTCCAACAAACCCTGGATGATGCCGCTAGATGATGTTCCAACAAACCCGATGGAAATCACCAAGATCATTCGGAAGGCTAATGAAGCCCTCTCAGAATTCAAGGAACGATGGACGGATGGGGCTAGTCGCATTTCAGGTGTGCCGGAGGTGATGCAGATATCCTCTTTTATGGATGGTTGCAAAAGTCCGGAGTTGGCAAAGAGATTCTCTGAGAAAATTCCCCGAACAGTAACCGAAATGATGATAAGAGTTGATGACTTCATCCGTTCCGAAAGAGCATACCGGTTAACGGAAGTACCGAAGGGAGAAAGGGTGGATAATTACCGAAGGGATTATCCCTCTAATTCATACAGCCGAAACGACCATAACACACAACGATCCTCCTTCAGAGGAAACCACAGGAAAGATATCCGAGAATTCAGGCCCCGACGAAATGATCATTTTGTACCATACGGTCCCACCCGAAGGGAGAATACCCACAGGACAGACTACCGAACGGATCACCGTGGTAACGATGGAAACAGAAGGGATACCAGGCCCATAGACTTAAACATGCTCACCAAAGCCCCCAAAGAAATCCTGTCAACCGAACACCAACTCCGCCTTCCGGCACCGCCACCATTGAGAGGAAGACCATCAAGGGAAAATATGGATAAGTATTGTGACTACCATGGAGAGAAAGGTCATCTCACCAACGATTGTCATAATCTGAAGGAACAACTTAAAAAAGCTATGGAGACGGGCAAGCTAGACCATCTGATTAGGGATGTCCGGCAAAGAGACAGAGCACCTCCGAGAAATAATAATCAAAACAATCAAGGACGAATCATCAATATGGTCCGATATCAGGAGAGAAAGCAGAAGCGTAAAATCATGGATGAGGAGGAAGAATGGATGAATGCCCCCATAAGTTTTCCCCCAATCCTACCGGGAGACGCTTCCGATGAACCGCTCATAGTGGAAGCAGAAGTCGAAGGATATACTGTACGGAGAGTATATATCGATCAAGGCGCTTCGGTAGAAGTTATGTACGAACATTGCTTTTTAAACCTTGACTCTTCCATCCGGTCTCGTCTGACAAAAACAAACACACCGCTGGTGGGATTCGCCGGAGAGGCTATAAACCCGTTGGGAAAAATCGAATTAGAAGTATGCTTCGGAAGTGAAGGATTATACCGCCGAACAATAATGAAGTTTGCAGTAGTCAGATCCCCCTCTCCGTACAACATAATACTCGGCCGAACTGGAATCAAAAAGCTAAGGGCCATCCCGTCGACAATACACTCCATGATGAAATTCCCAACACCAAGGGGCGTTGCCACTTTGGTAACCCGATCGGTCATCATCTCAGAGTGTAGGAAACTTGAAGAAAAATTCCTAAGGGAAAGAGAGACCAATACGGAGAATCCCTCGGAAATCGCCATGGAAGAGGGTACCGGAACTGAAGAAATACTGGTCCACCCGGCATATCACGACAACTAGTTACAATAGGGAAAAACTTCTCGAGAGAAGGACGAAAACAGTTAATAACTTTGCTCAAGAACAGTCAAGACATCTTCGCCTGGGAACCATCGGATATGACCGGAATCCCCCGATGGGCGGCCGAACACAAACTTAACGTAAACGTCCAAGACAAACCCGTTGCACAAAAAAAGAGATTCTTCTCGGAAGAAAAGAACCAAGCCATAAATCGAGACGTGGAAGAGTGGCTAAAGGCCGGAATAATCAGACCTGTCCGGTATCTGACGTGGATTTCTAACCCTGTGCTGGTAAAAAAGCCGGACAAAAGTTGGAGGATGTGTATTGATTTCAAGAACCTAAATTCGTCGTGTCGCAAAGACTACTATCCATTACCCGAAATAAATTGGAAGATCGAATCCGTAGTAGGATTCTGCTATAAGTGTTTCCTAGATGCTTACAAAGGATATCACCAAGTGAAAATGGCAAAGGAAGACGAAGAGAAGACAGCCTTCTATACCGATCGCGGAACATACTGTTATGTTAAAATGCCGTTCGGACTAAAAAATGCCGGAGCAACCTATCAGAAGTTAGTAGACTCTGCCTTCCGGCCGCAAATTGGCCGAAACTTGGAAGTATATGTAGATGACATGGTCATCAAAAGCCAAACGGAAAAAGAACTGTTGGCCGATATAGCCAAAACCTTCGACAATCTCCGAGGAATCAACATGAAATTAAATCCTAAGAAATGCTCCTTTGGAGTGGAAGAAGGAAAATTCCTCGGATATATGGTGACTTCCGAAGGGATTAGAGCAAACCCCAAGAAAACTAGAGAAATTGCTGATATGCAATCACCAAAATCATAAAAGGAAATGCAAAGTCTGAGTGGTAAACTCGCAGCACTAAACCGTTTTTTGTCAAAATCTGCCGAAAGATCTCTGCCTTTCTTTGAAACATTAAAGAACATCACCAAAGATAATAAAGAAAAATACCAATGGACAGAGGCGGCTGAAAAGGCTTTCCAAGAGATGAAGAGAATGATTCTGGAGCTCCCATGCCTAACGACGCCGAAACCAAAAGAGGACATGTACCTATATCTATCAGCCACGACGAAAGCAATAAGTGGGGTAATGATGGTTGAAAGGGAAGGACGACAGATCCCGGTCCATTATGTAAGCCAAACCTTGCACGAAGCCGAAAAGAGATATGCTCCGGTCGAAAAATTGGCTTTAACCCTCCTACATTTATCCAGAAGACTGAGGCGATATTTCGAAGCTCACCCCATCAAAGTCATAACGGACCATCCCATCAAGCAAGTATTAAACCGAGCAGAATCGTCCGGACTATTAGCCAAATATACGGTAGAACTGGGGGCCTATAACATTACCTATGTACCAAGAAATGCTGTCAAAGGACAAGTGCTGGCCGACTTCATTAATGAAGTACCCATCGGCACAACCTATCCGGATCCAAAGAGGAGGGGCAAGGAGATATGTAACGTCTCTCAGACGGGAGAATGGATTTTGTACACCGATGGAGCCTCTAGCAAAAAAGGTTCTGGAGCAGGGCTAGTACTAATCAGTCCAGAAAAAGAAGAGTACACTTATGCTTTCAGGTTAAATTTCGAAGCTACCAACAACGGAGCAGAATACGAAGCGCTCCTGGCCGGACTGAGAATTGCAAGAGAAATGCATATAGAAGCGCTGGACGTACGAGTGGACTCAAACCTAGTGGCAAGCCAAATCAATGGAGAGTTTACCGCATACAAGGAGAGAATGACAAAATACCTGGCCAAGGCCAAGGAATACATTGCTTGCTTCAAACGCTTCAAGATAAAGAATATCCCGAGAGCCCAAAACCAAAAAGCAGACGTGTTAAGCAAATTAGCATCCGTAGCATTCAATCACTTAACAAAAGAAATCCTAGTGGAAGTATTGGAGAAACCATCCCCTGAGGAAGAGAGAATTAACGCAATAGTAGAAGAAGAGGAAGAAAACTGGATGTCACCCATATTCCGGTGCTTAAACGAAGGGATTTGGCCGGAGGATCAAAATGAAGCTCGAAACCTTCGTATGAAAATAAGCCATTATACACTGATTGACAATGTACTATTCAAAAAATCCTACCTAGGACCAATGCTGCGGTGCGTCGGGCCTCTCCAAGCCAATTACGTAATCCGAGAAGTGCACGAAGGAGCGTGCGGTATGCATTCCGGACCCCGAACCGTAGTAGCCAAGCTAATGAGACAGGGTTATTACTGGCCAACCATGCATCGAGACGCTAGGGAAGTCATCCGAAAATGCGACTCATGTCAAATAGATGCTCCGGTTCCTAAGTTACCAAAAACAGTATTAACCTCCGTCATGGCACCATGGCCTTTCTTCCAATGGGCAATTGACGTGTTAGGACCTTTACCCGAAGCTCCGGGAAAAGTAAAATATGTAATCGTGGCAATAGACTATTTTACAAAATGGATGGAAGCAAAGCCGCTGGCCAAAACAACAGGCAAGGAGGTCAAAAAATTTGTATGGGACAACATTGTCTGTAGGTTCGGATTACCTAAGATAATCGTCACGGACAACGGAAGTAACTTCGTGGGAGATCCATTCAAAAGTTGGTGCGAGAGATTGAATATCACACAAATCAACACGGCCGTAGCTCACCCCCAAGCCAACGGATTGGTGGAAAGAGCCAACAAAAGCCTAATGAAGGGATTCAAATCTCGGCTCGGAAGAGAAAGAGCCGGATGGGTCGATGAATTACCAAATGTGTTATGGGCATTCCGTACCACCTTGAAAACTAGCAATGGAAAAACTCCCTTCAGTCTGACGTACGGAAGCGAAGCAGTCATTCCGGCGGAAATCGGTATGCCCACCTTCCGGACCATGATGGCAAATGTCGAAAACAATGACGATGAAATCAATCTGAACCTAAATTTGTTAGAAGAACGACGAGAGATGGCAGCAATAAGGGAGGCAAAATACAAAAAGAAGGTGAAACAGTATTACAACCGAAAGGTCAGACCCGAAGCTTTCAAAGTAGGAGACTTCGTATACTGGAAGAATGAAGCCAGCAGGGTAGAAGATCAAGGAAAGTTAGGACCAAACTGGGAAGGCCCCTATCGGATAACGGAGGCGTACCAACATGGCACGTACAAGCTCCAAACAATGGACGACATAGAAATACCTCGAACCTGGCATGCAATTAATTTGAAAAAATGTTTTATGTAATCTATTATTCCAAGAAGACTTATTGTAAGGCATGAGCCATTTTCCTATCATCAATAAAACATTCTATGTAGTTGGGCCGTGAGAAAAGTTGTTTTTATATAACGTCAAGTTGTCCGGTAGAATAAAACCCCAAGTGGGTATAATCAAAGGCCAAGAGCCGTAGGACACAAGTTGTCCGGTAGAATAAAACCCCAAGTGGGTATAATCAAAGGCCAGGAGCCGTAGGACACAAGTTGTCCGGTAGAATAAAACCCCAAGTGGGTATAATCAAAGGCCAAGAGCCGTAGGACACAAGTTGTCCGGTAGAATAAAACCCCAAGTGGGTATAATCAAAGGCCAAGAGCCGTAGGGCACAAGTTGTCCAGTAAAATAATAACCCCAAGTGGGTATAATCAAAGGCCAAGAGCCGTAGGACACAAGTTGTCCGATAGAATAAATCCCCAAGAGGGTATAATTTAAGGCCAAGGGCCGAAGGGTACAGGTTATCCCATGAAATGAAACCCCAAGTGGGTATAATTTAAGGCCAAGGGCCGAAGGGTACAGGTTATCCCATGAAATAAAACCCAAAGTATATAACCTAAGGCTAAGACCCGATAGACACAAGTTGTCCGGATAGTATATATGTCCAAGTGTGGAACGCCATGACCACTAAACGAGCTAGTAAAAATACAACGGTCGAAGCACTTTGATCTATATCATCCGATGTACACACACACGCATAGCATAAGAGTATCATGAAAGCTAATAAATACGAAGAAAAAGTAAAACGATATATATATATTCAAGGTTCAAAAATGGTTACATCAAACGTTCCGAAATGCCTATCCTACAAAAGGACGGAACACTAAAACCTTATTCTATTACATCAATCATCACCAAGAAAAGGTAAGAACTTCACAGGAAATCCGGAGTATCTAGATCCATGGTCAAAATGGAGATACCTGGACCCCAACATAGAACCTGACAAGAAATCATGAATAAGTGCTTCACAAAGGATCCGCAACATCTGTTCCCATAGTCAAAATGGAGATGTGCTAATCCTTAATACACAACTTCAAGCAAAGGCCGAAGCATTCTGGTCCGAAGATTGGTTCTCGGAGGGATTCTCAACATGAGATTCGACCTCCGGTTCTTCAACCTCTGACGCTGGGGCAGGATCAGGAACCAAAGCCATCAACTCGTTAAATTCATGGTAGACGGTCTGACGAATCTTTTGGACGAAGGGGTAATCTTGGGAGAGTGCCTGATCATATAATGAACCGTATTTTTCATCGGCCTCCATATCCATCCCTTCAATCTCTCCCAGCAATTTAGCCGCCTTCTCCGGCTCATCAAACAAACCTGCTCCGTCTATTAACCCAGACTGATAATACAAATTAAAGGGTTCTGCCAATGCCGTTCGGAATTCATGACTACCGAGAAAACGGTGGATAGCTTCCGGAATAAACTCATTGATGATGAGATTCCTCTCCACTTCGGCATTACCGGCGGCTATAGCAATGTCTACCTTCTCTTGGTAAAGCTCTTTGTAAGCTTTCTCTTCATCAGTCAGCTTCAACTTAGCATCAGACAAGTGACCCTCCAACGACTTGATCCTTTCGGCCTGTTCACCAGAGACCTTCCTCCATTCCTCCTTCTCCACCTCAAGCTGAGAAACCATGTCTTCCAAACTAGCGTTCTCAGCACGCAACTTCTGCATCCCCTCCGGGTTTACCTTAGCACACTCCGCATGAACATCCTTAAGCTGTTGAAACTCACCGGACATCTTCTGAAACATTTTCCAATTATCGTCAAAGGTTTTGTCACAAACCTTGTGAGTCTCGGACAATTTTTGGTGCTCACGCATCAGAGACTCGAAACGGAAGATAACATCCGCTTGAGCCGTAGCACACTTGCCCAACAGCAACCACGACCTTCGGACAGCCTCGCTATCATCCTGATCATCCAAATAATTCTCTTCACAAGGGGTGGCCAAATTAATCATCATGTCCCGACAGACACTGGCATTGTTCATGCGAGTTCCCCTCTTCACCGACCATGCAGGGACGAAGGTGACATCATCTTCACCATCTCCCTCTATATCAACCTGTATCTCCTCCTCCAAAATCTCTTTCCCCGGACGACGGGAAGCACCCTCCGAACCTCCTGAAAACAAAGAACATTCATCAACAAGAGGTAATTATGAGCAAAAAGAGGTAATTATGAATAAAAAGATTGTTCACAAAGACTTACCGGATGGAAGATCTTTTGGATGCACCGAACGGATAGGCTCTGGCCTCTCAACGCCTTCGGCAACATCCATGTCAATGACAGTATCGTCAACAGAAACCTTGCTTCTCTTCTGAAGACGAGAAGAAACACCTCCTCCAGCTCTCTTGGTTGGAGGCTTCTTCAACCCCGACTTGGTGGCCTGCTCCTTCTTCTTATCCTTAGCAGCCAACACCTTATCATCCGGGACTTCAACCCTCCTCAGCTCCTCGTCCTTTTCCGGAACCTCACTATTGGAGGCTAGGGGGCGAGTAACGTGCGTCTCACGTGGTTGCCCTTCCGGAAGTGGGTCCCCTCTGACCACTTTCGTAGTCCTACGAAGAGGTGGTTTCTTCAGATAGCTTGACATAGTTATACCTGCGGAAAAACAAAACCCATCGTTAAACATGAAAAAAGATATACAACTTAAAAATTCATATTTATAACAAAGGCTATACCCCTCCCCTTCTCATCCCTCAAAGCCGGACGGAAATTGGTAAATTCCCAATGATCCGATAGGCCCAAAGCATATAAGAACGTCTGAGGAACTTGGCATGGCTCAATGATCGTCTCAGCTAACCTTTCGGCATGAGAAGCATCGTACTCGTTTCTCTTGGGAAACAGATCAGACACATCGGAATCTGAATGCCTCCAAGGCATAGCAAAAGGAATAGCTCTCCTATCAATCAAGAAAAAGTGATACTTCCAACCCTTCAGACTGGAAGGGAATTCCCCGAAACAAATTTTCCTATCCTTGTGCACACGTTTTTCAAAAGAAAACCAGCAACCCTGTTTGCTGAGTTTATAAAAGACGCGAAACAAGGGAGTAGTAGGAGGAATGTGCATGCTCCGGCAATACACCTCAAAAAGGGTAGCACGATGCATACCCAATGGAACCAACTGAGACCCTAAAATATTTGATAACATCTAAAAGAAAAGTAGAAAAAGGAATAGTAAGGCCTCCGTCAAAGAAATACTCCGCGTATAAACCAATAGCATCCGCAGGTAATCTATCCATCGTCATACCCGACGGAGGTACCCTCGGATGTAACTCCTTCGGTATCCCAAAAGTCTCCACTACGGCAAGTACTTCGCCTTCGTCCATCGTAGACGGCCTTAAATGTATATCCTTCTTGACGTGGGAAACTTCCGACATGGATACGTCTTCATACTTAAACGATGCGGTAGATTCCGACATAATGAGTCTGATAAGGAGAGGAGTATAGCCAAACAACAAAAAACTAAACGGTCTAGGACGTACCTCAAAGACGATGAGAATAATCGTTCGGATTACGGAAGAGATAGAACGTGTCAGAGGTCTGTGTGTGAGAAAGAAAAATAACAGTGGTGTAAATGAGAAAAAGAGAACTATTTATAGGCGGTAAAAATTGGGTATGAAACGACACGTCACCCGTAGGGCAAACGTGTCGTCATCTAAACCGTATACCATGAGGAATGTGCACGTGTTCCAATCTAGAGGACGCGGTAAAAAACGACAGCACACCTTAAATGACACATTAATTACTTTTGGCACTTTGCACACGACTCTAACAAACGACGAAGCTATAAATTATCCTTCGGAAAAATACAAAGGCGAACTTTAAGTATCACACCATTGGCATAACCAATACTATGATACTGGGGGGGGGGGGGGACATGTTGACGTATGTACCCTCCGGATACATGTCATACCTTCCGGATCCAAATCAAACTAAACATGGCCGAACGTGCCTAAGCAGAATAGACTAATATCCGAAGGGTTGGCGATAGCCGCATGACCCCAGCTCTCCGGAAGTCATAACCATTCGGATATACCAATAAGTACACTAACCAAAGTACAAGCAAGTACACTAAGTATATGATAATGGAGCATAAACTAGCGAACATTAAGGGGCTAAGTACAAACCAGCCTGGCGCTCCATGTGGAAACTTTATAAATAGAGAGGAAATCTTCATTTAAGGTTAACTAATTTCTCTCACTCTCTAGTTTTATTCATACTTTCTCTCTCTAAGAACATATACTTACTCTCACGCCGGATGTTGGTCCTGAGATACATTCCCGGGGCGAGACTAACGGACGTACCTGTTTTGCAGATATCTGAAGCAGGGTACTATAAGTAAGGATCACCTTGAATCCGAAGGACCTATCGTAGTCCGAAGGATTCATTCCGCTTGTCTGAAGTAGAAGCAAAGTTTTACTTCAACAACGATCACATGATACCCAACGCTCTTACTTTCATTTATATGAGTCTATCAATTCACGTCCATTTATGCACAATTTTAATTTCTGTTTGCGATAAAATGAATCTTTATGTGGTCCACAATAATCTTTATACACCAAAAGAAAACGATTTTTGGATAATTCATTGAAACAAAGACTAAATCAGATTAATTGAAGAGTTAAATTTAGCCTATTTGTCAAACATATAATTGAATAATTTAACTCTTATTAAATAATCAATAATACGTATGGCGTTCGGAGGTCATGTTTTGAAATTTTAAACTTAAGAGTAAATCAACGTTATATATAATTGTTTCATACAATTTACAATTAAACCCTACACTTTTGAAAATGAGTCAATCTTAAATCCAATTTTATGGACTTGAGTGTAAAATTATCAATTTTCATAATTTACTTAAAAAAAATTAAATTTGCAATAGCACATGTACTTTAAAAAAAAAAAAAAAAAAAAATTTAAAAAAAATTATATTATCATTATTATTTTTATTAAATTGATCATATCATTGTAATATTAAAAGCTTCTTAAACATACGAGTTATTAATATTAATTTTGAGCATGTGTTATTAAGTGTATACACGTGATTATAAAATGTATAGACAATTATATTTTTTTAAATTAAGTTTGTATACCGTCATTTAAAAACCCATTGAGATTTAAGATTTTCTGTTTTAACCTTTTAGTTGCAATCAAAAATTTTAAAGATACAAAATATATATAAACTAACAACTTTTCTAAAAACTATTATTAAAATGTAAGGTTTATCAACTAATGCTTTTACGTTTCTCAACCAAAGACTTTCAAAAAGATTTTGAGGTTCTCTAACTTTCAAATAAATACTATTCAGTTTACTAGCCATTCGGGTATTTATCATTTAAGATAACCAACTTACGTTTATGAACCTAAGAGTTGAATCTAAACCAATAATTTTCATTTTCTTTTATTGTGCAAAATTTTCAACTTCAAATTGTCATTAAAAAAATACCGTTCTTTCTTTGGCAAATTTTCTGGTTAATTTGATTAGGATTTTAATATTACACTTAGAAATTATTGATACTTCACAAACAAATGTTTGCAAATGGATGGGGTTTACTAGTTTATTAACGTTGTGGGTCTTAGCGATGGTCTTTCTATGTTTTGTACGTAGACTTCTTAGACAAACCAAGCCATAAACTACATTTATCTATAACTCTAAGGCCTACTATTTACAAGTTTTTTGATCTAGTAAGAATAAACAAGAATGTATTGATGGGCTTCAATCAAGTTAAGGTTACTAGGTTACCATTACTCTCTCCTACAACTTGCTTGAATTGGTCACAAACATTAATTGTACTTATAGACTCAAACATCTTTCGGTCTTGTTCCGGTTGCAACTTAAACTCACAACCACTTGACTAAGAATGCAAGGTGTGGGGAGAACGAATAACATGGTATTCGTCTTCCACCTCAGCGTCATCTCATCACCCTTTAATAACACACCAATAACTAAAATACCCTCCCCAACAAAAAAACCAATAACATCTGTAGGTCCCACAAAATACCCCACCAAAAATATCCGCTCACTCAAAAAAAAAATGACGAATGGCGCTAGTGATTGGATTGACTTAATGCCGAATAACACACGAATGGCATGTTTGGCGGTGCAGTACAACACATTGTTCGTTAGCCATTGGTACCAAATGATACCCAATGGTGTGCCCAATGGCACCCAAACCGAGCACTCTAATAGGTTATAATGTTATATAACGCAAGGTGGACTCTATCTACACTTCAAATTCAAATTCAGGTTCAAGCTCATACACATAAGATGTAACTCAAGTTAAGTTGAGCTAAAAAACCTTTTAAGTCCTATGCTTGCAATTTATGAAAGGATAATTACTAGAAATAAGTTCCTGTAAATAAATAGATAATATCTATCATTGTCAAAGCTGTGTAGAAACTTGGATGATGGAAGAAACATCTAAGAAAAGGCTGGTTGGGATATGTAAGTGTTTGTCAATCTCAATGCAGTGAAGAAAAGTCTAAGAAAGATTGATTGGGATGTAACTCTTTGTAAGTTTGTGGACCAACAACTTGAAGTATACTAGGGGTTAAGAAGACTTCAAATTGGAAGTAAACTCATCTTGGTCTACAAGTCATTTGTCAATCCTTTCATCTGGTGGCCCTTTTAAGTCTTGGGATGTAACTGAGTCTGTTTGTGAGTTGTGGACCAAAAACTTTGAAGTATACAAGGGTTTAATAAGACTTCAAAGTAAACTCATCTTGGTCTAAAAGTCATTTGTCAGTCCATTTCCTTTCATCTGGTGGTCCATTTAATGTTTTGGGCATGTATATACAATTATGCAAATGTCATGTAACATAAACTATTGTTGAGAAATATGAATTGCTTCATAAATAAAACTGACAAGTATATCTGTTACAATTTCCAAAACTATAACCAAAGACCCACATCTCATCTTCTGAGGATACGAGGCACAAAATTACACTAATAGAATTGTCAAGTAGTTTGTATATACCATGATCCAGCAGTACCAGTTGTGGTTTTATTCTTCCTGTAAACAACTAAACAACATCAATAAGGAAAACATTGATCACTAGCAGCATTTAGTCCAGCAAGTGTGTGGTATTTTACAATCAAATATGCCAAAGGGTCAATAACATATAGAAATTTGTTCAAAAACAATAACAATCAAATGCCAGCAAGCGTCTGAATTTCGGAATTTGGGGGTTCATTTGCTGATTTCAGTGGATTTTAGTAGTAACCGAAGTAAATTACGTCGAACGTGGCAAAACCGGACTTTATTTATTGAATTAGTACACGTTTAGTCCTCGAAAGACCGAAATTGTTTTTTCTGATTATTGACCTCTGAGTTAACCTCAACTCGACTACCAAGACTTGGCCTTAGAAACTCAACTCGAGCTCAATTGAGTTTTAAATTGCAAGCTCAAACTCGACTCTTTTTTTCTAAAACTCAAGCTCGGTCGAACTTATACATAAAGTTTAAGCTTGATAAGTCGACTAGACTTATTTCGTGTACATATTATTGTATACAGTTAATGGTAATTAAGTGATTATATGTGTGTAAAAATTGAATTTAAGCTAAGCTTGATAAGGTTCGTGCGTAGCCTCACGAGTCAAGTATTTTAGAGCTCGAACTAGACAAACTCTACATGAGTAGCTCACCTCTTATAAATCAAGTTGATTTTGAGTAGTTTGCATGTCAACGTAGACATGTTTGACGCAATAAAAGAATCACCCAGGATGAAAGAGTATCAAAACAGTAACTTCTTAACTTGGAACAAGACATGTCCTGGGAAAATGAATCAGTCCATCCGAGTTTACCATATTCACGAATGTTGGTACGTTGCATGACGAGCTACTTCTAGATGTGATCCATCTACCTACTACATCATGTTGTTAAGCATTTGTTTACAAGTAAATTTACATAACTACTTACAACATAATTTATTAGTAATAGTTTAACAACGAAGAACAGGAGATATTGCATACTGGTTCAAATACTAATTTTGTTGAGAGACTAAATCAAACGAGACAAAATAGAGAAGGATAAGAAACACCTGACAATCTCTTGTAGCTTATCCACTAAAACAATACACTGTAGATTCAATATAACCAATTATCATCACTTCATTACTAATCCTTTCAATGCACCCCACAGTTTCTTTTTCGTACAAACGTTTTACTGTTATTGCGTGTGGAAATGGAAGACGGTGGTTTGTGTTACTATATGGCTAAGGAGATTTAGATTTCAAAACTTTAGCTGCATCCTTCAACAACATCCACCGAACACCATTCACAAGTTCTTCCTTTACCATGAACAAAACGGCTGCAGCCAGAACACTTTGTACAATCTTTGTCCTCTTCCCTTTGTAAAAGCCATAGACCCCTTCGTAGCATATCATCTTTAGATTGCATCCAGTGTGCCTGAACAAAAACAGGATTTGTGTGAATATGCGATCTTTTGGATCGTGAAAAGGACAAGAGAACAGTAACATCCCATATTTCGTGGGAGGTAAGTAACAGTTTCATATTTCATAATCACATTTACCTTCGTACTGATGTTTTTTGTCTAACCCGATGGCTTGTCTTGCCTGAAGTCTTGACTGAAAAATGCAAACAATAATATTTGAGACAAGGGATTAGATAGTTTAAGGCTTCTTTAAACACTGGGGTGTCGTAACAGAAGAATAAAAAACTGGCAACAATTTTGAGTTGAGATGAACATTTCAACCCGTTTACTTATGTATGGCTCGCTTTGGGTTGTGCTTTATCTCTAACACGTCATTAAGTCAAAATTTTAATTGAAATATAGTTTAAAGGTAAACGGGTTAATCGGGTCAAAACCACAACTGGTCAAACAGGATGAAAGTCATCTGAAGTGTATTTTTTATGAATAAAACATCCTAAATCACTTTTGCCACCCCATTTACTTACGTATGGGTCGCTTTGGGTTATGCTTTTCCAAAAAGTTGCCTGTTGCCCAACCCGCCGTTTTCCACCGCTAGTTCGACTATTAACTAACATCTAATAAGGTTTACGACGAGTTTGATTCTTGAAGATGGTATCAGTCAGTCTTGAGACCTGGTGTGTCTATTACAGATATTAGTAGGTCTAAGTCAAGTCACTGATTTCAGAAACTAATGTATGTTTAAGTATAATTACTAGTATTATTTTGCTGCCAGGGGCGAAACTTCATGGGGGCTAGGAGGGGTTGTCCTCCCCCCCCCCCCCCCCCCCCCCCCCCCCTGTGAATTGCAGAGAATGTACAACTATATGTGCATTTAACTCTTTGAAACTTTTTAAATTATAAGTGTTCGAAGAGTTCAACTACCTGAGAATTTCAAATTGTCAATAACTTGTTTAATTAGTTCTCTTAAACTACATTGTGTAATTAATGCTTTAAGCAATTAGTTTGAAGTTTCGATAGAAAAGTTACTTTTACGTCGTAATAACTTTGGCCCCCCAGCAAAAACGTTCAAGTTCCAAGTACTTACTGTTAGTTTTAACGGGTAATAAATTAATATATCATGACCGGACTCGAACTCGAGATTTCGGGATTGCACACTTTACGTATGAGTTTCAATTAATTAATAATTATTGTTTTAGTGACGAATAATTATTAAATACACGAAATATAAACTTAACGGTAACTAACGACCGTTAGACGAAACATGAAGGACTAGATTTGGAAAAGAGTGAAAGTTTGGTTCGGGTTGGGCCTTGTGAACCCATGGCCGGCCAAGCCCCCCTCCCATAAGGTTTTGGGATGGCTTTTACTCCAAGTTTCTTGAATGCTATATAATGAGACCTCCTCTCATTCATTCATTCATCCCTTGTTTCCATAGCAACCTAATCTTCTCTAATCTCCTTCTTTGTGTCTAATCGATCTATTGATTGATAGGACCAATAGTTTAATCTTTTCGTGTAAAGCGAATCTAGCATTTCCGTTGAAACGCTATTAGTACGTGTGTGTGAGAACGAAGTGTTAGCATACTTTTGCTAACGGTGATCTTGCCTTGTGACTAGCCCTAGTCGATCCATATAAGCCCTCACCTAGGGTTTATAAGTTCTTGTTCTTGCTTGAAACAAGAGGTACGCATCTTTTATATTTCGGTTAATTTATTATTTGTATTTGATCTATTTCGCTGCGTACTCTTTGATGTTTATATGTTTATTGTTTTATATTATTCATATATTCCAACAGTGGCATCAAGAGCCGTTAATACATTATAATGAATTACCGAAACACATAAAAATTGAATCGTTTGATTAATCACATGCTTGGTGTTCTTATGTTTTTATATTTTTCATAAACCCTAGATTTTTTTTATTTTTTTTATTTTCGAAATTTATTTATTTTTATAAATGTCGATTTTTTTTTTATTAAAAAGAAATTAGGGTTTGATGAATTATGTAATAAAAACTTGTAGAAACCCTAGGTTGCATGTAATTTATGTGTATGGATATTGTGATATGCCGTTTGGTTGCGTTCCTTGATTGACATGATTATTTGTATAATATGTGCAATATGGGCATCCATGACAAACTATGCATGTGTTGTTATGGATTATGATTTGTTTGATTTCATGCTTATTTATGCGATTTATTATAATTGATAAATGGTTTAGTAAATATTATGGATAAAGATTACTAAAATTTGATTAATTATAAAATTAGGGAAGACCCTATTACAAATCGTGTAACATCAATAGTGTGTTTTTATTGATTTTAATTTGCATGACCATTATTGTTGTTGTTTGTTTATTTTATTTTATTACTTTTGTTTTATATGTTTTTGTGACATGATAGTAACAAAGGGTAATTTCATAAATAAAATATTAAACGGACTTAATAATGGTGAAATCTTGTTTTGAGCTTACTTATAAATCTTGAACTTTTGGTTGATTGATCGCGACTGTATTAAGTGGTTGGACGGGCAAAGCTAATTATGACAATCTGTGTGGTGGGTATAACTGGAACCGGGTTATTAAGGATCTTCGGACCACCTTTGGTTCTGGGCTTGCTTGGGCGTCATATTTTAGTCTTTACGTTACATCCATGATAACTACGAAGCACTTAAGGCAAAGTTGTAAGTTTCTCAACGCCTCAATAAAAAACTTTGGAGATTTAAGCTCGTAAAGAAACTAATGAGTAAAAGTTTTTTTACATGAAACATATGCTACAAGATGAATGCATGACATCTTTGTACATATATTTTGATTACACACATCAAATTTACTACCCTTAAATTTAAGTTATATGCCATCCAATGAAACGGAAACACTTGAAATTGGATCTACGCCAGGGCGTAACCTGACTAGATTGCAATGGAAGGGCAAATTACATGATTTCATCACTAGCAGATCAACTGGTGTGGTGTCATTATGTAAGTTTGTTGTTTCTTAAATTGGTTAACTTAATTGAGTTGATAGTGGG
This sequence comes from Artemisia argyi, assembly GCA_030686995.1. Taxonomy (NCBI): domain Eukaryota; kingdom Viridiplantae; phylum Streptophyta; class Magnoliopsida; order Asterales; family Asteraceae; genus Artemisia; species Artemisia argyi. Next base: position 153,921,556 of record CM060709.1, on the reverse strand, counting down.
AACTGATCACTCAAGGCATAAGAAGATGGGGATAAAACATGCTTACATTGCAACTGCGGTTGGCAATTAATGTAAATCCCATCGATTCTAGGAATTGCAATTGAATATTGGCAATTGGGACACGTCTCGTACCTTATTAAATACCGTCATCACTAGCAGATCAACTGATGTGATGAACCTATGTCAATTTGGATCCTAGTTTTTCAATGTAAAATTAAAATGGTTATATGTTTATGAACCTAGGGTATTTAATTTTATTGAAATTTAATTATCGAAAGTACTAACTTTTGAATTTTTTCTGTAGAAATGGCTACACCTGAAAACACTAATATGAGCAACATGAGTTCTGCGTTCAAGCAAATGATTGATCGAGACAAGTTGACTGGTGAAAATTTCAATGATTGACATCGATCCTTAAGAATCACCTTAAGGATGGCCAAAAGATATGATTATCTTGGTGAACCTCTTCCTGCTGAACCTGCTGCAGATGCAACCCAAGCACAAAGGGATGCATACAACATTGAATATGAGAAGCACAATGATGTGGCTTGTCTCATGCTGGCTGGGATGGACACTCAATTGCAAAAGCGATTTGAGCCGTTTGGTCCCATGGACATGATCAATGAACTTAAACGAATGTTTGAGAAACCGCCTGCTGCAGAATTATATGATTTAATAGAATCTCTGCACAATTGTAAGCAGGAAGCAGGAAAATCCGTGAGTGCCCACATTTTGTCCATGAAACATTATATGGACCAATTGGAGCGACTTGGCTGCGGATATCAGGAAAGTGTGTGTATTGGCCTCATACTACGATCCCTTAATCAGGATTTTTATAGTGAGTTTGTACGCAACTATAATATGCATTGCAAGGGGAAGACAGTAAGTGAAGTTCATGCAATGCTTATTGATTATGAGAAAAACCTGAATAAGAAGGCACCTACACCTGTTGTAATGGCGATACAGGGTGGTAGGATCACCAAGAAACCCAACAAACCGCACAATGCGAATTTCAAGGGTAAAGGCAATGGTACTGGTAAAGGCAAGCAAACTGCAAATTACCAACAGAAGCCTAAGAAGCAAAATCCTACTTTTCAGAAGAAGAAGGAAAATTTCAATAAGGATTTGGCTAAATGTCACCACTGCAACACCCTTGGTCATTGGAAGAAAAACTGTCCATTGTTTCTAGAGGAGTTGCGCCTCAACAAAAGTAAAATGCCTGGTAACGTCGCAAGCACTTCAGGTATGTTTATGATTGAGTTATTTTCTTTTCCTCGTAAGAATAATTCCTGGATATATGATACAGGATGTGGTAGTCACATCTGTAATACGTCGCAGGGACTTAGAGGAGCAAGGAAGCTGGCCTATGGAGAAAGATACTTGTACGTAGGAAATGGAGTACGTGCAGCAGTTGAAGCCATAGGGACTTTCGATTTAGTTTTACCTTCGGGGATGATACTAGTATTGAATAATTGTCACTTTGCACCCTCTATTGTTAGGGGTGTCATTTCAGTTTCTTTGTTATTGGATAATGGTTTTGTTCACACATTTATTAATAATGGAATTTCTGTTTCTTTAAATAATGTTTTTTACTTTAATGCAATTCCAATAAATGGTGTGTTTGAAATTGATATGGAAGATTCCATGTCCAATAGAAATAATTCTATGTATAGCATTAACAATAAGAGAATCAAGTCTAACTTGGATTCGTCTTATCTTTGGCACTGTCGTCTTGCTCATATAGGCAAGGATCGCATGCAAAAGCTGCAACATGATGGGCTTTTACAAAAGATCAATGATGAATCATTTGATAAATGCGAGTCCTGCATATCTGGGAAGATGACAAGGAAACCTTTTTCACCACAAGTGGAAAGGGCAACAGATCTACTTGGATGAATACACACTGATGTGTGTGGTCCACTTAGACATGTGTCAAGACGTGGTGCTACCTACTTCATAACCTTCACGGATGATTATAGTCGTTATGGTTATGTTTATTTACTTAAACATAAACATGAAGTCTTTAATACCTTCAAGGTTTTCAAAAGTGAAGTAGAATTACAACTCGGTAAGAAGATTAAGGCACTTCGATCCGATAGAGGCGGTGAATATTTAAGCCAAGAGTTTAAAGATTATCTAGCTGAGTGTGGTATAGTCCAGCATCTCACGGCTCCTTATACTCCACAGCAAAATGGTGTATCTGAAAGGAGAAATCGTACTTTGCTCGACATGGTACGATCAATGTTTAATCTTACATCTCTACCCTTATCCTTTTGGGATTATGCCCTTGAAACTGCTATTCGCATATTGAATATGGTTCCAACAAAGAAGGTTGATAAGACTCCATATGAATTATGGACAAGAAAAGCTCCTAAATTTTCTTACTTAAAGGTCTAGGGTTGTGACGCGTTTGTTAAACGTGATTCACCAGATAAACTCTAACAGAGATCTGTTAAGTGTATCTTCGTAGGATACCCAAAGGAAACAATGGGTTACTACTTTTACTTTCCACCAGAGAATAAAGTCATTGTGGCTAGGTATGGAGATTTCTTTGAAAAGAATCTTATATCTCAAGAATTCAGTGGGAGAGTTTATGATCTAGAAGATGAAGATACATCACCTTCTGAAAACACTAGCTCACTTCCTGTGGAACCTGAAAGTTTAGGTCCTCCACCTGAAGTGGAAGTGGTACTCGTTCGCAGATCTTCAAGAACTGTGATAGCACCCAAACGTCTATGTCTTAACGTAGAATGTGAGGAAACTATACTAGGGGATCTTAATGAACCTACTAGTTATAAGGCTGCCATAAATGGTCCTGATAAGGAGAAATGGCAGAGTGCTATGAATGGGGAAATGCAGTCCATGAAAGACAACGAAGTCTGGGAAGAAGTAGACTTACCTCCAAATGCGAAAGTAGTTGGAAGTAAATGGCTCTACAAAATGAAGACATACATGGATGGCATTGTACACACCTATAAGGCTCGTTTGGTAGCTAAAGGCTATACTCAAACATTTGGTGTTGACTACGAGGAGACCTTTTCTCCTGTAGCTGACATTAGAGCTATTAGGATTCTCTTAGCCATAGCTGCCTACTATGACTATGAGATATGGCAAATGGATGTCAAAACTGCCTTCTTGAATGGTCGCCTAGATGAAGACATCTATATGGCGTAGCCTGAGGGGTTTGTGAATCCAGAATTTCCAAACCGTGTATGCAAACTTCAAAGATCCATTTATGGATTGAAGCAAGCATCACGTCAATGGAATAAGAGATTTGATGCAGAAATCAAAAGTTTTGGATTTAATCAGAATCTTGATGAGCCATGTTTATACCAGAAAGCTAGTGGGAGCAATGTTACTTTCCTTATCCTACATGTCGATGACATTTTAATTTTAGGAAATCACATACCAAGTTTAACGGAAGTTAAAGCTTATCTTGGTAGATGTTTTTCTATGAAGGATTTAGGAGAAGCAGCATTCATCCTTGGAATCAAGATCTACAGAGATATATCAAAGCGGTTGATTGGATTAAGTCAAAGTGCTTACATTGATAAAGTATTGAAGAGATTTAATATGCAAAATTCCAAGAAAGGATATTTGCCAATGCAAGCAGAACATGGCTTAAGTAGCAAACTATGTGCCTCAACACCTGAAGAGGTTGCACTCATGAAGAAGGTTCCGTATGCTTCAGCAGTAGGATCTATCATGTATGCAGTTAGATGCACAAGACCTGATGTGGCGTTTGCTCAAAACATGACCAGTCGTTATCAACAGAATCCAGGTGGGAAGCACTGGCACGCTGTTAAAAGCATTCTTAAGTATTTAAGGAATACTAAAGAAATGTTCCTAGTGTATGGGGGAAATCCAGAAGCAGAACTTGATGTTACAGGTTACTGTGATGCGTCCTTTGAAACTGATAAAGATGATACAAAGTCTCAGACGGGTTATGTCTTTGTTATTAATGGAGGAGCAATTGACTGGAAGAGCAAAAAGCAGACAACAATTGCGATGTCTGTTACAGAAGCTGAGTATATTGCTGCATCGGAAGCTGCAATGGAAGCTGTTTGGATCAGGAAATTCATTTAGGGGCTTGGTATTATGCCGTCAATTGAATTACCTATTAATATGTATTGTGACAACTCTGCCGCAGTTACATTCGCCAATGAACCTGGAGTTATGAAGGGCGCCAGACATTTTCCAAGAAGATATCACTATGTTCGAGAACAAGTCGACATAGGAGAAATCAATCTACTCAAAATTCACACAGATAACAATCTAGCTGATCCATTTACGAAGGCTTTATCTAAGGAAAAGCTTACTCGACATGCTGATGGCATTGGACTTCGTTTAGCTAGTATTTTCATGTAAATCTGTGGTTAGTATTTGGATAAAGGATTGTAAGCAATAATTATTCGAATGAAATGAAGTATTGTGTTATGTTTATTTCTATTCATAAATATTGTATCCTATATTTGCATGTTTAATCCATGAATAACTTAAGTTATTCTAAATAGTCCGTTGTCAATTAATGATATGGGAGTATCATTGAACTAAGACAAATCTGAGATTTGGTATAATATATTTAAAATTATATTGATGCGTAGACATGCCAAATTCAGATGATATTCAATAATTGAAAAATTGAATATAGGACAAAATCCCAAATGCATGATTGTACTTATGGATGTTGTCATTATAGTTAATCGTGAATATTTATCCTCAGACTTGAGATACCAGGTAATGACTATAGATGTAGCTCATTTTCTGTGAGATAATCTAACGCTATCCGTAACTGATAGTTATAAGGATTATTTTCAGAGGTGATGCGAAGTTTATAATTTACGTTTGTAGTCAATACGGGATTTGGTTCCTTCAAATTTGTTTTGAAGTTTAATACTGTTTGGCCGCTCGTAGGATTAACAAGATGTTTGCATGGCCATGCCCAAGGTCTATCTGGAATACGTTCAGAAGAATTGGTAATCTTGCTTAATCATAAATAACGAGAAACACTAGTTAATTATGGAATGACTTTAATCCATATCCATATTAACATAGTATTAGAATCAAAAGGATAAGTATGATGATGAATCATCAAAGGTGGTTTTTTCCAGGAAAACCATACTCGAGATCGTTCTGGGGACATTGGCGTGTTATGCTAGACTAACCATTGTCATTGTTACATTAATCTATATCCGAGTGGGAGCTGTTAGTTTTAACGGGTAATAAATTAATATATCATGACCGGACTCGAACTCGAGACTTCGGGATTGCACACTTTACGTATGAGTTTCAATTAATTAATAATTATTGTTTTAGTGACGAATAATTATTAAATACACGAAATATAAACTTAACGGTAACTAACGACCGTTAGACGAAACATGAAGGACTAGATTTGGAAAAGAGTGAAAGTTTGGTTCGGGTTGGGCCTTGTGAACCCATGGCCGGCCAAGCCCCCCTCCCATAGGGTTTTGGGATGGATTTTACTCCAAGTTTCTTGAATGCTATATAATGAGACCTCCTCTCATTCATTCATTCATCCCTTGGTTTCATAGCAACCTAATCTTCTCTAATCTCCTTCTTTGTGTCTAATCGATCTATTGATTGATAGGACCAATAGTTTAATCTTTTCGTGTAAAGCGAATCTAGCATTTCCGTTGAAACGCTATTAGTACGTGTGTGTGAGAACGAAGTGTTAGCATACTTTTGCTAACGGTGATCTTGCCTTGTGACTAGCCCTAGTCGATCCATATAAGCCCTCACCTAGGGTTTATAAGTTCTTGTTCTTGCTTGAAACAAGAGGTACGCATCTTTTATATTTCGGTTAATTTATTATTTGTATTTGATCTATTCCGATGCGTACTCTTTGATGTTTATATGTTTATTGTTTTATATTATTCATATATTCCAACACTTACCTTTACAACTAAAAGAAGATAAGTTACCACTGTAGCCCCAAGTTTTGCCAACGCCCCAAGCAAAAATATCTGAAAAATTATGTGGAGAAATCAGATATTGCCTACAGATAATCCCAATAAATAATAATTATGTGAGAATATTGCGTCGATTATATTAACAGTTACTTGCCTCTAACGCAGTTACACCTTTTTTACTGTTGCTTAAGGCACGACGCTGCTTCAACTTCTTTAGTAGGGTCTCATACAACATAAACTGTATCGAAGGATTGCTAACCATATGTGGACAAGAAGTCAAGAAGTGATATCTAAACAGCATGGTCCAAAGCTAAATAGCAAGTACCATAGCCAATGTCGGGAAGACGCCTTTCCAGAATCCCAAGATTCCAGCTTCACCAAAGACTTCTTGAACCTGCAGAAAACAAATTGTTCAAGTTACAACCTCAAGGAGTAAATGAGCCATCAGGTGAAAGCCACTATGATCATCTAGTAACACAGCTTGTTTGTTGTTTTATCTGAATACAAAAATCACTAAACATTGATCCCGAGATAGCATATGGTTATATTTTAATTCTTAAAAGGGAAGGGAACAAAGTATAATTTTTATAGTCTTAGCAACAGACTATGATGTGACAAAATCATATGACAGTATAGGAGCAAAACAAAGATGCAAACCAACACATACCGCATTGCTGGTTGCAAACAGAGGTGGTTCTATTCCACAAACAATCGGACCGGTTGGGGAGGGCAAGTCTTTACTGTGTGACCGTGTGACCGTTTCCGACCCTTCCGTGGACACACAAGTCATTTACTAGTTGGGTAATCTTTATAAGGTAATGGGTAACATAACTTTAATAACAATCAACCAACGGGTCTAAGGTGGGTCGAGCGGATCAAAATAACTTGAACACCTCTTTTCATATTATCATTTTTAGACTCGCGCTTCTAAATGACTAATCTAGACCCGAACCTTTTTAAATTCAAACCCATCTACAACTCCACCCACTCATTTTGCCACTTATACATTTTCAAATAAAATTAACAAATATGCCATTTAAAATAGTAGAAAAATCTTATGCTAAAAAAAGTAGAAAATTCTTATAAAAGCATCTACCATTACATGTCAAACTGTGAACCAAGTAATCTCGCTCCATTGCTTCTTAAAACTCGAAGGACCAAAGATGTTAGTTAGAAACTTTGTAACCGAAAGTTAGTTACAGAAGTTAGTTATAGAAAAGTAGTTATTAGTTAATCGGTTGGAACTATAACCGAAAGGACACAATGGTTGGGTCATGTCGATTCAAACCATATATATACATATGTATTTCATTCGAATCAATGGTTAGACAATAATAGATTTACTTATTCATTTACTTTGCAACTTATTTATCGATCTAGAGAAAAGTGGGACAACAATTGGCATCAAGAGCAAGGATTATACATCAAAATTACACAACGATTTCTGCATAACGAAATCAAAAACAAAATCAGAAAGAAGCCAAAGAAAGACGCAGGAGAAGAGGAAGAACAATTCGTTATTCCTCTTTGAGCGAGAAAGAGATAACTTGTTTTCTTTAATCTTCCAAAGGAAACACGAGTTTGAATAAGGAAACACGTAGAAAAGATAGTGCACGATCTAATTTACGTAGGGGTTGCAAACGCATAACATCAAGCGTATTGGTGTCGAGGAAGAAAAAGGAGACTTTGTATAGAAAAGATAGAACCGGTTCAAGAAAAAAAAGAAACACAAAGCAAGGCGTTGTTGGTTGAAAAAAAAGAAAACGTATACGTAGTATTTTGATTATTTGGAAAGAAGAGTGTGGAGTTTGTGTCAATTTTAACACAAAAGAACAACAACAACGAAAGGCACAAGAAACTGTATAACCAAAGTTTTGGTTGTTTCGTTGCAGCAAGGATCAAACGACGAGACTGATTTGATTCAAAATTTACCAAGGCGTGGTAACGAAAGAAGTGTGTAGGAGACTTAGAGATGTCAAGAAACGAGATCAAGTTGAACACACAAGAAGAAGATAACAACGTGTAGTGGGGTATTATTATTTTTGTTTGTGTCGAATTTCTGAAAAACATTCGACAACAACAAAGAGCAAAAGAAGTCGAGACTTGTTTTGGTTCAACAAGGAATTCAAGCAAGACTAGAAGGCTATTGTTTTGTTTAGACTCGTTAAAAAAAAACAACAACAACATCAATTCGACAAGGAGAAGAAAAAAAAACTTTGGTGTTTTGTTTACTGGTTTGAATCAAAACAGAAAGAAGAAAAGAATCCGAGAGGTTGCTTGGAAGGTTTGAAGTCAATTTGAAAGAAAATAACGAGGCAGAAATAAACAAAAAGGAGACAAGGGAATACATCTCATATTCAATACAATAACGAGGTCATAAGTTTCTAATTTTCTGGATTTCAATTCATTAGAATAGTATAGATTTTGTTAGTTTATACTATTAGGAATCCCGAGAACTACTATTGATCCCGTAATTACTAGGAATTCCCGAAAACTATATATATTCCCATATTAGAGGAGATACCATACTAAGAAAAATTCCCGCGAATAATAGAAAGCGAAGATCATTAATACTTTCAAGATGGGCGATGATGCAAACGTAACAACTACATTAAAACCCTTAACACCTATTGCACAATACCAATGCCCTAAGTTGAAAAACACAAATTACACGGTATGGGCTATACAAATAAAAGTTATATTAGAAGCACATGGTTTATGGGAGACAATAGAACCCAAGGAAAACACACAATTAGATGATAAGAAGGATAAAGCAACTATTGCCCTTCTATATCAAGCATTGACGGAGGATGTGATTTTACAAGTAGCAACTTGTAAAACGGCAAGGGAATTATGGGATTCATTAAGAAGGAGACACGTTGACGAAGAGAAAGTGCAACAAGCACGACTACAATCATTAATGATAGGATTTAATGCCCTTCAGATGAAGGATGATGAAACGGTGGATGTATTTGCAGACAAGTTAAACAGTTATGTCACGAAGGCAAAAGAACTAGGGAAAACAATAGATGAATCACTTATAGTTAGAAAACTATTAGACTCCACACCCAATAGATTCATTCAGATAGTAGCATCCATAGAACAAACTAGTGATCTAGACCACATTACCCTAGATGAGATCACTGGAAAACTCAAAGCATTTGAGGAAAGGATAAAACTCCGGAAGGGAGATCAAGTTGAAAGCCAGGATAATTTATTATTCACACATGGTGAACACTCAGGTAGAGGAAAGCATTTTAATAAGCGTGGAGGTAGATCAAACTATTCACGAAGAAACTGGCGAAATAACAAACACAGAAATAACTCACAAGAAGGAAACTCCAATTATAAGGGAAACCCTAATAAGAATACATATAGAAAGGATGTGAGTAAGTTAAGATGTTACAAATGTAACAAACTTGGACACTTTATGAGTAAGTGTAGAGTAAAAACAACAGCTCAAGAACAATCAAACCTTATCTTAGAAGATGAAGAACCATCACTATTAATGACTATGCACGAAACCAAACACGAGGAAGTATTGTTGAATGAAGGCCAAATTCAACCAGGAAAATATGCTTCAAAGGACGAAAGCATATGGTATTTAGATAACGGTGCAAGTAATCATATGACGGGAACCAAGAGTCATTTTAGAGATATGGATGAAAACATAACAGGACGAGTACGTTTTGGAGATGGATCATATGTACAGATAAAGGGAAAAGGCTCTATATTGTTAGGTTGCAAAAACCAGGAACAAAAGGTCGTATCGGATGTATATTACATACCAAACCTTAAGAGCAACATACTAAGTCTAGGACAACTTACAGAAATAGGTTGTAAAGTTATAATGGAGGGAAATAGACTGACTTTGTATGATAAGAGCAGAAAGTTGTTGATGAAAGTTGAAAGATCCAAGAACAGACTTTACCGTATTAGATTACGGATATACACACCTATATGTCTCTTAGCAAATATAGATAACCAAGCATGGTTATGGCATGCTAGATTAGGTCATCTAAACTTTGACGATATCAACAAGATGACTAGAAAAGGTCTAGTAGAAGGAATACCTAGAATAAATCATGCCGGACAGATTTGTGATGCATGTTTATTAGGAAAACATAGTAGAACACCATTTCCAAACCAAACTAAATTCAGATCAAAGAACCCGTTGGACTTAATATATGGAGACCTCTGTGGTCCTATTAGTCCAGCAACACATTCAGGAAAGAAACTCATATTCTTGTTAGTAGACGATTGTACACGTTTTATGTGGGCTTACTTTCTACAATCAAAGGATCAGGCATTTAGTATATTCAAGGAATTTAAGCAGAAAATAGAAATGGAATTAAGATTGAAAGTGAGGATGCTAAGAACAGATAGAGGAGGCGAATTTACATCAAATGAATTCACCAAATATTGTAAAGATAATGGAATAGCAAGACAGTTGACAGCACCATATTCACCACAACAGAATGGAGTAGTGGAGAGAAGGAATAGAACAGTGTTATCAACTACGAGAAGTATGATGAAAGCCATGAAGTTACCCTTAACTTTTTGGGCGGAAGCAGTGAAACATGCTATTTACATACTAAATAGGGTACCTACAAGAGCCCTGATAGATAAAACTCCATATGAAGCACTCTACAATAGAAAACCAAATTTAGAGAACCTAAGGATATTTGGATGCACAGCTTATGCAAAAATAACAATACCTCACTTAAAGAAGCTGGATGATAGAAGCATACCAATGATCTACTTAGGAGTAGAGGAAGGATCAAAAGCATGTAGGTTATATGATCCGATAAAGAAAAAGAAACATGTTAGTAGGGATGTAAAGTTTATGGAAACAAAGCCGTGGAATTGGGAGAAGAGTGGAGAGGATACAAGTACACAAGACACATTTTGGACTAGTTTTGTGGTAGACGAAGTTGACAATACAAATCCTATACCTGTCAACATAGAAGACGATGATGATATGTATCCAACACCGGATCCGTTACCAGATCCAACATCAGAACCAGACTCACCAATTACACCACCAACATACAATTATGACCCTAACTCAGCAGAAGAAGAGGCTACTATTAGTTCATTAGAAACCTCAGACGAAAGATATGATCATACACCAGTACGAGGATTGAAAGGTTTAGCAGAAATTTACGAAACTGCAAGTGTAGTGGAAACACCAAGTTTATTTTTCACAGAAGAAGAACCTCGTAACTATAAGGAAGCATCAGTAGATAAGAAATGGATTGAGGCTATGGAAATTGAAATAGATTCAATAAATAAGAATAAAACATGGATTCTTACTACATTGCCAGAAAATCAAAAGGCAATTGGACTCAAATGGGTTTTTAAAACCAAGAGGGATGCACAAGGAAAGATCATACGATACAAGGCACGTTTAGTAGCAAAAGGATATGTACAAGAACAAGGAATAGACTTTGATGAAGTATTTGCCCCAGTTGCTAGGATAGAAACAGTACGGTTAATATTAGCATTAGCAGCATATCATGGTTGGCGAGTTCATCACTTGGATGTAAAATCAGCATTTTTACATGGAGATTTGAAGGAAGAAGTCTATGTTACACAACCTGAAGGATTTGTACAACCAGAAAATTCAAGAAAAGTGTACAAGCTTATTAAAGCTTTATATGGCTTAAGACAAGCACCGAGAGCTTGGAATGTGAAGCTTGATCAAACATTAAAGTCATTAGAATTCAAGAAATGTAATCTCGAACAAGCAGTATATACAAAGAGGAACAAGAATTCTACAATTATAGTCGGAGTTTATGTAGATGATTTGATAATCACGGGCACTCCAAAGAAAGAAGTAGAATTATTCAAATCCCAGATGGAAGAAAAGTTTGAAATGAGCGATTTAGGATTGTTAGCTTATTACCTTGGGATAGAAGTTACACAGACAGGAGGAGAGATTACAATCAAGCAAACAGGTTATATTAACAAGATCTTGAAGGAAACGAATATGAATGATAGTAATGATACGAAGATACCAATGGAAGTCTCAGTTGACGCAACTTATTACAGAAGCTTAATTGGAAGTCTCAGGTACTTACTACATACAAGACCAGATCTTAGTTATTCAGTAGGACTACTCAGCAGATGGATGCAAGACCCAAAGGAACATCACCTGAAGGCAGTAAAGCAAGTAATCCGATATATCAAAGGAACAAAGGAGCATGGCATAATTTACAAGAAAGAAGGCGGATGCAAGATTACAGGTTACAACGACAGTAGTTATGGAATCAACACTGATCAAGGAAAAGGAACTACTGGCATAGTATTTTATTTTGGAGAGTCACCCATTACTTGGAGTACTCAGAAACAACCGACAGTGGCGCTATCATCATGTGAATCAGAATTTATGGCAGCTACTGCAGCAGCATGTCAAGCCTTATGGTTGAAAAGATTACTTAGTGAATTAACTGGAAATGAAGAAAAGAAGATTACGTTGAAGGTAGATAACGTTTCAGCAATTGCACTAGTCAAGAACCCAGTTTTTCATGGAAGAAGTAAACACATCGACATTCGATATCATTTCATTCGAGAATGCGTAGAGAATGGACACATCAATGTAGAACATGTCAGCGGAGAACTACAAAGAGCAGATATACTAACAAAGGCTCTACCAAGATTGAAGTTCATGACAATGCGACAAATGCTCGGAGTTCAAGATTTATCAAGAAGCAACGATCAAGATTAAGGAGGAGAATGTGAACCAAGTAATCTCGCTCCATTGCTTCTTAAAACTCGAAGGACCAAAGATGTTAGTTAGAAACTTTGTAACCGAAAGTTAGTTACAGAAGTTAGTTATAGAAAAGTAGTTATTAGTTAATCGGTTGGAACTATAACCGAAAGGACACAATGGTTGGGTCATGTCGATTCAAACCATATATATACATATGTATTTCATTCGAATCAATGGTTAGACAATAATAGATTTACTTATTCATTTACTTTGCAACTTATTTATCGATCTAGAGAAAAGTGGTACAACACAAACTAGTGTTTGATAATCCAAAATTTAAATTTACTAAATTATGAATTATTGTATCAAGATTTCTTTTTGTTTCTTTCCAAAAGGCAACTAAGAATGTCATTAGTATACACCATAAGATTATCTCGCATGTCTTTAACAAAGGTTAGACCCAAAAATATTTAGTTATGTAGCATCTCACACAGCATAAATTATCGTTCGTTACAAATCATTTGGTTACAATTTCTTTTAAAGTTTCTAAAAACATCTTCAAACCTCTCATATACTTTGACGTTCACAGTTAATGAGCGTCACAGGCAGATGCTCAAAATTCAAACTATCCTGAGCGCAAAGGAAAATATATAGATAGAGACAATGTAGCTCAAAGAAATAAGTAGTCGAGTTAATGAGCTACACATATGAGAAAAATAGCAAAGAAAGGACACTCTAGCTTATGAAATACGGTGTTGATAAAACAACCAATATAAGGTTTACCGATGTTGCCCAAAATTGCAACTACCATCCAGGATCATACAATGCGGATTGTTAATCATGTTTTTTACTTTAATATCATGTAACATGACTGACTCCAAGGACAATTGGTACAACGCGAAAATAACTCATGCCTTCATATGTGAATAATAAAAATGCATGACAGATATCAAAGTCTATGAGCTGTGAGTCGGGTTTGCGTTGGTTGTTAAGTCGAACAAGTTATTTTTAAGAGGCAAATTATTCTGGTTACTAAACAACAAAGATATCAAAACCATTAAACATCCCAAATATTATAACGACTTTAAGTCGATTTACTCATAAAATTGTCAAACCAAAGTAAAAGCAAACCTATGCTATATATCGATCATAACTAAATAAATTCATCACCGACCATTTTACACACTAGAATCATATATTATCGCTAGACTAAAACAAAAGACCATGTCAAAGAAAAGCAACCAATGAACCAAAATCATTAAACTTAATGGTTATGAGGGAGTGGTGGTGGAGGCTTGCATTGGTATAACACTTTGCAAATAAACCGAATGTATCTACTTGTTTGATGAAATTTGTCATGCTGGCCCACCCTCCAAATCCGAAACCAATCACAAAAACCCAAACCACGATGAATATGTTCACAATGTACATGGTCGTCCAGCTAGGCAGAAAAAATGGTGGCTTCTCCGCAGCATTCTGCATACAACAAGCTTAAGGTGAGCCACTCGATTCAAGGTTAGGTTTGTAATGTGAGTGGGTCAGTGAGCCAGCTCAATGTTTAGATTGATTAAGTGCAATAATAGCAAGAATGTGACTGATCACTAATGCATCTAAGCCAATAAATCAATGATAATGAAATGTCACCAAACTTTGTCTTTTCCCACTTTCAACCCCTTAATTATAAAGGTATGAATGGAAGGTACATTCTAATCTCGAAAATATTCATGTGATGTGATCTGATTATTCGGTTTTGCATATGTGTTGTATAGTACTTGCCGCCTAAAAACTGATTTCACATTTAAAACAAAATCACCTACTTATATGCAGATTTTATTTGAGTACTAGAAGTGGCGATTTTGACCCGTTTACTTGTGAATGGGTCGATTGAGGTTAGGTTTTATCTCTAATATGTCTAATAAGTCAAATGTAAAAACTTGGATTATTTTATAAATAACAAACACTTTCTGTCATATTTGACACACTGATCATTGGTTATTGAACAATAACCAACTAGGGTAACCAACCCAGCTTGGTTTTACCCGTATCAGAACTTACCCGTTTTTATCGAATTAATTTTGACCTGTAACTCAACCTGCCCATTTTTCACCTCTAGTTTTGATTACCTGTGTGTTTCTTAGTTTTTACCTATTAGAAATTGAGATTTTTAGTGACAGTGTGGATGGATTACCTGGCGAGCAGAAGCCTTTCGGTAAGTAAGCATATGGGCTAGAGCAGGTATAATATAGACAGTGAAGCTAACCAACAAAGCCCCAACAGCCGAATTGATTGGACCAAAAAACGGGAAGATGATGGCTAGAAACCAAATTGGAATCACAACTGGCAGCCTAGCCAATGCCCGTAAACATATGCTCTTTGTATCATGCATTCCCACTACTTTCTCCCACACAAAGTACAGTGGAGTACAGGCAAAACCAAATGTAATAAACTGCAAAATATAAGGCAAAAGAAACAAACACAAATCAGTCAACACAAGAATCAAACAGCCCTAGTAAATCAATTAACCGTTCCAAAATTCATACCTGATGGATGAGCATGAGGACAACAGCTGTATCACGGAAACGAGTTTTTGGCAGAAGGGAAAAAGCATTGGAGTGGTTTAAAAGTTGATCACCAAAGGCCCAATACATTGCAGAAGCTGATGGAAGTGTTAATGTGAACACATATAATGTTGCAAACAAATATATGTACTTAAATTTCTGTGGCTTCCACATCGCGTGCATTATTTCACTGCAATAAACATGTAACTCAAATCATTATTAACCTAAATTGACTAGAAAAAGAAAACTAAAGTTTAATTTAGGACTGAATACTAACACTGTGACAGCATGTCCACCAAAAGTGTAGAGTATGTTTGTGGCTCCAGTGAAGTACAAAACGAGCTTTTGTGGGCCCGAGTGAACCACTCCTTCAACTTGACCATGAACCAACGCTGCAATGGTTAAGTACCAAGCAGTATATGTTGTCATACCAAGCCCTAAAAAGGACCAAATTCTATAGTTGTGGAAAGATGGTATGAAGACAGTCGTAGCACAACACGCTCCAAATATATACGTCCATGTCCTCTTGTCCAAATGATCATTAATGTAGTATATATTACTGCATACATAACATACCCAAAAAGCCTAACATTAATTTCTAACTACGCAAATGGAACTGTACTGATATCACAAAAATGCATGATTAAAAACACAATATGGATGCTGACCTTGCACAAGCTATGAGTTGTATGACAGACCCAAAGAGAAGAAAGGTGCAATTGAAGGCTAACCCCACAGCTTTCCATTGTGGGCCTAATAGACCATCAAGCACTTCAAACCACTGCATAAAACTCATGTACATAAGCATGTATGGCATGTCTATGTCATAAGAAAATGTATCATGTAGGGTATAATAGGAGCATGCATCACATGGATCAAATGATGTTACAAACTTAATGCATTTGTCTAGAACCATGGTATAACTTTAACAGCACATGGTACAGTAGATCATATAAACAATTCAATTAGACATTTTAACCACACAAAAGAACAAAGATTATGATCCAAAGGGTTTGGGGGAACACTAGGTTTATCAAAATCCATTATTTTAAGTCCTAATAACATTTCAAAAGAGCTTTTATGATCAGCTTATCAGAATAAGCTATAAACAGCTTATTGGGCTTAACGGCCCAAATATAGTTTTTATTTCCTGAAAAACTTATGAAAATAGCGATATGCTTTAGGCTCGTTTAGGTGACCAAATCAAGTTATTAGACCTCGTTATTTATTAGTCTCGTTAGTTTACCAGTTGATTAAGTAGTTCACGTTCAAATATAGGGTGGCTATGTGTCGAAATATAAAATGGCGAGGCCAAAGTATATGGCCAAAACTCATAACGCAAGAACTATAAAACTTGATAAATATTCTAAGTCTTTTAGTATAATCGTATGGGTCCAAACTACTTTAGAAACGTGTGATTTTTATGTTAATATGTTAATATGAGTTCAAATCGTTCATAAGGTCTCGTTATTGGCCTAGCCAACATATAATACGAGACATAAAATATGTATGTCGTGTTCATGTTTTACGATTTATTTATGGAAAGTGTTGGTGCACAAAACATAATCATACGTATATAAATATAGTAATAAAGTTCAAGGCCTCACCTCACCTCTAAAAGGTGGAGTAAAACGTGATGTAGGGATCGTGTGAGGGTACGAGGCTTATGTGGTTCACTTCACGTTACACCAAAGGTTCAAGAGACGCTTAGCTTGGAGTCCTAGGTTCACTTGAGTCGTGGTACACTTGAGCAATCCGTTCGTCCTTTAACACTTCTTCTTCTCGTTAAGTTTTATGTGTGTTAGTACGTATAGTGCATGTATCGATTGAGTTTGCATGTGGAAGCTTATATAGTGAGTGTATGGAGTGTAGAAACAAGTTATGTTCACATGAGATGGGTAGTAGCATGTAAACGAATAGTATCGCCCCTCATTTCGTCCAATGGAGAGTTTACAAAGCGAGATTTGTGTAAGATTGTTCCCTATTCATTCCTGACTTTTCACATGATGTATAGTGTTCGATTACTTGTCATTGGGGAGCAGGGGTGGCATGGAAGGAATGTTGGGACACGTTGGTACTTATCTTCACATGGATCGTTTGGTGTTTCACTTGGGTGATTTCTAGGGTAGTAAACGAGTAATATTGTGTGTAAATTGTATTGTTCATGATTCTTGTGCAATAGATGAAACGAGACAAGCAAAAATATATACGTGTTGTGTATAAAAATCGTAAGAAAATAGGGTGCATTTGGTTGTGTATCGTGACAGAAAAACAAAAGAAAAATATAAAGGGTGCGTTTGGGCTTAGCTTGTGGGCTTATGTTTGTGTCCGGCCCAAACAAAGAAAATAAATATAAACTAGTCCGTTTGGTTTGTAGTTTGGTTTACGTGGCCCATTGGGTGTTGGGGCCCACATAGTGTGTTTCAAATATCGTGTCGAGGTCCAAAAATATTAGTGATCATTCTCGGGGATTTTCGTAGGCTCGGGAAATATCTAAATAGTATACGGTATTTGGACGAAACGTATAGTTATAGATATAAATGTTTTATATATTTTTAGTTCGCAATAAAAATAAATTATCTAGGTTGTGTGTAAGCATCGTTCCTAGGTAAACAGTCAATCACAGTCAACGTAGTGATTTCAATATCAAGTCATTAGTAAAAAAAAAATTGTTACCCGTAAAAATGGTGTTAAGTTATCGTAACATCATTTTATTTCTTCGTGAGCATTTACTAATCGTAAGGGAAAATTACGAGAGGTTACACTAGTTCATTATTGACTGAACGCAAGCAGTTTATGCACAAATTATGTGATTTGAAAAAAATATGGGGAAGCACACATCTGCAAAACAACAGCAGGGTCACCGGCATTGTCTTGTATTGCCTTATACAATGTAACTTAACCTCAAGTTCTAAGTGATCACATCAGAAACATCTGATTTGCTGCTTTACTAATATGCAGAACTCAAGAACGCAATGGATGGTCAAAGTATATATATACTATAACACAGGTTGTTAGTAATTATGCTTCATTTTCACATATTATTTCTACTGTAACTTAAAATTAATAGAAATGAGAAGCATATATTTTACCAAAAGCAAAGCGATACAGCTTATTACAGTTATCAGTTGATTATATAATCATCAAAATAACATAAAAAAATTTACTGAATTTCCATTAAGGTCACCCAATGACCAAGTAAATATGTATTAAAATCCTAACACACTAGTATTACATACAACAATAATTCAAAGAGACAACACACAAACATCATAATTCAGAAGCTTCTATACGACAGCATTACTTAAAAAGTCCCAGCTCCACCCCAAACTCCTATACCTGTATGATGTATCACAAATTTGTACAATCTTTGTGCAATCTAATGGAGCCCTTCATAGCGTATCATCTTTAGAATTGCATCCAGTGTCCCTGAACGAAAACAGGATTTGTGTGAATACGCGATCTTTTGGATCATGAAAAGGAAAAGAGAACAGAAACATCCCAGATTTCGTGGGAGGTAAGTAACGGTTTCATATTTCATAATCACATTTACCTTCGTACTGATGTTTTTTGTCTAAACCCTGAAGTCTTGACTGCAAAATATAGATAGTTTAATGCTTCTTTAAATACTGGGGTGGTGTAACAGAAAAAATAATACTGGCAACAATTTTGATTTGAGATGAACGTTTCAACCCATTTACTTATGAATGGGTCACTTCGGGTTATGTTTCATCTCCAACGAGTCATTAAGTCAAACATTTTAATTGAAAGATAGCTTAAAGAGAAACGGGTTAACTGGGTCGAAACCCCAACTGGTCAAACAGGAAGAAAGTCATCAAAAGTGAATTTTTTATGCATAAAACATCCTAAATCACTTTACTCAAAAATTAATGTTATTGTTGCAGTAATATAAATTTTGCTAACATTTTTGGCTAAAAAGTGTTCCAGGTAACCCAACCCAACCAGTTTCAGTAAGTACCAAAAAAGTACCTGTTGCCCAACCCGCCATTTTTACACCCCTAGTTCGACTATTAAAATCTAATAAGATTTACGACGAGTTACATTTTTGAAGATGGAATCAGTCAGTCTTGAGACCTAATGTGTCGATTATTTACAGATATTAGTGGGTCTAAATCAAGTCACTGATTTCAGAAATTGATGTATGTTTGAGTATAATTATTATTTTGCTGCTCTACTAAAAAGCTCAAATGACAAGTACATACCTTTACAACTAAAAGAGGATAAGTTACCACTGCAGCCCCAAGTTTTGCCAATGCCCCAAGCAAAAATATCTGAAAAATTATGTGGAGAAATAAGATATTGCCTACAGATAATCCCATTAAATGATAAATAAGTCATAATTATCTGAAAATTCTGCAGTGATTATACTAACAGTTACTTGCCTCTAAAGCAGTTACACCTTTATTACTGTTGCTTAAGGCGCGACGGTGCTTCAATTTCTTTAGTAGGGTCTCACAGAGCATAAACTGTATTGAAGGATTGCTGACCTGGCAGAAACAATGTGGACAAGAAGTCAAGAAGTGATATTGATACAGCTTCACCAAAGCTAAATAACAAGTACTATAACCAATGTCGGGAAGACACCTTTCCAGAATCCCAAGATTCCAGCTTCACCAAAGACTTCTTGAACCTGCAGAAAACAAATTGTTCAATTTACAATCTTAATAGCCAACACTGGTATTTTATAACAATCAATATTGATAATTTGATACTCAGACGACTATGATCATCTAGTAAATTTATACAATAACCTTTGTTTTTCTAATGTCATTTCCCGATATATACATGTCTTCTCTTCCTTTTGCAAAATTATATTGAAGGTTCAACCACTCAAAAACACGATTATCTAAGGGTAAAAGTTAAGACTTGACAAAATGCCATGCGGCGTCTTCTGAGCTGCCGGTCAAGATGGACAAGAAGGCATTGATTGAACAAGCGCATCATGAGTCCTAATGGGGCGGGGAAGCTGGCAGCTTCCTGTTGCATTGTTCGCTTAACCGGGCTTGGTGACTCAAACAAGGCTTATAACACAAGGACAGTAACACAAGGACAGTAACACAAGGACACTGCTTGGCTTCTTGCTTTGCTTCCTGCTTTGCTTCTTGCTTTAGGCTTTACTCCGAGAGTGCCACTCCCTGAGCAGCACTCTCTGCTCCTGCTTGCTGCTTAGCTTGTTGCTTTGCTTCTTGCTTGCCCTACTCTCCGAGAGTGCTCCTCCCCGAGCAGCACTCTCTCCTCCGGCTTGCCGCTGTCGTGTCTCCAGACACGATAGTCTCCCGTTGGTCGACAGAACAATAGTCTCCCTCCTGCGGTCGACCGATAATAATAAACCCGACCATTTAAAGTAGATGGCAAAAAGATGTAACGCTGTATTATTTACTCGGACACACATATCATTTGTATTCAAGGCTAGCAATACAGCACAATAACATAATGAACTATAACAGCTAGCATATCCCCTACAAATTTAGCAGCTATATATATCTCAGAACGTCAAGGTTCAGCCATAAAAGGACCATGGCACGTTTTAGAGGACATAAGGAGCAGTAGGTATATGATAAAATTTCATGTAGATGATTATTCAAGTGCAGGGTTACTGGCAATTTGGTCTCATAATCAACTCGTCAAGCAGGTTGTGGGCAGATAATGAAATGCTAAAACACATGTAGGACAGATCGAAGAAGAACACACTGCATGGTCAAATTAGATATACTAAAAGACAAGTCATTATTAATAATGCTTTCCTTTTCAAACCTTACAATTCGGTAACAAATACTAGTGTCTACAATTTTATAGCATACACGAAGGTTGTATGATCATCAAAATAACAAAAAACTTACTGAATTACACGAAGGTCAACAACATCAATACACAATCACCAAGTGACCAAGTAAATATGTATTAAAATCCTAACAACACATTAGTGTTACATACAACAATAATTCAAAGATATAAAACACAAACATTATAATTCAGAAGCTGATTTACGACTGCGTAATTCAGAAGGTCCCAGCCCTCCTCAAACTCCTTTACCTGCAAAATAATTTTTTTAAGACCAAGAGAATTCAGGTAAGACGTTTTGAAAAAATTGATGAAATAAGAAATCATGTGAAAAAGCATACCTTTCATTATCTAACGTCATTTCCCGGTGTAAACATGTCTTCTCTTCCGCTTCGTCAAGACCAAACTCTCTGCTGCATCAGCAATTGCATTGAACCATTTCACTTTTCTTGTTGACAACATTAGATATCCCATCACCAAACCAAGTATGGTTCCACATCCATATCCCAACATCACCACTTCCCACGTAAACCCACTTTCCTCCTCATGATGTTCTTCAGCTTCAAGTTGTGGTTTGTGTGCATTCTCACTGCACTTTTTGGGCAGTGGAAACCCACAGAGCCCCAAATTCCATGCAAATGAGTTCTCAAGAAAGGTCAAGGTGGGGAGACGTATGAAAGGTCAAATTCCCACAGAGCCCCAAAGGCCCTTGATTCCTGCAAGGCTTTGAGGGATATTTCCTGTGAGTTGGTTCCAAGAAAGGTCTAATGATTCAATCTCTGATAGTTTACCAAGAGGGTTTGGTATTCGACCATTAAGGCTATTGTGGGACAAGTTTAGCACTTTCAAAGAACTCAAATTTCCGATTATTTCCGGTATCCCCCTTTCGAAATAATTGTTTGATAAATCAATAATAGTTAGGCCAACAAAAAGTCTTGGAATATCTTGATCCACCCCTTTCACCGCAACAACGAATGAGTAATAGATTGCACCACCCATGGACAAATATTTTGGTGTTGTGCTGTTTATAACAACATTCTTCATGGAACTGAAAGTTTGAAAATATTTTGCAGGGAGTTGACCTTCAAACCTATTATGAGATAAGTCAAGAACTCGAAGACTTGGAAAGGGAGAATCAATGGTTGCAGAGGGTTGAATGTGGCCATGAAAGTTGTTTGATTTGAGGACAAGAACCTGCAAATTTGGAAGAGCTCCTAACCAACCAGGAAATGTGCCATTCAAATGGTTTTTTTCCGAAATCAACTACTTTCAAGGATTGACATTTGGACAAGGAAATTGGCACCTGTCCTTTTAATTGATTTCCATTCAAAATAAGCCCTTCTAAACTTCCACAATCCCCGTATATGTTTGGAATTGTTCCTTGAAAGCTATTATTCCCCATATCTATCATTCTAAGAAATGAGGTGATATTTCCAAAGCATAGCGGAATCAATCCACCAAAGCGATTATTGGACATATCCAAATAGGTTAGAGTACTCATGTTGCAAATTGATGGAGGGAATGGCCCCTCAATCAAGTTGGACTGCAGATACAGATAATGTAATCCATACCATTGAAACTGTGGCAAGCCTGTTATGAAGTTATGTGAGAGGTCCAAACTCCATAACTCCCCTATCTCCCCTGCCCAATGAGGAATTTGGCCATGGATTTCGTTTTGAGAGAGATCTAACCCTTGAAGTTGTTTCATGGCTCTCAATGAATTTGGAAACACCTTTAGCTTGCAAGAGGCCAATCCTAAGGATATAAAACCAGGGTTGACATAATGATTGGCGTTATTTGTTGGAAAATTTAGTGCACTTGAGGGATCAATTTACACCTGGTAATGGGTTTGGAGGTATGGAGTATACACCAATTTGGTCACTGAATCCCCTGACTCAATTGTGGTTATGTATTGAATCAGCTGATAAGATTCTGCTGACAGCTGATCCTGCTGATAGGATTCTGCTGACAGCATGATCCTGCTGATAGTGTGATTCTGCTGCTGGCATTCTACTGCTAGTGTTTCCACTGATGTGTTTACGTTACCACTGCAAGGTTATTGTTTCCACTTATAGTGTTAACATTACCACTGCTAGTGATAATGTTTCCACTGATAACCACTGATCCCTATTATTATGGAAAGTATTATGTTATAATTAATGGGCCGTTAATTATACATAATTCCATGGGCTAGGGTTTTGAGTATTCTCTATTATAAATAGAGGTCACATCATTCTGCATGGAGATACGTTTACAATACGATTAACACAAAACCCTAAACACTTCTATACGCATCTGGTTCTTGGTTTGTGCCTAAAACAAGAACATCACTTGGTCTTATCCCATAGAGATATTCGTGTAACCCAGGCATAGGGTCGAATAGTTTCTATTGGAAAGTGATACCACGATTTCAAGTGAATATCCGGTACCTTATTGATTATCTTAACCCTAATCTGGGAGCAGTTATACAAATAACAACCAACAATCAATAGAAACTATTTAGTGATAATCAATGGCTGCTGCTATGAGACAAATAGCTGCTAACTTTTCCAAGTTGGAAAAGTTTGAAGGTGTGGATTTCAGAAGATGGCAGAAGAAGATGCAATTCTTGCTGACTAGCATGAACGTGGTGTATGTTCTTACTACTGAGATTCCAGAAGATTTTGGAGAAGCTGCTACTATGGATCAGATGAGGAATAGGAGCAAGTGGGAGAATGATGACTACATATGCAGAGGTTTAATTCTCAATGGTATGTCTGATACTTTATTTGATATTTATCATAATGTTGAAACTTCACAAGAACTATGGGATTCCTTGGAAGCCAAGTATATGGCTGAGGATGCATCAAGTAAGAAGTTCCTTGTAAGTAATTTTAACAATTACAAAATGGTTGATTCTAGACCTGTCATGGAACAATACAATGAACTTCTTGGTATACTTGGTCGATTCACACAACACAAGATGAACATGGATGAGGCTATTTCAGTCTCTTGTATCATCGATAAACTTCCTCCTTCTTGGAAGGATTTCAAGCATATGCTTAAGCATAAGAAGGAGGAGTTAACTCTTGTTGAGTTGGGCAGTCACTTGCGCATTGAGGATTCACTCAAAGCTCAAGATATTGACAAGTCAAAGAGTAGCACTGCTACTGGTCCATCAGTTGTCAATATGGTGGAGCATAACAACTCTACCAAGTACAATGATAACAAGGGCAAGCGTAAGCATCAAGATAACACCAAATCTGATCTTAACAAGAAACCTAAGGTGACTTGTTGGAAGTGTGGGAAACCTGGACACTTCAGGAAAGATTGCAAGGGTGGTAAAGTTGGAAACAAATCCAATGGATCAGGCACAAGTGGAGGGAATGGTAACACCAATTCTCTGAAAGGTCAGATTATATTTAATAAGTCTTTTAAGATTTATTATGTTACATATATATCTGATATTTACTTTGTGCAGGATGATGATGTTGCGTGGTGGGTTGACTCTGGAGCAACAATTCATGTGTGTAAAGATAGAAGCTGGTTCAAGACCTACAAGTCAATGAATGATGGTTCTATTCTTCACATGGGAAACGAGTCAACTGCCCTGGTGCATGGAAAAGGATGTGTTGAGTTGAAGTTTAGTTCTGGAAAGAGTGTTTCTTTATTTAATGTTTTACATGTTCCTGATATTAGGAAAAACTTGGTTTCTAGTAGTGTTTTAAATAATTGTGGTTACAAACAGGTTATTGAATCTGATAAGTTTGTTTTGTCTAAAAATGGTGTTTTTATTGGTTTTGGTTATTTATGTAATCAAATGTTCAGACTTAATATTGTTCATGATAATATTGACTCTGCTTTTATATCGACATCTAAACTTTATGATTCAAACCTGTGGCATGCAAGACTTGGCCATGTACATTTTAAAAGAATGCAAGATATGTCTAAGGATGGGTTAATTCCAGCTTTTGATATGAACACTGAAAAGTGTAAAACTTGTATGTTGAACAAGATAACTAAGAAACCTTCTCAAGGAGTAAAACGTGAAACTAAAGTTTTGGAGTTAATTTACAGTGACCTTTGTGATTTACATGCTACTCCCTCTTTGGGGAATAAGAAATACTTTGTGACTTTTATTGATGATGCTTCTAGGTTTTGTCATGTTTATTTATTACATTCTAAAGATGAAGCATTAGATAAATTTAAAGTATTTAAAACTGAAGTTGAATTGCAACAAAGTTCCCTGATCAAAAGATTAAGGACTGATAGGGGAGGTGAGTACATGGATACTCTGTATTTTCAGTCTGTTGGTATAATCCATGAAACGACTGCCCCTTATACTCCTCAGCAAAATGGTATTTCTGAAAGGAAAAACAGGGTGCTGAAGGAGATGGTTAATTCCATGTTGTCCTATTCAGGACTGAGTCAAGGGTTTTGGGGTGAAGCTATGTTAACAGCTTACTATTTATTAAAGAGGGTTCCCAACAAAAGGAACAAGGTTACCCCTTATGAACTTTGGACTAAAAAGAAACCTAACCTTAATTATCTTAGGATATTGGGTTGTAGGGCTGTTGTAAGACTCCCTGATCCAAAGCAGAAAACTTTGGGTGAAAGAGGCATTGAATGCATCTTTGTTGGATATGCTGAGCATTCCAAGGCATATAGGTTTTATGTTATAGAACCTAATGAGTCTGTTTCAATTAACTCAATAATTGAATCAAGAGATGCACTATTTGATGAGAACAGATTCTCATCTATCCCTAGACCAAGTCAAAGGATTCCAAATGGAACCAATGACAATGGTGTTTCAGAGGTTCCTGCTGATGAGGTTCCTGCTGAGGTTGTGGAACAACAACCTGAACCTGAGCTCAGAAGGAGCAATAGGGTGAGGACTCCAAAGTCATTTGGACCTGAGTTTCAATTATACTTAATTGAAGGTACAAGGAGTGAGGTCTCTGACCAATACTCTTATTGCTTCATTGTGGACGATGATCCCAAAACATTTGAAGAAGCAATGAAGTCCCAGGATGTTGCTTTCTGGAAAGAAGCAATTGATGATGAGATGAACTCCATCATGGGCAACAACACTTATGTGTTGACAGATCTACCACCTGGTTGCAAACCTTTAGGTAGCAAATGGATTTTCAAAAGGAAAATGAAGGTAGATGGAACTGTTGAAAAGTTCAATGCAAGATTAGTTATTCAAGGCTTTAAACAAAAGTCAGGAATAGACTACTTTGATACTTATGCTCCAGTGGCACGTATCAGTACCATAAGATTGCTAATTGCTTTGGCATCAATTCACAATTTGATTATTCATCAGATGGATGTGAAGACAGCTTTCTTGAATGGTGATTTAGATGAGGAGGTTTACATGAACCAACCTTAGGGTTTCATCATGCCTGGCAATGAAAACAAGGTGTGTAAACTGATTAAGTCTCTTTATGGACTAAAACAGGCACCTAAGCAATGGCATCAAAATTTTGATGAAGTGGTTTTGTCTAATGGTTATTTACTTAATCAGGCTGAAAAATGTGTATATAGCAAATTTGATGAATCTGGTAAAGGAGTCATCATTTGTCTATATGTTGATGACATGTTGATCTTTGGCACTGACCAAAATCAAGTTGATCTTACAAAAGAATTTTTGTCATCAAAGTTCTCCATGAAGGATATGGGGGAGGCAGATGTTATCCTTGGTATTAGGATTAAACATGAAAGTAACAAAATTTCTATCTCTCAATCTCATTACATTGAGAAGGTGTTGAAGAAATTCAATTACTTTGATTGTACTCCAGTGAGTACTCCTATGGATACAAGTGAGAAGCTAATGCTTAATACTGGCAAAGCTGTATCTCAACTTGAGTATTCTAGGGTGATTGGCTGCTTGATGTATGCCATGACTTGTACAAGACCTGACATTGCTTTTGCTGTGGGTAAACTGAGCAGGTATACTAGTAATCCTAGTGCTCATCATTGGCAAGCAATTCAGAGGGTCTTTAAGTATTTGAAGAGAACTATGGATTATAGTCTCTCATATACTGGTTATCCTTCAGTATTAGAAGGATATACTGATGCAAGTTGGATCAGTAACACTGAAGACAATTCGTCTACTAGTGGCTGGGTATTCCTACTTGGTGGAGGTGCAATTTCTTGGGCATCCAAGAAACAAACTTGCATTACCAGTTCAACCATGGAATCTGAATTTGTGGCTTTAGCTGCTGCTGGAAAAGAAGCTGAATGGTTGAAAAACTTGCTTCTTGAGATTCCATTGTGGCCTAAACCTATAGCACCTATTTCTATCCGTTGTGATAGTGCTGCTACATTGGCAAAGGCTTATAGCCATATGTACAATGGGAAGTCTAGACACTTAGGTGTCAGGCATAGCATAATTCGTGAACTTATCATGAATGGGGTGATATCTATAGAGTTTGTTAGATCTCAACAAAACTTAGCTGATCACTTGACGAAGGGTTTGGCTAGAGACTTGGTTTTGAAGTCTGCTCAAGGGATGGGTTTAAGTCCAACTTAGTCACTGAATGCAAGGATACCCAACTCCCTTCTAAGGATAACTTGGAAGCTGAGTTCAATGTGGAAAGCTGATCATTTAGTGGACTGAAGCACATGTATTACAAACATCCCAAGGTTGTGCTTGTTACCTGCTGAAAGGAGGATGAAGTCTTCACTTCTTAATGGTTAATTTTCTTTGAAAAAGTGCTAAGCAGGAGCATGAATTAAAGATGAACCACCTATGTAAATGTTGAAGTTTTGCCGCTTCAGGAAGCTTTGGACTTTTAGCTTTTACAACATTTATGAATTGGATATGGACACATGGCTTGTATAGTGTCAGGAGTATTTTAGTGTTTGAAAACTTGTGTGTATTTATCATCAGGTATTCAAATGGGTTGAAGGGTTCAATTCTTAGAACACCCTGATTCTCGAATATTTGAAAGTATATGTACTAATGTGGAAATTCAATCCTCAGGATATTTTCATTTATGCACTTGTTTTGGTTTGTGTTTGAATTTTTATGCAAAGGTAGTGAACTAAATTTGGTGAGGATTGTTGGAAAATTTAGTGCACTTGAGGGATCAATTTACACCTGGTAATGGGTTTGGAGGTATGGAGTATACACCCATTTGGTCACTGAATCCCCTGACTCAATTGTGGTTATGTATTGAATCAGCTGATAAGATTCTGCTGACAGCTGATCCTGCTGATAGGATTCTGCTGACAGCATGATCCTGCTGATAGTGTGATTCTGCTGCTGGCATTCTACTGCTAGTGTTTCCACTGATGTGTTTACGTTACCACTGCAAGGGTTATTGTTTCCACTTAT
Source organism: Artemisia argyi (assembly GCA_030686995.1). Lineage (NCBI taxonomy): Eukaryota > Viridiplantae > Streptophyta > Magnoliopsida > Asterales > Asteraceae > Artemisia > Artemisia argyi. Next base: position 153,893,227 of record CM060709.1, on the reverse strand, counting down.
AGTGTTAACATTACCACTGCTAGTGATAATGTTTCCACTGATAACCACTGATCCCTATTATTATGGAAAGTATTATGTTATAATTAATGGGCTGTTAATTATACATAATTCCATGGGCTAGGGTTTTGAGTATTCTCTATTATAAATAGAGGTCACATCATTCTGCATGGAGATACGTTTACAATACGATTAACACAAAACCCTAAACACTTCTATACGCATCTGGTTCTTGGTTTGTGCCTAAAACAAGAACATCACTTGGTCTTATCCCATAGAGATATTCGTGTAACCCAGGCATAGGGTCGAATAGTTTCTATTGGAAAGTGATACCACGATTTCAAGTGAATATCCGGTACCTTATTGATTATCTTAACCCTAATCTGGGAGTAGTTATACAAATAACAACCAACATTATTTGTTGTAACAGAGAAACCGCTGTATGAGAGATCGAGATGTTCAAGGTTTGTGAGGGTTGAAAACAATGTATCCAACTCCAATTCACCACTAAAATTATTATGTGAAAGGTCTAGAATAGTGAGGTTGGTGAGTTGTGGAAATGTTTGCACATCGATTTGGCCACCTAACTGATTGTATCATGTTAACTAGTTATAAGTCTCGTGCACGAGGTTTACACATAAATCAAATTTATTTTAAAATTTTGGTTTACAATATAAACATATAAGAATTTACCTGTGAAAATTGTGATATAGATACAACTAATAAATATGCATGAGTGTGTCATTATGTATTAATATCTATTAATATTTTGTACAAAATTTTATTTGATGAAAATTTTAACTTTGTTTAGCTTACATACATGTTGAGGTTGAGGTTGATGTTGTTGTTGTTTAACGTTAACTATTGATATCATGTTGTGCAAAATGTGCGAGTTTAGTAGCACCTAATGAGCATTGATGAAGTTAAAATATACTCCGTAAAGTTTTTTTTAAATGTTTTTCCGGATATCCGTATATAAACTTTAAATAATAATTACATGAGTCGTTGTTATAAGTACAATCGCGTATATTTGATATCATGTTGTACAAAATATGCGAGTTTAGTAACACGAGCACTGTCGTTGTTGTAAGTTAAAATATATCAGTATATAAACTTTTATTTAGTTGACATAGATATTGAGGTTGATGCTGTTGTTTAATGTTTAACAATTGGTATCATGTTGTACGAAATGTGCGAGTTTAGTAGCACATAATGAGCTGATGAAGTTAAAATATACTCCGTAAAGTTTTTCAAAAATGTTTTCAGGATATCCGTATATAAACTTTAAAAAATAATTACATGAGTCATTGTTATAAGTACAATCGCGTATATTTCTTTTCATATCACAGTAACTCGTGATTAAAATTTGAAATTTATATTACCGTTAATAATAATTTAGCCTTATTTAATATTCAAATCGTGTACGCTAAACTTTTAAATATGATAACATGATTCCTTATTTAACGTACATAGTAAAAAGAATATTTTAATAGATAAAAGTTTAAAACTAATATTTATTTTAAAAATATTTAACGTATATTAAAACTAATTCGTATATTTATAAAATTTTGTAAGTTTAATTGATGTAAGTCTCAAGCTAATACTAATACTCATATAATTGTAAACAATATTCACATTATAAAGTTTATGGGGTATAAAGTGTAAGGGGTTATTTGTTTATTATCTAAAGTTATCAAAAAACATAGAAATTTATAATTTTACACTTAACTCCATATAATATATTTAAAATTCAACAAATAATATTTTATTAATTATCTCATCTTTTTTTATGTTTTTAACTTCATAAATTTGACACCTATATTTTTATGTATTTTTTTTCATCAATCAAATTCTCCACCAAATTTATTAAAGTTTGACCAAAATCAATTCAATTTTGATTTTTTATTAGCTAATCATATTGCTCAATTTCGCCTATGTATCAAAATCGAGCTTTCTTATTAGTCCAATTTTTTTCCACTAAGATTGATTTTGCAAAATCACTCCGAAATGATGTAATTCCTTTATTATATAAAAAAAAACTAGCTATAAGTCCCATGCACGCACGGGGTTTACACATGAATCAAATTTATTCTAAAATTTTAGTTTAGTATATGAACATTTAAGAATTTACCCGTGAAAATTGTGATATAAGTATAACTAATACTTGTTCAGGATTTTTTATTATGTATTAATATCTATTAATATCTATTTTAATAATATTAATATCTATTTTAACTGACATAAATGTTGATGTTGATGTTGATATTGTTGTTTAGCTTTAATTATTCACATCGTGTTGTACAAAATTTGCGAGTTTAGTAGCACGAATAGGAGATATATTAGTACGCCATCCATGGGACACCTTTCATAGTGAGGGAAGTCCTCTTGATGAAGTTAAAATATGCTCCGTAAAGTTTTTAAAAAATATTTTTCTAGATATCCATATATAAACTTTAAATAAGAATTTCATTAGTCGTTGTTATAAATACAATAGCGTATATTTATTTTCATATCGCAGTAATCCATGCTTACATTTGATATTCATATTCCCGTTAACAATAGTTTAAACGTATTTAATATTCCAGCCCATATACGCATAAATTAAACTTTTCAAATAAAATAACATGAGTCTTTATTTAACGTATATAATAAAAAAAAAAAAAAAATTAATGGATGAAAGTCAAACGAATATTAGTTTTAAAAAATATTTAACGTATATTAAAACTAATTCGTATATTTACAAAATTTTGTAATTTTAATAGATGAAAGTCTGAAAATAATACTAATACTTATATAATTTTAAACAAAGTTTATCTTATGAAGTATAGGGGTATAAAGTGTAAGGGGTTATTTGTTATTTTTCTAAAGTTATTAAAAAATATGGAAACTTGTAATTTTACACTTAACTCTATATAATTTTTGTAAAATTCAACCACTAAAGTTTTATTAATTACTTCATCTTTTTTATGTTTTTGTTTTCATAAATTTGACACAAATATTTTTATGTGTTTTTTTCTTAACCAAATTTCTCCACCAAATTTATTAAAGTTTGACCAAAATCAAGTTAATTTTGACTTTTTATATTGGTCTAATTTTTTTTTCAATGAGAAGGGTTTTGCAAAAATACTTCGAAATGATGTAATTCTTTTATTATATAAAAGATAAAAGAAGATTTTATTAAGTAAACAAAAATAAGTATGTCTTTCAAATCTCATTTTTCAAATTCTGAATTTAAATGTAAAAAAACAACATTATATTTGTTATGGATAATTGTATGTGTTATCTCCTACTAATAGTTAGAGTTTATATCTGATTAGGAGATATGCATAATAAGTTTAAGCTTTATAAAGGTTGATTGCTTTAATCATACTTTCATTCTCTCAATCTTGTGTGCATAACACGTTATCAGTATGCTTTTAGGTCCATTTTACTTTTCTCTCGTTTTCCACCGTTTGCTATGCGATATATAAGTTATGGTTTTTCTAGTACGTGTTTTATTTATAGATCTTATGAACTTAGAACATGACATATGAAGGTGGTATTGAACCTTAAAGGTGTACACATAGTTCAAAATCATATATGTGCTTTCTTATCCTCTTGAATTGATATTTTAATTGCTATATCCAAAAGCCTTTACACTAGATCATATCGTTTTTTAACTTGCATTTAACTAATTTGTTATTTTATTCGTATAGTTAATATAACTGAGATGATTCTTGTTATTGGTTCTTTAGACCATGATTATTTGATTTGTATATAATTGCATATGATATGATATATTATTTTGTCATGTTATATTAACGAGACTAATGACAATTTTTAATTATATACCATCTGTTAATTAACTTTTGACGTATGTGCTACAAGTTGTGAGTTACTTTACTTATAATTTTCAATCTAGTTTATACACAATACTACAAAATAGTAACATACTCACATTTACTAGAGCATGTTGCCACACTTTAAATTATGAAGAATTAAAAAGTTCACACTTTAGAGCATGTTGCCACACTTTAAAGTGTGCGTGTGAAGCAATTGGGAATAACAAATATTCTCACACTTGTATGTGTGAAGCTTTATGAATATTTTTCACACTTTTAAGTGTGAGGGTTTTTAAACAATTTTTCACACTTTTAAATGTGAAGATTTTGATTTTGAAATAATTATTCACACTTTTAAATGTGAGATTGAAATTCTTCACACTTTTTAAGTGTGAGGATTTTGAAACAATTATTCACACTCTTAAGTTCACGGTTCCTAAAGTGTGAAGAAAAAATCGTGTAGAAATAACAAATTTGTTGTAGTGACAGTAACACTTAACTAATTTAAGCTTGCTTTAATGGTTTTGTTTTTAGTATGTGTTAGTTGTACATAATTGATATATGTTTTATGCTCCTTGCATGATGTTGTTTATTTTAGAATATTTAGTTTGTTATGGGCCTCATTATGATGTGCATGCTATTAGTTGTTATGGTTCTATATGTATGGGTTCTTTGCTATGTTTTTCACAGCGGAAAATTTATTTTGTTTGTCATTAGTGTAATTTTTCAATTTTATCGACTTAAAAACGATAAATCTCGAAACCCCACTATCTTCGTAATTTATTTAGTTGTTTTTCGGAAGTTACTAATTAAAACAGTTTGATATGGAAAAGATCTATATATGTTCAATTATTTTCCTGGTCCATTATAGGTTAATACTTAACTGATTGTATATTAGTTTTCTAAATTTATATTCATAACTTAACTGATTGTACTACGGACCTTGTATTGATGTGCTATGTCATAGTTTGCCATGCGCTATGAATGTTAAGTATGTTTTTATGTTATGTTTACTCTGTCAACTATTATGCAATGCTTATTTCTCTTTATGCTATATCTGTTTTCTTATACATATTTTCTTTATCGTGTGAATATTCTTTCTTTTAAGATTTTGTTTTTACCTAAATTGTTAGTGTGATTCTTTTATTGAAATTCTAATATCTATGTTTGTTATACTATTGAGTTATTTTGCTTTTGTTTATGTTTCATTTTTGAGTAAGTTGTAACGTGCTTAACCTGAATCTTATGGAAAGATTGGAGGTTATCACAATCAAAACACTAGAACTACTTAAATGAGAATGTAATTCAAAGTGAAATGATTACTGGATTTGTTATTCAAAGATAGAGTTTGTTACAAAGAGTTAAGAGAAATCATTCATCAAAGCTATCTTACAAAATGAAGAATGAAAGTATTTAAGCTATTACAAGATTGGCGGGAAAGTTAGTTGAGTGGGTTTGTTGACTGTTTGACTTGTCACGTGCAATGCACGTGACTCTCTGTTTCAGCATGTAACATTCCATCCTCCTTGAAAACTTCCTTGACCTCAAGGATCTAAGACAAATTCTGGAAACCTCTGCACCATGTCTTCTAACCTTTCCCATGTGGCATCCTCCTCTGAACCATTAGACCATTGAATCAAACCAAACACCACCAAGCGGTTGTTCTGCTTGACCATCTTCCTATCAAGTAACTTGAATGGACTAGCAGCTAACAATCCTTCTCCATCACAGGCAGGAAACTTTCCCATAGTAGCAGTACTTACATAACATGGTTTCAGTTGTAAAACATGAAAAACATTGTGTACTTTAGCATAAGCTGGTAGCTGCAACTGATATGCTACCCTGCCAATCCTCCCAATGACTTGAAAAGGACCAAAATTTTTTGATGAGAGTTTATGTTGCTTGCCCTGTCTTACTGTCAGTTGTCTATAAGGTTGTAACTTCAAATAGACCCAATCACCCACTTGAAATTCTCTGTCAGATCTTCTCTTATCAGCTTGTGATTTCATTCTATCCTGAGCTTTCTTCAAATTAAATTTGAGCAATTGCACCACTTGTTCTATGGCTTGTAAAGTTCTGTCTACAGCTTCCACAGGACTATCTTTTGCAATGTAGGGAATATGCAAAGGAGGCTTCTGACCATAAACAACTTCATATGGAGTGGTATCAATGGCTGAGTGATAGTTGGTATTATACCAATATTCTGCTAGTGACACCCATTTGACCCAATCCTTTGGTCTCTCACCTATCATACATCTGAGATATGTCTCCAAACATTTATTGACAATCTCAGTTTGACCATCACTCTGAGGATGATAAGCTGTGGACATCTTTAACTGCACTTGTAACATCTTGAAAAGAGACTGCCAAAAAGAACTCATGAAAATCTTATCTCTATCACTCACAATTGTCTTAGGAAGGCCATGTAACTTGTAAACATGATCCAAGAACAATTGAGCAACTTGTGAAGCTGTATAAGGATGTGGAATTGGCAAGAAATGGGCATACTTGGAAAGCCTGTCCACTACCACTAACAAAGCACTTTCCATGAGATAATGGCAAGGATTCAATGAAATCCATAGAGATATCCTGCCAAATTTGTTCTGGAATAGCCAAAGGTTGAAGTAGACCAGGATAAGCTGCCAAATCTGACTTGTTTCTTTGACACACATCACAACTCTAACCCATTCTTTAACCATCTTTCTCAGACCCTTCCAGTAGAAATAAGTTGTTAACCTTTTGGTTGTAGCTAGTACACCAGAATGACCCCCCACAGCAGACTCATGAAAGTGGTTAACCAACTTCTTTTTCAACTCTTCATCATTCCCCACCACCCACTTATCTTTTCTTCTCAACTGTCCATTGTGCCAAACATACTTACTAGTTGTCAAACTGCCACTTTACAAACCTTCTATAACTTTCTTTAGACTAGGATCAGTTAACCATGTGGACACAACCTTATCAAACAACTCATTAGAAGTTCCCACAGTCAATAAGGAGAATAACATACCTTGTCTTTTAATTCTAGACAAAGCATCAGCTGATATATTGTCTTTGCCTTTTCTGTACTCAATTTCATAGTCAAACCCCAATAATTTTGGCAACCACTTAGACTGAAATGGTGTGGTGATTCTTTGATCCAAAACATACTTCAAGCTAAAGTGATCAGTCTTGATTTTAAAGTGTCTATCCAAAAGGTAACCTCTCCATTTCTGCAGAGCTAAGACCACAGCCAAAAGCTCTTTTTCATAAGTAGATAAAGCCTTGTGTTTAGGAGCCAAGGTTTTACTTAAATAGGCTATTGGATGCCCACTTTGTTGCAACACTGCTCCTATACCAAACCCTGATGCATCAGTCTCTATCACAAATTCCTCATCAAAATTTGGCAAAGCCAACACCGGTGATTCACCCATAGCTTGTTTGAGCTGCTCAAATGTTGTTTGAGCTTGTGGAGACCAATGAAAAGCATTCTTCTTCAGCAACATGTTCAATGGTTGACTAATACTTGCATACCCTTTGACAAATCTTCTGTAATAACCAGTCAAACCCAAAAAAACTCTTAACTATTTCAAATTAGTTGGCACTAGCCAATTCTTCATTGCTTGTATCTTACTAGGATCTGTTGCTACCCCTTGTGCAGAAATAATATGGCCCAAGTACTCCACTTGTGTTGTGCCAAACACACATTTTGACTTTTTGGCAAACAACTTATTCTCCCTCATGACTTGCAGAACCATTTGAAGATGAGTAATGTGTTCATTCGTAGAAGAACTATACACTAGTATATCATCAAAAAATACTAGTCTAATTTTCTCAGAAAAGGTTTAAACACAGAGTTCATTAGAGCCTGAAAAGTGGAAGGAGCATTGGTTAAGCCAAAAGGCATAACCACAAACTCATAATGACCCTCATGTAATTTAAAAGCAGTTTTGTATACATCATCATCACACATCCTAATTTGATGGTATCCTGATCTGAGATCCAGTTTAGAAAATACCTGTGCTCCTTGCAACTCATCAATAAGCTCCTCAATAACTGGAATAGGAAACTTATCCTTCACAGTATGCTTGTTTAGTTGCCTATAATCAATACACATTCTCCAAGACCCATCCTTCTTTTTGACCATCACTATTAGTGAAGAAAAAGGACTATTGCTAGGCCTAATCACCCCTGACTCCATTAATTCATTGATCATTGCCTCAATAGTATCCTTTTGTGCAGGAGGATATCTATAAGGTCTCACATTGACACTGACATCTTATGATTTCAATGGAATTCTGTGATCAAAATGCCTATGTGGTGGTAATTCTTTTGGCATTTCAAACACATCAATGAACTCTACAAGCAGTGGTTCCAATTCCATCACTTTTGCATCATTTCCTTGAACAGGACACTGCATCAAATTCAAACTTGCAGACCCCATGTAGCACACAGTAGGCATCTGATGTTCCCCAATTTGAGACACCATATTTGACATCTGTTTCCCAGACATCTAAGCCAATTCAGATTGATGAGTACCCCTTAAAAGCACTTTCTGGCCTTCATATACAAATTTCATTGTTAGCTCTTGAAAATTCCATGAAATGGTACCCAGAGTAGATAACCATTGAACTCCAAGAACTAATTCACATCCTCCCAATGGTAACAAAATCACATATGTTTCAAACACCACACCTTGAATATTCCATTGAAAACCTTTAACCATATACTGACTTACTAGTTTTGTACCCCCAGCTACAGAAACTTGAAGAGGACAAGTACTTCTCAATCTACACCCCAACTTCTTAGCAGTGTAAATGTCCAAAAAATTATGTGTACTTCCTGAGTCCATTAAAATGTGCAACAAATGTCTTAAAACATGTCCCTTAACCCTCATTGTGTTATGAGTAGGCACACCAGACAATGCATTAAGTGAGATATGAGGCATACATTGTTGTTCTTCTTCTTCAATCACATATTGATTCTCCTCATTATCATTATCATTTTCTTCAAAATATTCCTCAAAATCCTCTTCCTCTCCTCCTTTTATCTCCAAAGTAAACAACTGACCTTCACATTTATGGCCTGGCATATACTTCTTATCACAATAAAAACAAAGATTCTTAGCTCTCTTATCAGCCAATTCCTTTTGAGTCAACTGTTTCCTAGGTGCAGGCATATAGTTCACAGGTTTTTTGGCCACATTCTGATTCACATAATGATTTGCAGGCATAGGTAAGGTTTGAGTCACATTCCTAGCAGGATAAGCCACATTTCTATTAACATTCCAATTGTTACCAAAATTTCTAGGATTTGATAACAATGGTGTATTCTTTTTCATCACTGCCAACCTAGCTTCTTCCATTTTTGACCAAGCAAACACATCAGGTAGACTTGTGGCATTTAACATTCTCATTAACATACCAATTTCCTCTTTCAAACCACCAATGTAAAGACTAATTGCTTGTTTCTCAGTCAATTCCACTTTATTCAATAAAGACTCAAAAGAATCTTGATATACCTGAATTGAAGTTGTTTGCCTGAGATTCTTTAATTCCATAAGTGCATCTTCAAACACAGAATCAAACCTTTTCTTGATTTGTCTTTCATACACATCCCAAGTGGCCACTTCACCATGTCTTTTCATGAACTGTTTATGCCAATTGAGTGCTCTATCAAACACATGCATAGACACCAATCTAATCCTCTGTTCATCATAATCTACATGATCCATAACAAAGAATTGATTCACCCTATACAACCATCCATTAACATCTTCACCATCAAATCTTGGGAATTCTACTTTTGTTAACCTCCCATATTGATGTCCATTTGAACCACCATTAGAATCACCATGATTATGACCACCATTACTGGTTCCTTCACCAGATCTCAACCTGGCCATCTCAAGATTCATCTCTTTCATCATTCTCTGCATTTCACCCATTGCTTGTTGAAGTGATTACATTGTAGGATCTTGATTTCTAGTTGTATTTCGTGTTTCCACCATTGGACCAAAAGTATTATCACTCATCAACAATGATTAATCACTGAAACAATGACTAATCACTGACCTACTGGGATAATGAAAATTGGTACTGTTCTGGGTTACTCAATCCCACTGCTGCTTGCCAGCTTGTTCAAGATAAGAAAATTTAACGAGAATTTCGGCTTATCTTGTGGCCGTACAATGGATTGACAGTAACCAAATGTAATCAGAACAGTGAAATCAGTGGTGGCTGATTTCTTGACCGGAATCTTGTTTTCTTGCCGGAATTACGCCGGAGAAGATAACGGAATATCAAGAAATGTCAATGTAACACTTCTTGGAAAAAAAAAGGGTGCCAAGAAAGGGCTCTTGATACCAATTGTAACGTGCTTAACCTGAATCTTATGGAAAGATTGGAGGTTATCACAATCAAAACACTAGAACTACTGAAATGAGAATGTAATTCAAAGTGAAATGATTACTGGATTTGTTATTCAAAGATAGAGTTTGTTACAAAGAGTTAAGAGAAATCATTCATCAAAGCTATCTTACAAAATGAAGAATGAAAGTATTTAAGCTATTACAAGATTGGCGGGAAAGTTAGTTGAGTGGGTTTGTTGATTGTTTGATTTGTCACGTGCAATGCACGTGACTCTCTGTTTCAGCATGTAACATAAGTATTTTGATTGTTATTTATTCGTTTTTGTTTTAATTAATAGTAGCATGCACAACTTCACTAATAACTATCTTGTTTGAATGGAGTCGTAATTTTCTTTCTTTACTTGTACTCGATGAGATATAAACTTACGTTTATCTATAGCTCTATGGCCTCCTATATATTTACATGCTCTTTGATCCAGTGACATTAAACAAGAATCTATTGATGGGCTGCAATCAAGTTAACAAGTTAAGGTTAGTAGGTTACCACTGCTCTCTCGTACAACTTACTTGAATTGGTCACAAACCTTTATTATACTTATAGACTCAAACACCGTTCATTCTTGTTCCGGCTTCAACTTAAACTCACAACCACTTAATTAATAGGTTATATAAGGTGGACTTAGATCTACACGTCAAATTCAAATTCAAGTTCAAGCTCATACACATAAAATTAAATTGAGCTCAAAATGTTTTAAAATATATGCTTTCATTTTATGAAAGGGTAATTACTTGAAATAAGTTCATGTAAATAAATAGATCATATTTATCATTGTCAATTGTGTGAAGAAACTTGGATGATGGAAGAAACCTCTATGAAAGATTGATTGGGATGTAACTGTTAGTGTTAGTGTCTGTGGACCAACAACTTTGAAGTATATGAGGGTTTAAGAAGACTTCAAATTGGAGGTAGGTTTTTAAGTTTAATTTTGTTGTCTACTAGTGTAGACTTTTGGCATATACGTGACGAAATTATGTCATGTAAGATTCCTTCATTAAATACAACTTTGAAGTATACATGTTACAACTGTCTCAAATTATGGTCACTGATATCTCATCTTTTGAGGTTATGAAGCACAAAACTACAGCTCTCCAAGTAAACTCATCTTGGTTTACAAAGTCATTTGTCAGTTCTGTTCCTTTCATCTGGTTGCCTTTTTAATGTTTTGGGCATGTATAAGCAATTATGCAAATGTCATGTAACATAAACTATTGTTCAGAAATATGAATTGCTTCATAAATAAAACTCACAAGTATATCTGTTACAATTTCCAAAACTATAACCAAAGACCACGTCTCATCTTTTGAGGATACGAGGCACAAAATTACACTTCTCATCATCTATACTCCCTGCAAAAATGATTAAAATTTTTGACTTTATAATTCCCAGACTATCATACGTTAGGAACAAGGGGCTTGAAGCCAAATAATGCACTACATTCAAATAAAAAACCAACAACGATTGAACACCCAATGATCTCTTTTGGCATGATTTCTGTCTTCTATGTATATTTTTATAAATTGGTTAAGTGCTTACAGAGCCAAAGTTGTACCGAACTGCATTATGGAAAACCAGGCTAGAAGTGAAATCCAAACATGTAGCAAGCCACAGAGAGACTTTGCATGTAATAACTTTTCCTCAATCAGTGCCTCAGAAGAAACTCTTCCTATAATAATGAAAGACTTCACAGACGTCTTCTTATATGTCGATAAGTACTTAAGTAGTACCCAAAAATCAAATTTTAACAGTAATAGAAATTGTGTAGTTCCTAAAAAGACTATTATGAAATTAAATTGGCAAACAGAATACCAATGCATTATTGGCCGAACGCGAGCAATCATTAGTCTTTAACATTAAAAGGATGACACGGGGCAGTCTATGCAGAAGTTGTGTGATTTGAGAAAAATATAGGGAAGCATACATCTACAAAACAAGAAAAAGGTTCTATTAGTCACAATAGAGCCATAACACTTGGGTATTAAGATACAGATGCTCACTTTTCATAACCAAGAGAATGAAACTAGAGCATTTGAAAATGAGACGATAAAATAGGTTATATAAGGTGGACTTAAATCTACTCGTCAAATTCAAATTCAAGTTCAAGCTCATACACATAAAATTAAATCGAGCTCAAAACCTTTTAAATGTTATGCTTGCATTTTATGAAAGGGTAATTACTTGAAATAAGTTCCTGTAAATAAATATATAATATCTATCATTGTCAATGATGTGAAGAAACTTGGATGATGGAAGAAACGTCTAAGAAAGGCTGGTTGGGATATACAAGTGTGTGTCAATCTCAATGCAGTGAAGAAAAGTCTAAGAAAGATTGATTGGGATGTAACTCTTTGTGAGTTTCTGGACCAACAATTTGAAGTATACTATGGGTTAAGAAGACTTCAAATTGGAAAGTAAACTCATGTGGTCTACAAGTCATTTGTCAATCCTTTCATCTGGTAAGTCTTGGGATGTAACTGAGTCTGTTTGTAAGTTGTGGACCAACAACTTTGAAGAATACAAGGGTTTAAGAAGACTTCAAACTAAACTCAATGCAGTAAAGAAACTTAAATGATGGAAGGAATATCTAAGAAAGGTTGTGGAATATAACTGCTTATGACCAACTTTTTTGAAGTATAAGAGGGTTTAAGAAGACTTCAAATTGGAGGTAGGGATAAAAAATAAAAGTTGTTGCCTACTAGCGTAGACTTCAAAGTAAACTCATCTTGGTCTACAAGTCATTTGTCAGTGCTTTTCCATTCATCTGGTGGTCCTTTTAATGTTTTGGGCATGTATACACAATTATGCAAATGTCATGTAACATAAACTATTGTTCAGAAATATGAATTGCTTCATAAATAAAACTCACAAGTATATCTGTTACAATTTCCAAAACTATAACCAAAGACCCACATCTCATCTTTTAAGGATACGAGGCACAAAATTACACTATTAGAATTGTCAGGTACTTTGTATAGACCATGATCCACTGATCCAGCAGTATCAGTTGTGGTTTTCTTCTTCCTGTAAACAACTAAACAGCATCAATAAGGAAAACATTGATCACTAGCAGCATTTAGTCCAGCAAGTGTGTGGTAGTTTACACTCAAATGCCAAAGGGTCAATAACATATAGAAATTTGCTCAAAAACAATAACAATCAAATGCCAGCAAGCGTCGGAATTTCGCAATTTGGGGGTTGATTTGCTGATTTCAGTAGATTTTAGTAGTAACCGAAGGAAATTACGTCGAAAGTGGCAAAACCGGACTTTATTTATTGAATTAGTACACGTTTAGTCCTAGAAAGACCGAAATTGTTTTTTCTGAGTTATTGACCACTGAGTTAACCTCAACTCGAATACCAAAACTTGGCCTTAGAAACTCAACTCGAGCTAAATTGAGTTTTAAATTGCAAGCTCAAACTCGACTCTTCTTTTCTAAAACTCAAGCTCGGTCGAACTTATACATAAAATTTTAGCTTGATAAGTCGACTAGACTTATTTCTTGTACGTATTATTGTATACAGTTAATGGTAATTAAGTGATTATATGTGTGTAAAAATTGAATTTAAGCTAAGCTTGATAAGGTTCGTGCGTAGCCTCACAAGTCAAGTATTTTAGAGCTCGAATTAGACAAACTCTACATGAGTAGCTCACCTCTTATAAAGCAAGTTGATTTTGAGTAGTTTGCAAGTCAATGTAGACATGTTTGACGCAATAAAAGAATCACCCAGGATGAAAGAGTATCAAAACGGTAACTTTTTAACTTGGAACAAGACATGTCCTTGGAAAATGAATCAGTCCATCCGAGTTTACCATATTCAGGAATGTTGCTACGTTGCATGACGAGCTTCTTCTAGATGTGATCCGTCTACCTACTACATCATGTTGTTAAGCATTTCTTTACAAGTCAATTTACATAACTACTTATGACATAACTTATCAATAGTTTAACAACGAAGAACAGGAGATATTGCATGCTGTTTCAAATACTAATTTTGTACAGAGACTAAATCAAACGAGACAAAATAGAGAAGGATAAGAAACATGGGGCTAATATAAGATTTGCCTCAGTCCTCACAATAAGAATCAAGAAAGTTTATACATATTGCACCAACACCTTACCATCTCTTGTAGCTTATCCACTAAACAATACACTGTAGATTCAAATACAATGTAGTTTCTTTTATGTACAGCCGTTTTGTTGGTGGTTATGAGCCCAGAGCAGGGTTAAGATAATCAAAGACCTAACTACGTACCAATGAAGGTTACCGGATATCACTTGGAATCGTGTTATTGTCACACCCCCAATTTACCTGACTTGCAGCGGAATGGAATACCTGGGGGTGTCTGTCATAGCACCACAGTTACAGTTACATTGAACGACCTAAAGTGTCGTTTGGAAAAATACTGCATTTGATCATTGAAATAATTCAGAGTTTACAAAATGAGGTCCCCAAAATGTGTTGCAAGTTTATGAAAACAAGTCATACTAGATCAAACGTTTACATAAGTGCATGAAATAATGATGAGACGCGTCGACTCCGCGACTCCATGAAGGTCCAAATGCATGTCACATGAGCTACCTTAGTAACCTGAAATACATTGCTAAAACGTCAACACGAATGTTGGTGAATTCCATAGGTTTGTAAAATGTACTGATGTACGGCCACCACAAGTAAAATGCAAGATAAAAATCTCGTGAAAATTGTACAATAGCCTTAAGCTCATGACACCGAAGCTATGACTGATGAAATTCTATGCCCCTCCCGAATGTTCTGCCGAAACATTCAAATGTAAAAGACATGACATGCATCCGCTTACTGTTGGTATCCACTACCACGGATGGAGGCGTCACCCTCGATAGATCTATCCACTCACTCTCGCTTAACGGTAAATTAACGGTTCATGATGTTACAGGGGACTTTTCACATGGCAAGGTAACTTAAGCTATGTACATGTTTGAATACTTGGGCTCGTACTGAAATAATTGATGCAATGTATTCCCCCCGTGGGATTTGAAAACAATCAAAAATGTTGAATTGAAAACGGGGCTATGAAAACTCACCTTAACTGATGAAACCATGATGAAATGAAATGAACACCAATGAACAATTTGCTGTCGTAACCCAATATGATGGTACCATGAACATGTACTGAGCTGAAAACAAGGCGCGCATACTAGCCGCAACCTAATATGAATGATGTACGATCTACTTTAGATCATGAAATGATGTTATGAACGTCCATGCACATGTTTACTATACCACTCTACTCTTTGAAAAACACTTGTTGTTACCAAAAGTATATATTCCAAGACTTAGGAAAATATTGCTATTAGAAAAATAAACTAGTTGTAATATATATACTTATATATATATCGTATGTACCAATGTTTGTGTTGAAATCCTCGGTTTGAAATCCTTGAAATAACGCCTTGTACTAATGAAAATATACTTGTAATCACTAATGCATCATTAGTTATGAAATTGGGTACTTGGTTAACATTTCTAGAAAATCTAGAATTTAGTACGTAGAAGTATTATTACTTCTATTGGTGACAAAACGGTCTCATAAAACCAGTCGTGAAATAGTGAATATTAAGAGTTACAAAAGAAGCTCGGTAGTTTTGAGAAGATTTTCACCATATCTAAAAAGTCACAGAAGTGAAGTTTGTCCATACAAGTCTCGATCATAAAGATAATTAGCCGTCAAGTGAGGTGTTTGGGCTGTTTTGGCAGATTCTGGGCAGTTTTCGGGAAAGTTTGGAAGTCCATAAGTTGTTCGTTATAAATCCTTTTGACAAACGGCTGGATGTTTTGAAAACTAGGCTGGGTGAACTAACTTTTTGTTAATGATGTAAATTTTCCTGAAATGAGTTTGTCAATGAGTAAATTGGCTCTCAACATGATGTCTTACAAAAACTGTTTCTACACTTGGTAATATTTTGCTAAAAAGCTGATGGAAATAAATAAAGTTTCGCCGATTTTGAAACGTGTATATCTTGGTCGTTATAAGTCCGTTTTACTTGTTCTTTATATCCACGGTTACGTCTTAGTATGTAGTAATATATTTTGGAAAGCTCGGCTCCTCCGGGTTACGTCTAAAGTCTCTTTTTGTACCATGAAAAACGTCCAACAGCAACTAAATTTCCAGAAAATACATTTCGTCTACAATCTTGCAAAAATCATAACTTCTTCATTATAAGCTCTTTTTAATCCGTTCTTTCGCCTACGGATTCGTTTTTGAAAGTATTTTCTAAAAATTTTGCCAAAGTTTCCTTGGTGTTTACTGATTTTCCAGATTTTTACAAAACGGGACAGCATGTATATATATTCGTTAGAAATCCATTTTTCATGTCCAAAACTAGTTTCTACTTCAACCAAATCTCTTGTAAACTTCACAAAGCTAATCTAATCCTACCATACACCTTCTTAGGGTGCCATGGACTCCTAACCAAGTTATTAGAGCTAGGGGATTCATAACAAATAAGTTAGGGTTTGTATGTTTGTTTTTAGCCAAAATAAAGTGTGGTATAGCTACTTGTACATGGTTTTTAGCATGATACTTATGTAATACATGTAAAAATAAGATGATCCATGAAAAAATAAAGATGAAAACTTACTTGATAAAATGAGATGATTAGATGGCTAGAAACCTTGGATTACTTGTGTTTTTCTTGATTGATTCTTGTTTAGAATGATAAAAGGAACAAGTTTGTAGCTTTAGCTTTTGAAAAACCATGGATGGATCATGGATTTTGGTCTTGGTCGTGGGTTGCAAAAGGGAAGAAGAAGAGAAGAACTTTGATCTTTCTTAAAAAGGTGTGTTATGATTTGTAATTTTTGTTAATGAAATGATTTTTGAGGTTTATTGTATAAAACTAGGAAATAAATGCACATGGTTAAAGGGTGTGGTCTTGGGGCCGGTTTTTGGTGTGAAAAGGAAGTAGCCAAAACGGTTTTGATCACTTAGAGAATATAGTGTAGCGTTAAGTGTTATTACGCGTTATTCGTTAAAATCGGGTACCGGGTTTAATAGCAATAAACGTTCACGAAGTTAACCGGGATGAAATAAAAGTTGTAATAATGATAAAAACATATTAAAAATATGTTGGGTACATTTACTGAGTGATCGGGTGATAAATGTTTAGTTTTAACGAAAACCGTCGTTATATTCATACGCGTACGTTATAAATAAAATAAATTTCCAAAATACTGGGTAACTGAATGTTATAACTTTTATGATGTTGAAATGGATATAAAAATATGTCGGGACCATTGTGGGAATATTTAGATATATTCGTCGTGTATAAACCGGGTGTTAACGTTTTACTATAAATACTTATACGTAAAAACGTTAAATGTACTGAATATAGAAATTTGAAAATCCTAAGAGTGGTATAACATGAAAATGCTGTTATGATGATATGCAGACTATCTCCAGTCCGTATGCAGTGTTCTCAACACTAATGAAATGAATTCGCACCTAACCCAACCCGGTTACGCGAATTTGAATACCCGTAAACTAAATTTACGATGAAATGTGTAATGCACGTGAATGATGAAATCTTTTCCCGCAATGAATAGTGTTCCGTGAATAGTAAATTTCCCAAAAGTTTCTCAGAATATCAAATTGACCTCGAAAACGATGAATAGTAAACTGATGAATAGTGTTTTGATGAATAGTGTTTGATGAATAGTGTTTTTCCAAAGTTCGGGAAATGACCTGAAATGACCTGAAATGGTGAGTTGTGACATTCTTCCCCTCTAAAAGGAACTTCGTCCCGAAGTTCAGTTTATGTTGGTCTCTGAAAACGTATTGGTGAAAAGGTGATGATATCCGAGAATTCCAGCGAACTCTAACGATCGGAATTCGACTCTGTTTCAACTGTTTGACCACACGGTCCATGATTTCTGTTGGTTCTCTTACAAGGTCTGAGATTGTCATTTGGGATGGATCCCTTCCAATGGAATCATGAGTGACTCATCTGAAAGTCATTTCTGGGGATCTGAAAATGTGAAATATGTTCGTGTAATCCTGTTGTTCTCTGGCAATGTTCAAATCTGACGGCCACTAGGCCTACCCTGTTTGAAATATAAATGGTCCAGTGTATATTGATGTAACTTTCCAAGTTTTCTGAACGATAACATGCCTTTCCTAGGCAGAACTTTCTGCATAACTCTGCAGAGCTTGAAGTTTTAATGGTTTATGACTTATTGAACTTGTAACTGATTCTTGACTTGTAGAAAATTTCTGGTTATCTCATGAATGCCTACTGAACTAGTGAGTTGAGCTTTTTCTGAGTTTGGCCCATCAATCGATGGTCTGCGCTTCTTAATGTTTTAAATGTGACAGTAGTAATATATACTGCTGAATTCTGCCAGAACTCAAGTTTGTATGCTAGTTGGTCGATTCTAAAATGAATCTTAAATAGTCCAATATGCTAAAGGTTCAACCTTTCTTGTTATCCAATTTGTATCATGCCAATCCAAAGCATAGCCTTTAACTTAGTTTGTTCTCTCACTTGAATCCGGATGGTTTGTTGTTCAGAATACTCAATCCAAATGATGTGTGTTATGTACCAACCTAACTCCTGCCAGTTTCCCGTTGTTGGTGTGATAACTATTGTTGTAGATGAATTTGATTTATGTTGAGTGATTAGTCCAACCATTTACAGGGTCAATCACTCATGCTCTGAGCATACCTTCCTATGTTTGAATTGTTCTCTCGCTTTGACCATCGTTCTGAGGGTGATAGGTGATGTTCACGTCTAAATGGGTTTCTGAAGGAAATCCTGAAATGAATACCTGAGGTCCAAGTTGAATCGGTTTCCTTAACAGGAAATACTGAAATGAGTACAATAAACCTTTGTGACTAATTCCATAACGTTCGGTCCTTCGAACTTGGCGTTATCTGAAGGGATAGAATATAGGTAACAATTTGATTCCTTGTGTTTTGTTCTAACGGATGATAATACATATGTCTTTCTTTGTCTAGTGGGTTTGATCTCCACTACTGATGTTCGTGATTAATTTGTGATGTTCCTCCTAATTCCTTCATCACATATTCCAAATATTCTCTATTGTCAAGTCACAAATCCTAAATGCATAAGCGATGTTGTAGGGAAGTTCGTTCTGGAAATTTGTCTCGCGATTATGAGTTTTTAGTTGAAATCCTTTTCTGAATAAACGAATTTTAGAAAAATGGAGCAAATGATTTACTGAGTAATATTTTCCTCGATGATTCAAAATCCAGTAGTTATGAAGTAGAAAAATGTTTTCAAACATGTTGTGATTAAGACTGCTTACCAAAGTTTGATGTTTATGTATATTTCTCATTGTACCATAGTGTTGCTAAAGATTGACCAAAAAGGATCGCACTTGTTCAAAATAGGAATTTCAGAAATCATTTTTCCACAAGGTATGTGATTTATGTAAACGCATCAACTTTATTTAAAAGTGAAAACACTGAAAAGGATAAAATGATAGAATAGGAAATGTTCGCTTAAATGCATAGATGTCTAACACTTAGTTCCTGAGGTTGGATAATGTCTATTGGTGGTTATCTGGCATAACTACAAGCATAGGCATTTAGACTAACTTAAGTCCTGAAATAGTTCATCGTTGTAATTGGCAAGACGAAGGTATCACTTGATGTTGTGTCGATGAATGTCTATTCTGTTTTCCCATGTAGATGAGGAGATATGTTCTGGCTTGATCCCTTGCTTGGTATGAGGGTGAGGTTATCTGAAATTTCTAGTGACATAAGGCCTTAGAGGAAATTACATCGATATTCTTGATTCAAACAATTGTCCTTTGTGAAAACTTACTGCAGGAAAGTTTATGTATGGACGAGGCCATGTTTAAATAAAATGCTCTACAGTCTCAATTAGAAGCTTGGTTTATTTCTATTGTGTTGTCCTGCGGACATTTATTGAGTTCAATCCTGTAGCTCAGTATAGCTAGTACCCTTGAAAAATGACATTGGACAACTAAGTCAGAGATGGTGATTCGGATAGTCTCGCAGTATCTTAGGATTGTTGTTGAGTTATGAATTCTCTCACTATATACTTCTAGTCCTGGTTACTAGTTCTGTACTCCTTTCATTGCTTTTATTGTATAAAGGAATCCTGCATGTAATTGATATGGAAAGTCTCTTCTAGGAAAATCAATGGGAAAATCCAACTTAATGGCTAAGTGAGTGACAGGTAGGGTAAGTATCCAAGGATAGTTCGGCAAAATGGATGTTTATGAATGAGTTCCTTTGTTTACAAAACTTTTGGATGAAGATTGTTATTACAATCCTTTGAAAAGGAAATTATTTCCTTCATGGCATAATCCTTCCTGAATTTTACATAGGTGATCAGGCTATGTATAATTGAGGACTAATGATGCGATGTTGGATTTTGTCAAAATATCATAACTTTTCTCAAAAGTTTTAGACGGTGTTCAACGCATTGTTATAAAAATGGTATCCTGATGTTTCCTTTCAAGTAACATGAAAATTGCTTCGCGTAATAATAGTAAATACTTGGTGTAATGACAGAAAAATCAATGTATAGGATGGTAATAAAA
Source organism: Artemisia argyi (assembly GCA_030686995.1). NCBI lineage: Eukaryota > Viridiplantae > Streptophyta > Magnoliopsida > Asterales > Asteraceae > Artemisia > Artemisia argyi. Next base: position 153,872,430 of record CM060709.1, on the reverse strand, counting down.
TAGCTTGAATGGTGTATTGGATACGTGGGTGAATCTTGTCGAATGGTAATAGTCTACTAATTCGTCAAAAACGAAATCAACCTAATTCCTGATGAGACAATGCTATAATGTTGCGAAACGTTTGAAGTCTGAGCAATCGGGATAGAAAATGGAGTAAATGATGGTTATGATTATCACCTAGGTAACAAAGGATAGATACTACATTGGATAGGAAAGTGCTTAATACCACTAGGTCATGTCATTGTACCAACGGTAAGTACAAAAGGAAAGATACAACCCTAAAGGGCTCGAACTACGGTTTATATATCGAAACAAGGCTCCTCCTACTGAAGCATTGTTGTTCCACTTCCTCTTGTTGTCACTGTTGTTTCCTGATGTCTCGGTGTGAACTATGAGTTCCTTTGCCTCGATCGCCATTTTGATAATGTACTTTTCAAGTTTCTTGCTTTCCGGTTCATCCATTGCAGGACCTAGTCGTGTTGATTCATAAAAATGAGTAATGTACTCGTCAATCATCATTTCCTACCATGGTAAAGTTTAGTGTTTCCTGTTCTTTTGTTCGTAATTCACTTCCTACACAAAATGTTATACCCATCATCCTACTTAGTTTCTCCCAAGAGTGTGAGTAGGCAGTATCAACTCCTACCATCTTAATATGTTTGGTCCACCATTCCTGGGCATGATTTTTGAAAGGTGCATGTGGCGAACTTAACCTTGTATTCCTTACGACAGTCGCCACATTGAAATATTGTTTCTATGTCTTCGAACCATTTGAGAAGTTCCTTTGTGTTTCTAATTCCGCTAAAGGAGGGAGGATTGCACCCCATAAATTCCACGTGAGTAAGTTCCTTAGTGAGGGCGGTGACTATGTTCCACACCTTCTGTGGCTAGGATAATCGTAAAAGCTAGTGAGGATATAAGTCTGGGCCAGGGACTTCCTGGTGTCCCTCTGTGTGAAATCAGGTTTGTGGCATCATAAGGTTGGGATAGTCCTGAAGTGATATCTGAAGTTGTGCATTTATCAAATCTTAGATAATGTAGGTTCTGAACCATTCCTGAAGAATCTGCGGATGTTTCTGTTGAGTCCGTGTTATTGGTATTATCTACTAGATGTCATCTAGTTCATGGCAAGTGGGAACGGAAAAGGAAATGACAATGATGGTACTAGCGAATGGAATACTACCCTCTTTCGCGCTACCTCGCGACATCCAAAAGGTAAAACTAAAGTACACACTGTGGGAAGGCCAATAGTGTAATAAGTAACTGATGGTGGTGATAGTACCTGAATAGTAAGTGCCCTACTAGTGATGGAAAGAAAACACACTATCTTCCTTGCAATAAGCATCCTAATAAGTCCATTAAGATTAATTCTGAATACACTACCAAAAGGCATTCTATGTACGGGCTGAATGATAGGAAAACCCTGTTCCTATGGCAAATCAATAGTACTAATGGTGGTGTAAATGCAACTGATGGTATAATGGTAGTGGAAGATGACAAGGCATCTTCAATGTTGGAATCCGATAAAAGGATGTCAGGGTGAGTATCTGAAGACATGTCACTTGTGAACCAGGTCAATAAAATGATATATATATATACGGACATGAGTATAAATAACTCGCACAGGGTATGTATAAAACAACATGTATCATGATTATGCACTTATGATGAAATGATGAGATGCTATGATGATGCGGTTATAGTCTAGGGTCCAAGATACATCCTAGTTCGCTATAACCTTAGCTCTGATGCCAATCTGTCACACCCCCAATTTACCTGACTTGCAGCGGAATGGAATACCTGGGGGTGTCTGTCATAGCACCACAGTTACAGTTACATTGAACGACCTAAAGTGTCGTTTGGAAAAATACTGCATTTGATCATTGAAATAATTCAGAGTTTACAAAATGAGGTCCCCAAAATGTGTTGCAAGTTTATGAAAACAAGTCATACTAGATCAAACGTTTACATAAGTGCATGAAATAATGATGAGACGCGTCGACTCCGCGACTCCATGAAGGTCCAAATGCATGTCACATGAGCTACCTTAGTAACCTGAAATACATTGCTAAAACGTCAACACGAATGTTGGTGAATTCCATAGGTTTGTAAAATGTACTGATGTACGGCCACCACAAGTAAAATGCAAGATAAAAATCTCGTGAAAATTGTACAATAGCCTTAAGCTCATGACACCGAAGCTATGACTGATGAAATTCTATGCCCCTCCCGAATGTTCTGCCGAAACATTCAAATGTAAAAGACATGACATGCATCCGCTTACTGTTGGTATCCACTACCACGGATGGAGGCGTCACCCTCGATAGATCTATCCACTCACTCTCGCTTAACGGTAAATTAACGGTTCATGATGTTACAGGGGACTTTTCACATGGCAAGGTAACTTAAGCTATGTACATGTTTGAATACTTGGGCTCGTACTGAAATAATTGATGCAATGTATTCCCCCCGTGGGATTTGAAAACAATCAAAAATGTTGAATTGAAAACGGGGCTATGAAAACTCACCTTAACTGATGAAACCATGATGAAATGAAATGAACACCAATGAACAATTTGCTGTCGTAACCCAATATGATGGTACCATGAACATGTACTGAGCTGAAAACAAGGCGCGCATACTAGCCGCAACCTAATATGAATGATGTACGATCTACTTTAGATCATGAAATGATGTTATGAACGTCCATGCACATGTTTACTATACCACTCTACTCTTTGAAAAACACTTGTTGTTACCAAAAGTATATATTCCAAGACTTAGGAAAATATTGCTATTAGAAAAATAAACTAGTTGTAATATATATACTTATATATATATCGTATGTACCAATGTTTGTGTTGAAATCCTCGGTTTGAAATCCTTGAAATAACGCCTTGTACTAATGAAAATATACTTGTAATCACTAATGCATCATTAGTTATGAAATTGGGTACTTGGTTAACATTTCTAGAAAATCTAGAATTTAGTACGTAGAAGTATTATTACTTCTATTGGTGACAAAACGGTCTCATAAAACCAGTCGTGAAATAGTGAATATTAAGAGTTAGAAAAGAAGCTCGGTAGTTTTGAGAAGATTTTCACCATATCTAAAAAGTCACAGAAGTGAAGTTTGTCCATACAAGTCTCGATCATAAAGATAATTAGCCGTCAAGTGAGGTGTTTGGGCTGTTTTGGCAGATTCTGGGCAGTTTTCGGGAAAGTTTGGAAGTCCATAAGTTGTTCGTTATAAATCCTTTTGACAAACGGCTGGATGTTTTGAAAACTAGGCTGGGTGAACTAACTTTTTGTTAATGATGTAAATTTTCCTGAAATGAGTTTGTCAATGAGTAAATTGGCTCTCAACATGATGTCTTACAAAAACTGTTTCTACACTTGGTAATATTTTGCTAAAAAGCTGATGGAAATAAATAAAGTTTCGCCGATTTTGAAACGTGTATATCTTGGTCGTTATAAGTCCGTTTTACTTGTTCTTTATATCCACGGTTACGTCTTAGTATGTAGTAATATATTTTGGAAAGCTCGGCTCCTCCGGGTTACGTCTAAAGTCTCTTTTTGTACCATGAAAAACGTCCAACAGCAACTAAATTTCCAGAAAATACATTTCGTCTACAATCTTGCAAAAATCATAACTTCTTCATTATAAGCTCTTTTTAATCCGTTCTTTCGCCTACGGATTCGTTTTTGAAAGTATTTTCTAAAAATTTTGCCAAAGTTTCCTTGGTGTTTACTGATTTTCCAGATTTTTACAAAACGGGACAGCATGTATATATATTCGTTAGAAATCCATTTTTCATGTCCAAAACTAGTTTCTACTTCAACCAAATCTCTTGTAAACTTCACAAAGCTAATCTAATCCTACCATACACCTTCTTAGGGTGCCATGGACTCCTAACCAAGTTATTAGAGCTAGGGGATTCATAACAAATAAGTTAGGGTTTGTATGTTTGTTTTTAGCCAAAATAAAGTGTGGTATAGCTACTTGTACATGGTTTTTAGCATGATACTTATGTAATACATGTAAAAATAAGATGATCCATGAAAAAATAAAGATGAAAACTTACTTGATAAAATGAGATGATTAGATGGCTAGAAACCTTGGATTACTTGTGTTTTTCTTGATTGATTCTTGTTTAGAATGATAAAAGGAACAAGTTTGTAGCTTTAGCTTTTGAAAAACCATGGATGGATCATGGATTTTGGTCTTGGTCGTGGGTTGCAAAAGGGAAGAAGAAGAGAAGAACTTTGATCTTTCTTAAAAAGGTGTGTTATGATTTGTAATTTTTGTTAATGAAATGATTTTTGAGGTTTATTGTATAAAACTAGGAAATAAATGCACATGGTTAAAGGGTGTGGTCTTGGGGCCGGTTTTTGGTGTGAAAAGGAAGTAGCCAAAACGGTTTTGATCACTTAGAGAATATAGTGTAGCGTTAAGTGTTATTACGCGTTATTCGTTAAAATCGGGTACCGGGTTTAATAGCAATAAACGTTCACGAAGTTAACCGGGATGAAATAAAAGTTGTAATAATGATAAAAACATATTAAAAATATGTTGGGTACATTTACTGAGTGATCGGGTGATAAATGTTTAGTTTTAACGAAAACCGTCGTTATATTCATACGCGTACGTTATAAATAAAATAAATTTCCAAAATACTGGGTAACTGAATGTTATAACTTTTATGATGTTGAAATGGATATAAAAATATGTCGGGACCATTGTGGGAATATTTAGATATATTCGTCGTGTATAAACCGGGTGTTAACGTTTTACTATAAATACTTATACGTAAAAACGTTAAATGTACTGAATATAGAAATTTGAAAATCCTAAGAGTGGTATAACATGAAAATGCTGTTATGATGATATGCAGACTATCTCCAGTCCGTATGCAGTGTTCTCAACACTAATGAAATGAATTCGCACCTAACCCAACCCGGTTACGCGAATTTGAATACCCGTAAACTAAATTTACGATGAAATGTGTAATGCACGTGAATGATGAAATCTTTTCCCGCAATGAATAGTGTTCCGTGAATAGTAAATTTCCCAAAAGTTTCTCAGAATATCAAATTGACCTCGAAAACGATGAATAGTAAACTGATGAATAGTGTTTTGATGAATAGTGTTTGATGAATAGTGTTTTTCCAAAGTTCGGGAAATGACCTGAAATGACCTGAAATGGTGAGTTGTGACATTCTTCCCCTCTAAAAGGAACTTCGTCCCGAAGTTCAGTTTATGTTGGTCTCTGAAAACGTATTGGTGAAAAGGTGATGATATCCGAGAATTCCAGCGAACTCTAACGATCGGAATTCGACTCTGTTTCAACTGTTTGACCACACGGTCCATGATTTCTGTTGGTTCTCTTACAAGGTCTGAGATTGTCATTTGGGATGGATCCCTTCCAATGGAATCATGAGTGACTCATCTGAAAGTCATTTCTGGGGATCTGAAAATGTGAAATATGTTCGTGTAATCCTGTTGTTCTCTGGCAATGTTCAAATCTGACGGCCACTAGGCCTACCCTGTTTGAAATATAAATGGTCCAGTGTATATTGATGTAACTTTCCAAGTTTTCTGAACGATAACATGCCTTTCCTAGGCAGAACTTTCTGCATAACTCTGCAGAGCTTGAAGTTTTAATGGTTTATGACTTATTGAACTTGTAACTGATTCTTGACTTGTAGAAAATTTCTGGTTATCTCATGAATGCCTACTGAACTAGTGAGTTGAGCTTTTTCTGAGTTTGGCCCATCAATCGATGGTCTGCGCTTCTTAATGTTTTAAATGTGACAGTAGTAATATATACTGCTGAATTCTGCCAGAACTCAAGTTTGTATGCTAGTTGGTCGATTCTAAAATGAATCTTAAATAGTCCAATATGCTAAAGGTTCAACCTTTCTTGTTATCCAATTTGTATCATGCCAATCCAAAGCATAGCCTTTAACTTAGTTTGTTCTCTCACTTGAATCCGGATGGTTTGTTGTTCAGAATACTCAATCCAAATGATGTGTGTTATGTACCAACCTAACTCCTGCCAGTTTCCCGTTGTTGGTGTGATAACTATTGTTGTAGATGAATTTGATTTATGTTGAGTGATTAGTCCAACCATTTACAGGGTCAATCACTCATGCTCTGAGCATACCTTCCTATGTTTGAATTGTTCTCTCGCTTTGACCATCGTTCTGAGGGTGATAGGTGATGTTCACGTCTAAATGGGTTTCTGAAGGAAATCCTGAAATGAATACCTGAGGTCCAAGTTGAATCGGTTTCCTTAACAGGAAATACTGAAATGAGTACAATAAACCTTTGTGACTAATTCCATAACGTTCGGTCCTTCGAACTTGGCGTTATCTGAAGGGATAGAATATAGGTAACAATTTGATTCCTTGTGTTTTGTTCTAACGGATGATAATACATATGTCTTTCTTTGTCTAGTGGGTTTGATCTCCACTACTGATGTTCGTGATTAATTTGTGATGTTCCTCCTAATTCCTTCATCACATATTCCAAATATTCTCTATTGTCAAGTCACAAATCCTAAATGCATAAGCGATGTTGTAGGGAAGTTCGTTCTGGAAATTTGTCTCGCGATTATGAGTTTTTAGTTGAAATCCTTTTCTGAATAAACGAATTTTAGAAAAATGGAGCAAATGATTTACTGAGTAATATTTTCCTCGATGATTCAAAATCCAGTAGTTATGAAGTAGAAAAATGTTTTCAAACATGTTGTGATTAAGACTGCTTACCAAAGTTTGATGTTTATGTATATTTCTCATTGTACCATAGTGTTGCTAAAGATTGACCAAAAAGGATCGCACTTGTTCAAAATAGGAATTTCAGAAATCATTTTTCCACAAGGTATGTGATTTATGTAAACGCATCAACTTTATTTAAAAGTGAAAACACTGAAAAGGATAAAATGATAGAATAGGAAATGTTCGCTTAAATGCATAGATGTCTAACACTTAGTTCCTGAGGTTGGATAATGTCTATTGGTGGTTATCTGGCATAACTACAAGCATAGGCATTTAGACTAACTTAAGTCCTGAAATAGTTCATCGTTGTAATTGGCAAGACGAAGGTATCACTTGATGTTGTGTCGATGAATGTCTATTCTGTTTTCCCATGTAGATGAGGAGATATGTTCTGGCTTGATCCCTTGCTTGGTATGAGGGTGAGGTTATCTGAAATTTCTAGTGACATAAGGCCTTAGAGGAAATTACATCGATATTCTTGATTCAAACAATTGTCCTTTGTGAAAACTTACTGCAGGAAAGTTTATGTATGGACGAGGCCATGTTTAAATAAAATGCTCTACAGTCTCAATTAGAAGCTTGGTTTATTTCTATTGTGTTGTCCTGCGGACATTTATTGAGTTCAATCCTGTAGCTCAGTATAGCTAGTACCCTTGAAAAATGACATTGGACAACTAAGTCAGAGATGGTGATTCGGATAGTCTCGCAGTATCTTAGGATTGTTGTTGAGTTATGAATTCTCTCACTATATACTTCTAGTCCTGGTTACTAGTTCTGTACTCCTTTCATTGCTTTTATTGTATAAAGGAATCCTGCATGTAATTGATATGGAAAGTCTCTTCTAGGAAAATCAATGGGAAAATCCAACTTAATGGCTAAGTGAGTGACAGGTAGGGTAAGTATCCAAGGATAGTTCGGCAAAATGGATGTTTATGAATGAGTTCCTTTGTTTACAAAACTTTTGGATGAAGATTGTTATTACAATCCTTTGAAAAGGAAATTATTTCCTTCATGGCATAATCCTTCCTGAATTTTACATAGGTGATCAGGCTATGTATAATTGAGGACTAATGATGCGATGTTGGATTTTGTCAAAATATCATAACTTTTCTCAAAAGTTTTAGACGGTGTTCAACGCATTGTTATAAAAATGGTATCCTGATGTTTCCTTTCAAGTAACATGAAAATTGCTTCGCGTAATAATAGTAAATACTTGGTGTAATGACAGAAAAATCAATGTATAGGATGGTAATAAAATAGCTTGAATGGTGTATTGGATACGTGGGTGAATCTTGTCGAATGGTAATAGTCTACTAATTCGTCAAAAACGAAATCAACCTAATTCCTGATGAGACAATGCTATAATGTTGCGAAACGTTTGAAGTCTGAGCAATCGGGATAGAAAATGGAGTAAATGATGGTTATGATTATCACCTAGGTAACAAAGGATAGATACTACATTGGATAGGAAAGTGCTTAATACCACTAGGTCATGTCATTGTACCAACGGTAAGTACAAAAGGAAAGATACAACCCTAAAGGGCTCGAACTACGGTTTATATATCGAAACAAGGCTCCTCCTACTGAAGCATTGTTGTTCCACTTCCTCTTGTTGTCACTGTTGTTTCCTGATGTCTCGGTGTGAACTATGAGTTCCTTTGCCTCGATCGCCATTTTGATAATGTACTTTTCAAGTTTCTTGCTTTCCGGTTCATCCATTGCAGGACCTAGTCGTGTTGATTCATAAAAATGAGTAATGTACTCGTCAATCATCATTTCCTACCATGGTAAAGTTTAGTGTTTCCTGTTCTTTTGTTCGTAATTCACTTCCTACACAAAATGTTATACCCATCATCCTACTTAGTTTCTCCCAAGAGTGTGAGTAGGCAGTATCAACTCCTACCATCTTAATATGTTTGGTCCACCATTCCTGGGCATGATTTTTGAAAGGTGCATGTGGCGAACTTAACCTTGTATTCCTTACGACAGTCGCCACATTGAAATATTGTTTCTATGTCTTCGAACCATTTGAGAAGTTCCTTTGTGTTTCTAATTCCGCTAAAGGAGGGAGGATTGCACCCCATAAATTCCACGTGAGTAAGTTCCTTAGTGAGGGCGGTGACTATGTTCCACACCTTCTGTGGCTAGGATAATCGTAAAAGCTAGTGAGGATATAAGTCTGGGCCAGGGACTTCCTGGTGTCCCTCTGTGTGAAATCAGGTTTGTGGCATCATAAGGTTGGGATAGTCCTGAAGTGATATCTGAAGTTGTGCATTTATCAAATCTTAGATAATGTAGGTTCTGAACCATTCCTGAAGAATCTGCGGATGTTTCTGTTGAGTCCGTGTTATTGGTATTATCTACTAGATGTCATCTAGTTCATGGCAAGTGGGAACGGAAAAGGAAATGACAATGATGGTACTAGCGAATGGAATACTACCCTCTTTCGCGCTACCTCGCGACATCCAAAAGGTAAAACTAAAGTACACACTGTGGGAAGGCCAATAGTGTAATAAGTAACTGATGGTGGTGATAGTACCTGAATAGTAAGTGCCCTACTAGTGATGGAAAGAAAACACACTATCTTCCTTGCAATAAGCATCCTAATAAGTCCATTAAGATTAATTCTGAATACACTACCAAAAGGCATTCTATGTACGGGCTGAATGATAGGAAAACCCTGTTCCTATGGCAAATCAATAGTACTAATGGTGGTGTAAATGCAACTGATGGTATAATGGTAGTGGAAGATGACAAGGCATCTTCAATGTTGGAATCCGATAAAAGGATGTCAGGGTGAGTATCTGAAGACATGTCACTTGTGAACCAGGTCAATAAAATGATATATATATATACGGACATGAGTATAAATAACTCGCACAGGGTATGTATAAAACAACATGTATCATGATTATGCACTTATGATGAAATGATGAGATGCTATGATGATGCGGTTATAGTCTAGGGTCCAAGATACATCCTAGTTCGCTATAACCTTAGCTCTGATGCCAATCTGTCACACCCCCAATTTACCTGACTTGCAGCGGAATGGAATACCTGGGGGTGTCTGTCATAGCACCACAGTTACAGTTACATTGAACGACCTAAAGTGTCGTTTGGAAAAATACTGCATTTGATCATTGAAATAATTCAGAGTTTACAAAATGAGGTCCCCAAAATGTGTTGCAAGTTTATGAAAACAAGTCATACTAGATCAAACGTTTACATAAGTGCATGAAATAATGATGAGACGCGTCGACTCCGCGACTCCATGAAGGTCCAAATGCATGTCACATGAGCTACCTTAGTAACCTGAAATACATTGCTAAAACGTCAACACGAATGTTGGTGAATTCCATAGGTTTGTAAAATGTACTGATGTACGGCCACCACAAGTAAAATGCAAGATAAAAATCTCGTGAAAATTGTACAATAGCCTTAAGCTCATGACACCGAAGCTATGACTGATGAAATTCTATGCCCCTCCCGAATGTTCTGCCGAAACATTCAAATGTAAAAGACATGACATGCATCCGCTTACTGTTGGTATCCACTACCACGGATGGAGGCGTCACCCTCGATAGATCTATCCACTCACTCTCGCTTAACGGTAAATTAACGGTTCATGATGTTACAGGGGACTTTTCACATGGCAAGGTAACTTAAGCTATGTACATGTTTGAATACTTGGGCTCGTACTGAAATAATTGATGCAATGTATTCCCCCCGTGGGATTTGAAAACAATCAAAAATGTTGAATTGAAAACGGGGCTATGAAAACTCACCTTAACTGATGAAACCATGATGAAATGAAATGAACACCAATGAACAATTTGCTGTCGTAACCCAATATGATGGTACCATGAACATGTACTGAGCTGAAAACAAGGCGCGCATACTAGCCGCAACCTAATATGAATGATGTACGATCTACTTTAGATCATGAAATGATGTTATGAACGTCCATGCACATGTTTACTATACCACTCTACTCTTTGAAAAACACTTGTTGTTACCAAAAGTATATATTCCAAGACTTAGGAAAATATTGCTATTAGAAAAATAAACTAGTTGTAATATATATACTTATATATATATCGTATGTACCAATGTTTGTGTTGAAATCCTCGGTTTGAAATCCTTGAAATAACGCCTTGTACTAATGAAAATATACTTGTAATCACTAATGCATCATTAGTTATGAAATTGGGTACTTGGTTAACATTTCTAGAAAATCTAGAATTTAGTACGTAGAAGTATTATTACTTCTATTGGTGACAAAACGGTCTCATAAAACCAGTCGTGAAATAGTGAATATTAAGAGTTAGAAAAGAAGCTCGGTAGTTTTGAGAAGATTTTCACCATATCTAAAAAGTCACAGAAGTGAAGTTTGTCCATACAAGTCTCGATCATAAAGATAATTAGCCGTCAAGTGAGGTGTTTGGGCTGTTTTGGCAGATTCTGGGCAGTTTTCGGGAAAGTTTGGAAGTCCATAAGTTGTTCGTTATAAATCCTTTTGACAAACGGCTGGATGTTTTGAAAACTAGGCTGGGTGAACTAACTTTTTGTTAATGATGTAAATTTTCCTGAAATGAGTTTGTCAATGAGTAAATTGGCTCTCAACATGATGTCTTACAAAAACTGTTTCTACACTTGGTAATATTTTGCTAAAAAGCTGATGGAAATAAATAAAGTTTCGCCGATTTTGAAACGTGTATATCTTGGTCGTTATAAGTCCGTTTTACTTGTTCTTTATATCCACGGTTACGTCTTAGTATGTAGTAATATATTTTGGAAAGCTCGGCTCCTCCGGGTTACGTCTAAAGTCTCTTTTTGTACCATGAAAAACGTCCAACAGCAACTAAATTTCCAGAAAATACATTTCGTCTACAATCTTGCAAAAATCATAACTTCTTCATTATAAGCTCTTTTTAATCCGTTCTTTCGCCTACGGATTCGTTTTTGAAAGTATTTTCTAAAAATTTTGCCAAAGTTTCCTTGGTGTTTACTGATTTTCCAGATTTTTACAAAACGGGACAGCATGTATATATATTCGTTAGAAATCCATTTTTCATGTCCAAAACTAGTTTCTACTTCAACCAAATCTCTTGTAAACTTCACAAAGCTAATCTAATCCTACCATACACCTTCTTAGGGTGCCATGGACTCCTAACCAAGTTATTAGAGCTAGGGGATTCATAACAAATAAGTTAGGGTTTGTATGTTTGTTTTTAGCCAAAATAAAGTGTGGTATAGCTACTTGTACATGGTTTTTAGCATGATACTTATGTAATACATGTAAAAATAAGATGATCCATGAAAAAATAAAGATGAAAACTTACTTGATAAAATGAGATGATTAGATGGCTAGAAACCTTGGATTACTTGTGTTTTTCTTGATTGATTCTTGTTTAGAATGATAAAAGGAACAAGTTTGTAGCTTTAGCTTTTGAAAAACCATGGATGGATCATGGATTTTGGTCTTGGTCGTGGGTTGCAAAAGGGAAGAAGAAGAGAAGAACTTTGATCTTTCTTAAAAAGGTGTGTTATGATTTGTAATTTTTGTTAATGAAATGATTTTTGAGGTTTATTGTATAAAACTAGGAAATAAATGCACATGGTTAAAGGGTGTGGTCTTGGGGCCGGTTTTTGGTGTGAAAAGGAAGTAGCCAAAACGGTTTTGATCACTTAGAGAATATAGTGTAGCGTTAAGTGTTATTACGCGTTATTCGTTAAAATCGGGTACCGGGTTTAATAGCAATAAACGTTCACGAAGTTAACCGGGATGAAATAAAAGTTGTAATAATGATAAAAACATATTAAAAATATGTTGGGTACATTTACTGAGTGATCGGGTGATAAATGTTTAGTTTTAACGAAAACCGTCGTTATATTCATACGCGTACGTTATAAATAAAATAAATTTCCAAAATACTGGGTAACTGAATGTTATAACTTTTATGATGTTGAAATGGATATAAAAATATGTCGGGACCATTGTGGGAATATTTAGATATATTCGTCGTGTATAAACCGGGTGTTAACGTTTTACTATAAATACTTATACGTAAAAACGTTAAATGTACTGAATATAGAAATTTGAAAATCCTAAGAGTGGTATAACATGAAAATGCTGTTATGATGATATGCAGACTATCTCCAGTCCGTATGCAGTGTTCTCAACACTAATGAAATGAATTCGCACCTAACCCAACCCGGTTACGCGAATTTGAATACCCGTAAACTAAATTTACGATGAAATGTGTAATGCACGTGAATGATGAAATCTTTTCCCGCAATGAATAGTGTTCCGTGAATAGTAAATTTCCCAAAAGTTTCTCAGAATATCAAATTGACCTCGAAAACGATGAATAGTAAACTGATGAATAGTGTTTTGATGAATAGTGTTTGATGAATAGTGTTTTTCCAAAGTTCGGGAAATGACCTGAAATGGTGAGTTGTGACAGTTATCACTTTCCAAAGTAAACTATTCGACCCTAATGCATGGGTAGCACGAATATCTACTTGGGATAAGACCAAATGTTGTTAGTGATTTAGGCACAAATCAATAACCCTTCGTGTATAAGTGTTATATGTTTTCTGTGTTCCTTCATGCATAATATGATTTCCTATTTATAAGAAGATACTCATGGCTAGTCAAATGGAATTATGAGAATTAATCGGCCCATTAATCTCCACATAATTATCCCCATTATAGCCTAAAATAGTGGTTACTTGACCAGTTAAACGAGGTCATAAGTGTAGATGTAACTGCCATTTGAATAGGTCAAATCAGTTACATATTCATCAGCAGAATCCACTTATCAGGAACATGAATAACATTAAACAAAGTTACAATCTCTCCAGAACTAAAACTAAGATCTACACAACCACGACCATGCACCAAGGCTGTTGACTCATTTCCCATGTGAAGAATAGATCCATCATTCAGTCACTCATAAGTCTTGAACCAGCATCTATCTTTGCACACATGAACAGTTGCTCCAGAGTCAACCCACCACGCAACATCATCATCCTGCACATAGTTAGATTCAGATACATATGTAACATAATAAACCTGAAGAGATTCATTAAACATATTCTGACCTTTCAGTGAGTTGGCTGGACCACCACTTCCTGAACCACTAGTGCCTGAACCATTGGTTTTACTACCAACCTTAACACCTTTGCAATCCCTTTTAATGTGACCAGATTTGCCACATTTCCAACAAGTAGGTGTAGCCTTCTTGTTAGGATCAACCCTTGTGTTATCCTGATGTTTGCGTTTGCCTTTGTTGTCATTGTACCTGGTGGAATTGTTATGTTCCACCATATTGACAACAGATGCACCAGTAGCATTGCTACTCTTTGGTTTGTCATTTTCCTGCGCCCTGAGAGAATCCTCAATACGCAGATGACTACCCAACTGAACAAGTGTCAGTTCTTCCTTCTTATGTTTCAAGGTATGCTTGAAATCTTTCCAAGAAGGATGGAGTTTGTCAATGATACAAGAGACTGAAATAGCCTCATCCATGTTCATTTTGTGTTGTGTAAACCTTCCAAGTATTCCAAGAAGTTCATTGTATTGTTTCATAACTGGTCTTGAATCAGTCATTTTGTAATTTGTGAAATTACTTACAACAAACTTCTTACTTGAAGCATCCTCAGCCATATATTTGGCATCCAAGGAATCCCAAAGTTCTTTGGAAGATTCAACATTCTGATAAATGTCAAAGAGAGAGTCAGACATACCATTGAGAATTAAACCTCTGCAAACATAATCATCATTCTCCCATTTGCTTTTTGCCCTCATCTGTTCCATAGTAGCAGCATCCCCATGATCTTCAGGAATGGCAGTGTTTAGAACATACACAACATTCATGCTTGATAGCAAGAAGTGCATCTTCTTTTGCCACCTTCTGAAGTCAACACCTTCAAACTTTTCCAATTTGGAAAAACTAGCAGCCATATGCCTCATAGCAGCAGCCATTGATTATCACCAAATAGTTTACTTTGATTGTTGGTGGTTATGAGCCCAGAGCAGGGTTAAGATAATCAAAGACCTAACTACGTACCAATGAAGGTTACCGGATATCACTTGGAATCGTGTTATCACTTTCCAAAGTAAACTATTCGACCCTAATGCCTGGGTAGCATGAATATCTACTTGGGATAAGACCAAATGTTGTTAGTGATTTAGGCACAAATCAATAATCCTTTGTGTATAAGTGTTATATGTTTTCTGTGTTCCTTCATGCATAATATGATTTCCTATTTATAGGAAGATACTCATGGCTAGTCAAATGGAATTATGAGAATTAATCGGCCCATTAATCTCCACATAATTATCCCCATTATAGCCTAAAATAGTGGTTACTTGACCAGTTAAACGAGGTCATAAGTGTAGATGTAACTGCCATTTGAATAGGTCAAATCAGTTACATATTCATCAGCAGAATCCACTTATCAGGAACATGAATAACATTAAACAAATTTACAATCTTTCCAGAACTAAAACTAAGATCTACACAACCACGACCATGCACCAAGGCTGTTGACTCATTTCCCATGTGAAGAATAGATCCATCATTCAGTGACTCATAAGTCTTGAACCAGCATCTATCTTTGCACACATGAACAGTTGCTCCAGAGTCAACCCACCACGCAACATCATCATCCTGCACATAGTTAGATTCAGATACATATGTAACATAATAAACCTGAAGAGATTCATTAAACATATTCTGACCTTTCAGTGAGTTGGCTGGACCACCACTTCCTGAACCACTAGTGCCTGAACCATTGGTTTTACCACCAACCTTAACACCTTTGCAATCCCTTTTAATGCGACCAGATTTGCCACATTTCCAACAAGTAGGTGTAGCCTTCTTGTTAGGATCAACCCTTGTGTTATCCTGATGTTTGCGTTTGCCTTTGTTGTCATTGTACCTGGTGGAATTGTTATGTTCCATCATATTGACAACAGATGCACCAGTAGCATTGCTACTCTTTGGTTTGTCATTTTCCTGCGCCCTGAGAGAATCCTCAATACGCAGATGACTACCCAACTGAACAAGTGTCAGTTCTTCCTTCTTATGTTTCAAGGTATGCTTGAAATCTTTCCAAGAAGGAGGGAGTTTGTCAATGATACAAGAGACTGAAATAGCCTCATCCATGTTCATTTTGTGTTGTGTAAACCTTCCAAGTATTCCAAGAAGTTCATTGTATTGTTCCATAACTGGTCTTGAATCAGTCATTTTGTAATTTGTGAAATTACTTACAACAAACTTCTTACTTGAAGCATCCTCAGCCATATATTTGGCATCCAAGGAATCCCAAAGTTCTTTGGAAGATTCAACATTCTGATAAATGTCAAAGAGAGAGTCAGACATACCATTGAGAATTAAACCTCTGCAAACATAATCATCATTCTCCCATTTGCTTCTTGCCCTCATCTGTTCCATAGTAGCAGCATCCCCATGATCTTCAGGAATGGCAGTGTTTAGAACATACACAACATTCATGCTTGATAGCAAGAAGTGCATCTTCTTTTGCCACCTTCTGAAGTCAACACCTTCAAACTTTTCCAATTTGGAAAAACTAGCAGCCATATGCCTCATAGCAGCAGCCATTGATTATCACCAAATAGTTTACTTTGATTGTTGGTGGTTATGAGCCCAGAGCAGGGTTAAGATAATCAAAGACCTAACTACGTACCAATGAAGGTTACCGGATATCACTTGGACTCGTGTTATCACTTTCCAAAGTAAACTATTCGACCCTAATGCCTGGGTAGCACGAATATCTACTTGGGATAAGACCAAATGTTGTTAGTGATTTAGGCACAAATCAATAATCCTTTGTGTATAAGTGTTATATGTTTTCTGTGTTCCTTCATGCATAATATGATTTCCTATTTATAGGAAGATACTCATGGCTAGTCAAATGGAATTATGAGAATTAATCGGCCCATTAATCTCCACATAATTATCCCCATTATAGCCTAAAATAGTGGTTACTTGACCAGTTAAACGAGGTCATAAGTGTAGATGTAACTGCCATTTGAATAGGTCAAATCAGTTACATATTCATCAGCAGAATCCACTTATCACTAGCAGCAGAATCGCTGCTTAGCAGCAGAGTCATACTACTAGCAGCAGAATTGCTATCAGCAGGATCCACTATCAGTGGAAACCAATACTAGCAGCAGAGTCCTACACAACCACTATTTGAGTCAGGGTGTTCAGGGACCTGATGGGTGTACACTCCGTACCTCCAAGCCCATTACCAGGTGTGAACCAATCCCATCAGTGCACTAAATTTTCCAACACGTTTTACTGTTATTTCGTGTGGAAATGGAAGACGGTGGTTTGTGTTACTATATGGCTAAGGAGATTTAGATTTCACAACTTTAGCTGCATCCACCGAACACCATTCACAAGTTCTTCCTTTAGCATGAACAAAATGGCTGCAGCCAGAATACTTTGTACAATATTTGTGCTCATCTCTTTGTAAAAGCCATGGAGCCCTTCGTAGCGTATCATATTTAGAATTGCATCCAGTGTGCCTGAACGAAAACAGGATTTGTGTGAATATGCGATTTTTTGGATCGTGAAAAGGACAAGAGAACAGCAACATCCCGTAAGTAACAGTTTCATATTTCATAATCACATTTACCTTCATACTGATGTTTTTTGTCTAACCCCCATAGCTTGTCTTGCCTGAAGTCTTGACTGCAAAACGCAAACAATAATATATGAGTCAAGGGATTAGATAGTTTAATGCTTCTTTAAACACTTGGGAGGTGTAACAGAAGAATAAAACACTGCCAACAATTTTGAGTTAAGATGAACATTTCGACCCATTTACTTATGTATAGGTCTAAGTCAAGTCACTGATTTCAGAAACTAATGTATGTTTAAGTATAATTACTAGTATTATTTTGCTGCCACATTGGTGCTCTATTAAAAATCTCAAATGACAATTATCTATAGAACTTCCAAGTACTTAACTTTACAACTAAAAGAAGATAAGTTACCACTGTAGCCCCAAGTTTTGCCAACGCCCCAAGCAAAAATATCTGAAAAATTATGTGGACAAATCAGATATTGCCTACAGATAATCCCAATAAATAATAAATAACTCATAATTATCTGAGAATACTGCGTCGATTATATTAACGGTTACTTGCCTCTAACGCAGTTAAACCTTTGTTACTGTTGCTTAAGGCACGACGCTGCTTCAACTTCTTTAGCAGGGTCTCATACAGCATAAACTGTATCGAAGGATTGCTAACGTGGAAGAAACAATGTGGACAAGAAGTCAAGAAGTGATATCTATACAACATGGGCCAAAGCTAAATAACAAGTACCATAACCAATGTCGGGAAGACGCCTTTCCAGAATCCTAAGATTCCAACTTCACCAAAGACTTCTTGAACCTGCAGAAAACAAATTGTTCAAGTTACAACCTCAAGGAGTAAATGAGCCATCAGGTGAAAGCCACTATGATCATCTAGTAACACAGCTTGTTTGTTGTTTTATCTGAATACAAAAATCACTAAACAGACTATGATGTGACAAAATCATATGACAGTATAGGAGCAAAAGAAAGATGCAAACCAACACATACCGCATTGCTGGTTGCAAACGGAGGTGGTTCTATTCCACTAACAATCGGACCGGTTGGGGAGGGCAAGTCTTGACTGTGTGACCGTGTGACAGTTTCCGACCCTTCCCTGGACACAAGTCATTTACTAGTTGGGTAATCCTTATAAGGTAATGGGTAACGTAACCTTTAATTGAATAACAATCAACCAACGGGTCTAAGGTGGGTCGAGCGGATCAAAATAATTTGAAGTTTAGACTCGTGCTTCTAAATAAAAAAGAAATTAAACCTGACGTGAGATCGCGATACCCGTTTAGACTCGTGCTTCTAAATGACTAATCTAGACCCGAACCTTTTTAAATCCAAACCCATCTACAACACCACCCACTCATTTTGCCACTTATACATTTTCAAATAAAATTAACAAATATGCCATTTAAAATAGTAGAAAAATCTTATGCTAAAAAAAGTAGAAATTTTTTATAAAAGCATCTACCATGACAAGAGATTAAACAAAAAAAAAATGTAAAATCTAATATCTTCATATTTCAATGCGTTTGAAAGGTGTGCTTGATTTGACAAAGGTTTCTTTTTGGTTATTGTATCAAGATTTCTTTTTGTTTATTTCCAAACGGCAACTAAGAATGTCATTAATTAGTATACACCATAAGATTATCTCGCATGTCTTTAACAAAGGTTAGACCCACAAATATTTAGTTATGTAGCATCTCACACAGCATAAATTATCGTTCGTTACAAATCATTTGGTTACAATTTCTTTTAAAGTTTCTAAAAACATCTTCAAACCTCTCATATACTTTGGCGTTCACAGTTAATGAGCGTCACAGGCAGATGCTCAAAATTCAAACTATCCTCAGCACGAAAGAAAATATATAGATAGAGACCATGTAGCTCAAAGAAATAAGTAGTCGAGTTAATGAGCTACACATATGAGAAAAATAGCAAAGAATGGACACTCTAGCTTATGAAAGACGGTGTTGATAAAACACCCAATATAAGGTTTACCGATGTTGCCCAAAATTGCAACTACCATCCAGGATCATACAATGTGGATTGCCAATCATGTTGTTTTTGACTTTAATATCATGTAACAGGACTGATTTCAAGGACAATTGGTACAGCACGAAAATATACTCATGCATTCATATGTGAATAATAAAAATGGATGACAGATATCAAAGTCTATGAGCTGTGAGTCGGGCTTGCGTTGGTTGTTAAGTCAAACAAGTTATGTTTAAGAGAAAATTTATTCCGGTTGCTAAACAGCAAAGATATCAAAACCATTAAACATCCCAAATATCAAAACGACTTTAAGTCTATTTACTCATAAAACAGTCACAACCAAAGTAAAAGCAAACCTATGCTATATATCGACCATAACTAAATAAATTCATCAACGACCATTTTACACACTAGAATCATATATTATCGCTAGACAAAAACAAAAGACCATGTCAAAGAAAAGCAACCAACGAACCAAAATCATTAAACTTAATGGTTACGAGGGAGAGGTGGTGGAGGCTTGCATTGGTAACACTTTGCAAATAAACCGAATGTATCTACTTGTTTGATGAAATTTGTCATGCTGGCCCACCCTCCAAATCCGAAACCAATCACAAAAACCCAAACCACGATGAATATGTTCACAATGTACATGGCCGTCCAGCTAGGCAGAAAAAATGGTGGCTTCTCCGCAGCATTCTGCATTCAACAAGCTTAAGGTGAGCCACTCGATTCAAGGTTAGGTTTGTAATGTGAGTGGGTCAGTGAGCCAGCTCAATGTTTAGATTGAGTAAGTGCAATAATAGCAAGAATGTGACTGATCACTAATGCATCTAAGCCAATAAATCAATGATAATGAAATGTCACCAAACTTTGTCTTTTCCCACTTTCAACCCCTTAATTATAAAGGTATGAATGGAAGGTACATTCTAATCTCGAAAATATTCATGTGATGTGATCTGATTATTCGGTTTTGCATATGTGTTGTATAGTACTTGCCGCCTAAAAACAGATTTCACATTTAAAACAAAATCGCCTTCTTATATGCAGATTTTATTTGAGTACTAGAGGTAGCGATTTTGACCCGTTTACTTGTGAATGGGTCAATTGAGGTTAGGTTTTATCTCTAACAGGTCTAATAAGTCAAATGTAAAAACTTGGATTATTTTATAAATAACATACACTTTCTGTCCATATTTGACACACTGATTGGTTACTGAACCAACTAAGGTTAACCAACCCAGCTTGGTTTTACCCGTATCAAAACTTACCCATTTTTCAACCTGCCCAATTTTCACCTCTAGTTTTGATTACCTGTGGGTTTCTTAGTTTGTATCTATTAGAAATTGAGATTTTAGTGACAGTGTGGATGGATTACCTGGCGAGCAGAAGCCTTTCGGTAAGTAAGCATATGGGCTAGAGCAGGGATAATATAGACAGTGAAGCTAACCAACAAAGCCCCAACAGCCGAATTGATTGGACCAAAAAACGGGAAGATGATGGCTAGGAACCAAATTGGAATCACAACTGGCAACCTAGCCAATGCCCGTAAACATATGCTCTTTGTATCATGCATTCCCACTACTTTCTCCCACACAAAGTACAGTGGAGTACACGCAAAACCAAATGTTATAAACTGCAAAATATAAGGCAAAAGAACAAACACGAATCAGTCAACACAAGAATCAAACAGCCATAGTAAGTCAATTAACCGTTCCAAAATTCATACCTGATGGATGAGCATGAGGACAACGGCTGTATCACGAAAACGAGTTTTTGGCAGAAGGGAAAAAGCGTTGGAGTGGTTTAAAAGTTGATCACCAAAGGCCCAATACATTGCAGAAGCTGATGGGAGTGTTAATGTGAACACATATAATGTTGCAAACAAATATATGTACTTGAATTTCTGTGGCTTCCACATCGCGTGCATTATTTCACTGCAATAAACATGCAACTCAAATCATTATTAACCTAAATTGACTAGAAAAAGAAAACTATAAGTTTAATTTAGGACTGAATACTAACACTGTGACAGCATGTCCACCAAAAGTGTAGAGTATGTTTGCGGCTCCAGTGAAGTACAAAACGAGCTTTTGCTAAAGCGCACGACTGGAGCTCTTATCTAACAAATTATTCGTGCTATTAACGAGCAGCATAGCCATGCTACAAGTTATGTCTTAATACTTTTGCTAAAGGCAAGTATCCCAGCCTCATTAATGTCAGATTCAAATATTGTCTAGTACTACTTCCAATCTAGGTAATACAAACGAAACAAAACCAGATCAAAGAGTAGGCAGTTTTATCAGTTTAAACATAAAATTTGCCACAAAGAATGATCCTTGTCTTGCGAACTTATAGTTTTGGTGAAACGTATTTTTGCTGAAATATAAATGGGAGTATGACCATCAAAATAATAGAAACATGACGAATTATATTCAAGGTTCAGCCACACAAATACAGGATTACCTAAGTGTAAAACATTAGACTTTTCGGGTCATGTTTTTACCAAATTAGTAATATAGAAAATTGGCTATAACTTTTATTTTCCACACTTGTTTGTCACCTCTGGTTTTAGAAAAAGGGGAGAGAGGGGGAATTGGTAAAAAGTAACGGTTCAACCCGTGACCCAAACTCATTTTGACCCATTACCTGACCCGTCCCGCCATTTTGAGACTGCTAGTTTTATTGTCATTGCCTCAGTCATCTTGTGCCCCTTCTAAGGTTTTGGATACACTGTATATCCTGTTACGGATATATATTCACAGCCTATGACAATGTTTTAAACAATTTGCATCACAAACCATGAAAATTGGCTTTTTCTTATATTATTAATGACCATATACAACTTAGGTTGTTTGATAGGTCAGAAACTGTCAACTAATTTCTAAATTATCTCACAACTGCTGTAACAGAAAAGCAAAAAATATACTCATCTTCCTTAAATCAGAACAAAAGGCCAATAAAATTAGATGGCAAAAAGAGGTAACCATGTGTTATTTACTCGGACATACATATCGTTTGTCTTCAAGGCTGGCAAAACAACACAATAACATAAGTGAACTATAACAGTGGAGACTTGTTTATATAGCCTCCAACCAAACATATAGCAATCTAGAGAGAGACATTGCATGTGACAACTTTCTCTCAAACAGTGCCTCAGAATATCCTCTTCCGATAATAATGGAAGACTCGGCAGTCAACAGATGGTATTTTTATCTGTTGATAAGTAATTGCCAAACATTAAATTCTACCAATTATAGATATTATTTGGATCCTGAAAAGACATACCAGTTCGTTATTGACTGAACGCAAGCAATCATTACTCTGTAGCATTAAAAGGATAACATGGGGAAGCACACATCTTAAAATTGATAGAAATGAGAAGCATATATTTTACGAAAAGCAAAGCGATACATCTTATTACAGTTGTCAGTTAATTATATAGTTTTCACATCTGTATCTGCAATGGTTTTATAATCATCAAAATAACAAAAAAAATTACTGAATTTCCATTAAGCTCAACAGCAATATAAGCGATCACACAGTGACCAACATAAATTTATCGTCAAATACATACAACAATAATTCAAAGAGACAACACACAAACATCATAATTCATAAGCTTATACAAGGTTGTAAATATCGCTCGGCGGTACCGTGGCGGTTGACCCCCGAAATCCGCCATAGCCGCTATGGCGGCGCCATGGCGGTGACCATAAATTATAAAGGAATATGAAAAAAACCCTAGATCTAGGCTAGATCTGAAGTGAATATGAAAAAAAAAACCCTAGATCTGAAGTTAAACGGCGTTGACCGGCGTAAATCTGGAAAGAAAACCCAGATCTGAAGTTGACCGGCGTTGACCGACCGCCGCCATGGCCGATTTTTTACCGATTTTGACCGCCAAGCTCCGATTTTGACCGATTTGTGAATGATTTAGACTAATTTTGACCAAAAACGCCAAGTTAGACCGATATGGGAAATATCGTGGCGGTGGACCACCGAGATCCGCCATGGCGCCGCCATATCGGCCGCCATGGCCGATTTTTACAACACTGAGCTTATATACGACAGCATAACTTAAAAAGTCCCAGCTCCAACCCAAACTCCAATACCTGTATCACAAATTGTTTTAGAGCAAGAAAATTTATAGAGTAAGGCATTTTGCAAATATTTGATTAAATAAGTAAACATATGAAATATTGTACCTTTGATATCTAACGTCATTTCCCGATATAAACATGTCTTCTCTTCTTCTTCTTCAAGACCAAACTCTCTGTTGCATCAGCAATTGCGTTGAACCACTTGACTTTTCTTGTTGACAACATTAGATATCCCATCACCGATCCAAGTAAGGTCCCACATCCATATCCCAACGTCACTACTTCCCATGTAAATCCACTCTCCTCCTCATGTGATTCAAGCTCTTGTTTGTGTGTATGCTCGCTGCACTTTTTCGTCAGGGGAAGCCCGCATAGTCCTGGATTCCCTTCAAAGGATTTCTCTTCAAATGTGCTGAACTGTGGGCCTCCTGGTATATGTCCTACAAGATGGTTTTGTGAGAGATTTAACACTTCAAGAGTTGTGATGCGTGCAAGACTTTGTGGGATCTCTCCAGAGAGTTGGTTCCAAGATAGGTCTAACGACTCAATCTCTTTGAGATTCCCCAAAGCATGTGGAATGGGACCCCTAAGACAGTTGTGGGATAAGTTGAGCACTATTAGCGAATTAAGACCACCGACGACGTTTGGAATATGTCCTTCAAATGTGTTATTGGATAGATCAATAATTGTGTAGTCAACCGAAATTTGTGGAAACTTTTGATCCACCCCTTTCACCGCAACAACGAATGAGTAATACTTACCACCCATGTATAAATATTCTGGTTCTTTGCTGCTTTTAACAACATTCTTCATGGAATTGAAATTTTGAAAATATTTTGCAGGGAGTTGACCGACAAACCTATTATGAGATAAGTCAAGAACTCGAAGACTTGGAAAGGGATAATCAATGGTTGCAGAGGGTTGAATGTGTCCATGAAAGTTGTTTGATTTGAGGACAAGAGCCTGCAATTTTGGAAGAGCTCCTAACCAACCAGGGAATGTACCATTCAAGTGGTTGTTTCCAAGATCAAGTACAGTCAACCATTGACATTTGGACAAGGAACTTGGCACCTCTCCTCTTAATTGATTTCCATTCAAACTAAGCCCTTCTAAACTTCCACAATCCCCGTATACGTTTGGAATTGTTCCTTGAAAGCTATTATTCCCCATATCTATCATTGTAAGAGATGAGCTGATATTTCCAAAGCTTCGTGGAATCACTCCACCAAAGCGATTATTGGACATGTCCAAATACCGTAGCTGGCTCATGTTGCAAATTGATGGAGGGAATGGCCCCTCAATCAAGTTGGACTGCAGATAAAGACCTTGTAGTCCATACCATTGAAATTGTGGCAAGGCTGTTATGATGTTATGTGACAGATTTAAAGAAAACAACCCATGAGTACCTCCAATCTCCCGTGCCCAATGAGGAATTTGGCCATGGATTTCGTTTTGAGAGAGATCTAAGTAATAAAGTTGTTTCATGGCTCGAAATGAATTTGGAAACACCTTTAGCTTGCAAGAGGCCAATCCTAAGTATCTAAAACCAGGGTTGACATAATGATTGGCATTATTTGTTGTAACAGAGAAACCATTGTAAGAGAGATCTAACCATTCAAGGTTTGTGAGGGTTGATAACAATGTATCCAACTCCAATTCACCACTAAAATTATTATATGAAAGGTCTAGTCTAGTGAGGTTGGTGAGGTGTCGAAATATTTGCACATCAATTTGGCCACCAAACTGATTGTCACTGATTATCAAGGTTTTTAATGATGGGGAAGTAAATGACTCAAAAGGAACATTTCCACTGAACATGTTATCATGTAGATTGAGATATTCTAAAGAGGGGGAAGTAAACAGCCAAGATGGCAATGTCCCATTAAGTTTGTTAGCTGATAAATCAAGAAAAGTAAGGTGTGTGAGGTTGAAGAGGGAGCTGTCAGGATGAATTGTACCTTGTAGCCATCCGCAATTGAGATCGAGCTCGATGACGTCACCGGTGGAGTTGTCGCAAGTAACTCCATCCCATTTACAACAATCAGTACTTGTGTTCCAGCTCATCATTATTGGAGTACCACACATATCATTTGGGTAATTGATGGAGGAAAGGCTATGTTTAAAGAGAAGCAAAGCTTCACTTTGTTTTTTTGGGCATTTATGAATATTACTGAAAGAAGCAGTGGAAGAGGCAAAAGTGTTGAAAATAAAGAAAAGGAAAAAGATACTAAACAGTATTGAATAATCCATACTGTTTTTTACTTGTTTAATTGCTACTGTATAAAATATACATACTTGCTACACTTATATATAGTAGTACAACAACGGTGTCACAAGAAAATGATTAGAACATGTGGTCTAGTTTCATTTATAAACTTATCAATTGAGTTGCACAAGCCTATCACTCTCAACTTTAATTTCTTGTCGAATTATGCAAAATTCTAGCTTTTGATTGTTATAGAAAAGAAACTTTCAACGAAAATTATGTGGTCTACAATAATCTTTAAACATTAAAGGAAAACGATTTTTGAAGGATATAATGAAACGAAGGTTAGATCGAACCGATAGAAGAGCTCAACTTCGTCTATTTATCAAAACTAAGTATTTTTATTAGCTAATGAAAGTCAAAATTGAATAAATTCTGGTCAAAAATATTTTTGTATCATGTTAATTTTATTAAGTAAACAAAAAAACGCATGTCTTTCGAATCTCATTTTTTTAATTCTGAATTTAAATGTAAAAAAACAACGTTATATTTGTTAAGGATAATTGTATATGTTATCTCCTACTAATAGTTAGAGTTTATATCTGATTGCTTTAATCATACTTTCATTCTCTCAATCTTGTGTGATAACACCACGCTTTAAACTTTTAGGTTCATTTTTCTTTTCTCTCATTTTCCACCGTTTGCTATGCGATATATAAGTTACGGTTTTTCTAGTACGTGTTTTATTTATAGATCTTATGAACTTAGAACATGACATATGTATGAACGTGGTATTGAACCTTAAAAGTGTACACATAGTTCAAAATCATACATGTGCTTTGTTATATCCTCTTGAATTGATATTTTATTAGTATAGTTAATATAACTGAGATGATTCTTGTTATTGGTTCTTTAGACCATGATTATTTGATTTGTATATAAGTGCATATGATATGATATATTTTGCCATGTTACATTAACGAGACTATTGACAATTTTTAATTATATACCATCTGTTAACTTTTGACATATGTGCTACAAGTTGTGAGTTACTTTACTTATAATTGTCAATCTAGTTTATACACACTACCTACAAAATAGTAACATACTCACACTTACTAGAGCATGTTGTCACACTTTAAAGTGTGAAGAATTAAAATTTGTTTTATGAATATGTTTCACACTTTTAATTGTGAGGGTTTTAAAACAATTTTTCAAACTTTTAAGTGTGCAGATTTTGTTTTTTGAAATAATTATTCACACTTTTTAGTGTGAGATTGAAATTCTTCACATTTTTTAAGTGTGAGAATTTGAAACAATTATTCACACTCTTAAGTGTGAACATATTCTTTTTTTTTTTTAAGTTCACGGTCCTAAAGTGTGAAGAAACAATCGTGTAGAAATGACAAATTTGTGTAAAAATTACAAATTTGTTGTAGTAACAGTAACACTTAACTAATTTAAACTTGCTTTAATGGTTTTGTTTTTAGTATGTGTTAGTTGTGCATGTACATAATTAATATATGTTTTATGCTACTTGCATGATGTTGTTTCTTTTAGAATGTTTAGTTTGTTATGGGCCTCATCATGATGTGCATGCTATTAGTTGTTATGAATCTATATCACTATATGTATATGGGGTTCTTTGCTATGTTTTTCACAGCAGAAAATTTATCTTGTTTGTCTTTAGTGTGTTTTTTCAATTTTATCGACTTCAAAACGATAAATCTCGAAACCCCACTATCTTCGTAATTTATTTAGTTGTTTTTCGGAAGTTACTAATTAAAGTTTGATATACGAATATGTGATATGGAAAAGATCTATATATGTTCAATTATTTGCCTGGTCCATTATAGTTTAATACTTAACTGATTGTATATTAGTTTTCTAAATTTATATTCATAAGTTAATAAAACATGTTACAATTTCCAAAACTATAACTAAAGACCCACATCTCATCTTTTGAGGATACGAGGCACAAAATATTTACACTTCTCATCGTCTATACTCCCTGCAAAAATGATTAAAATTTTTGACTTTATAATTCCCAAACTATCATACGTTAGGAACAAGGGGCTTGAAGCCAAATAATGCACTACATTCAAATCAAAAACCAACAACGATTGAACACCCAATGATCTCTTTTGGCATGATTTCTGTCTTCTATGTATATTTTTATAAATTAATTAAGTGCTTACAGAGCCAAAGCTGTACTGAACTGCAGCACAGACAAGGCTACTTGCATTATGAAAAACCGGGCTTGAAGTGAAATCTCCTCCAACCAAACATGTAGTAAGCCAAAGAGAGACTTTGCATGTCATAACTTTTCCTCAATCAGTGCCTCAGAAGAAACACTTCCTATAATAATGATTCAATGAAAGACTTCACAGACGGTCTTCTTATATGTCGATAAGTAGTACCCAAAAATCAAATTTTAACAGTTATAGATATTGTGTAGTTCCTGAAAAGACTATTATGAACTTAAATTGGCAAACAGAATACCAATGCATTATTGGCCGAAAGCGAGCAATCATTAGTCATTAACATTAAAAGGATGACACGTGGCAGTCTATGCAGAAGTTGTGTGATTTGAGGAAAATATAGGGAAGCATACATCTGCAAAACAAGAAAAAGGTTCTATTAGTCACAATAGAGCCATAACACTTGGGTATTAAGATACAGATGCTCACTTTTCATAACCAAGAGAATGAAACTAGAGCATTTGAAAATGAGACGATAAAATAGGTTATATAAGGTGGACTTAGATCTACACGTCAAATTCAAATTCAAGTTCAAGCTCATACACATAAAATTAAATCGAGCTCAAAACCTTTTAAATGTTATGCTTACATTTTATGAAAGGGTAATTACTTGAAATAAGTTCCTGTAAATAAATAGATAATATCTATCATTGTCAATGCTGTGAAGAAACTTGGATGATGGAAGAAACGTCTAAGAAAGGCTTGTTGGGATATATAAGTGTGTGTCAATCTCAATGCAGTGAAGAAAAGTCTAAGAAAGATTGATTGGGATGTAACTCTTTGTGAATTTGTGGACCAACAATTTGAAGTATACTAGGGGTTAAGAAGACTTCAAATTGGAAAGTAAACTCATCTTGGTCTACAAGTCATTTGTCAATCCTTTCATCTGGTGGCCCTTTTTAAGTCTTGGGATGTAACTGAGTCTGTTTGTGAATTGTGGACCAACTACTTTAAAGTATACAAGGGTTTAAGAAGACTTCAAAGTAAACTCAAAAAGAAACTTAAATGATGGAAGGAATATCTAATAAAGGTTGTGGAATTTAACTAGTTATGACCAACTTTTTTGAAGTATAAGAGGGTTTAAGAAGACTTCAAATTGGAGGTAGGGATACAAAATAAAAGTTGCTTAAACTATTGTTCAGAAATATGAATTGCTTCATAAATAAAACTCACAAGTATATCTGTTACAATTTCCAAAACTATAACCAAAGACCCACATCTCATCTTTTGAGGATGCGAGGCACAAAATTACACTAATAGAATTGTCAGGTACTTTGTATAGACCTTGATCCACTGATCCAGCAGTACCAGTTGTGGTTTTCTTCTTCCTGTAAACAACTAAACAGCATCAATAAGGAAAACATTGATCACTAGCAGCATTTAGTCCAGCAAGTGTGTGGTATTTTACACTCAAATGCCAAAGGGTCAATAGCATATAGAAATTTGCTCAAAAACAATAACAATCAAATGCCAGAAAGTGTCGGAATTTCGGAATTTGGGGGTTCATTTGCTGATTTCAGTAGAATTTAGTAGTTACCGAAGGAAATTACGTCGAAAGTGGCAAAACCGGACTTTATTTATTGAATTAGTACACGTTTAGTCCTCGAAAGACCGAAATTGTTTTTTCTGAGTTATTGACCACTGCACTGAGTTAACCTCAACCCGACTACCAAAACTTGGCCTTAGAAACTCAACTCGAGCTAAATTGAGTTTTAAATTGCAAGCTCAAAACTCGACTCTTCTTTTCTGAAACTCCCAAGCTCGGTCGAACTTATACATAAAGTTTAAGCTTGATAAGTCGACTAGACTTATTTCGTGTACGTATTATTGTATACAGTCAATGGTAATTAAGTGATCATATGTGTGTAAAAATTGAATTTAAGCTAAGCTTGATAAGGTTCATGCGTAGCCTCACGACTCAAGTATTTTAGAGCTCGAACTAGACAAACTCCACATGAGTAATCAAGTTGATTTAGAGTAGTTTGCATGTCAACGTAGACATGTTTGACACAATAAAAGAATCACCCAGGATGAAAGAGCATCAAAACAGTAACTTTTTAACTTGGAACAAGACATGTCCTGGGAAAATGAATCAGTCCATCCGAGTTTACCATATTCAGGAATGTTGCTACGTTGCATGACGAGCTTCTTCTGGATGTGATCCGTCTACCTACTACATCTTGTTGTTAAGCATTTGTTTACAAGTCAATCAACATAACTACTTACGACATAATTTATTAGCAATAGTTTAACAACGAAGAACAGGAGATATTGCATACTGGTTCAAATACTAATTTTGTACAGAGACTAAATCAAACGATACAAAATACAGAAGGATAAGAAACATGGGGCTAATACAGGATTTGCCTCAGTCCTCACAATAAGAATCAGGAAAGTTTATACATATTGCACCAACACCTTACAATCTCTTGTAGCTTATCCACTAAACAATACACTGTAGATTCAAATATAACCAATTATCATCACTTCATTACAAATCTTTACCCCACAGTTTCTTTTTCGTACAAACGTTTAGGGTTATTTCGTGTGGAAATGGAAGACGGTGGTTTGTGTTACTATATGGCTAAGGAGATTTAGATTTCACAACTTTTGTTGCATCCTTCAACAGCATCCACCGAACACCATTCACAAGTTCTTCCTTTACCATGAACAAAACGGCTGCAGCCAGAACACTTTGTACAATCTAGCTTTGTGCTCATCATCCCTTTGTAAAAGAATTGCATCCAGTGTGCCTGAACGAAAACATGATTTGTGTGAATAAGCGATCTTTTGGATCGTGAAAAGGACAAGAGAACAGCAACATCCCGTATTTCGTGGGAGGTAAGTAACAGTTTCATATTTCATTATCACATTACCTTCATACTGATGTATTTTTGTCTAACCCCATAGCTTGTCTTGCCTGAAGTCTTGACTGCAAAATGCAAACAATAATATATGAGACAAGGGATTAGATAGTTTAATGCTTTTTAAACACTTGGGTGGTGTAACAGAAGAATAAAAAACTGCCAACAATTTTGAGTTGAGATGAACATTTCGACCCATTTACTTATGTATGGGTTGCTTTGGGTTGTGCTTTATCTCTAGCACGTCATTAAGTCAAAATTTTAATTGAAAGATAGTTTAAAGGTAAACGGGTTAATCGGGTCAAAAACCCCAACTAGTCAAATAGGATGAAAGTCATCTAAAATATGGTTCTTACTCTTCTTTTTCGTACTTTTTTTTAGCCAACATCAAATTTGAATACTCTAAAATAGGGCTCAGAAAAATCAACCGAAAATCTAGCCGAACCGACAAACCGAGCCGAATCGGGTCGAACCGAACCGACCTTATTCGGTTCGTTTTCGGTTTTGTATAATTGTGGTTTTCTGTTTCGGTTTTACTTGGTTCGGTTCGGGTCAAAACTTTTGTTCGAGTCTCTTCCTTGGCCTTTGGCTGAGATAGGTACCCACCTCCGCAAAACCTATGGGCACACCGGAGAGACTTTGTGGAATAAGAGCTCAGGGGTTCGAGTCTTGGCTTGTGTTCACTCCAGTTGGTGCCCCACTAGGCCAGGAGAGTTTCCGGAGTTATTCCTTATTGGGTGGACAATGGCTGGCACTCGGGGTCGGGGTGTTCTCGCCAATCTACACCTTTTTGTGGAATTCAGATAATAGTAACTACAAATAGTTAAGTGTTTGTTGTATATATATATATGCACATACCATTATTACAAGAATATAGTCAAAGCCACTTAACTAATACCAATTATTACCTTGTCATATACCCAAGCATCTTGCTGTCTTTTTATTGATCCCGGCTCTGATCACTACGCCAAGTAAGATCTTAGTTTCCCATTTATTATCGTACGTATAAGATGCTTTTTATTCTGTCCTTTTGTCTATGCATTGGTTCATTTGTTAATGGTGAGATGTTACATTGGGTATTAAAGAAGACGCCAACGCAACCATTACCAGGCCATGTATCAAGAAGGAGAGGTAGGCTCTGCTGTTCATCAGCAAACTTAAAACAGCGGGTAAACCTTATACTATTAAGCCATGGTACTTATGTAAATCTTGTTATTTAATTGTTTTATGCTTTTCTATCTATGCAGAAGGAATAAAATATCTTGAACGATATTTAAGAAAGGAGAATACATCAAAAAGGAATAAAATCACAAAACATTAAAACACCATGGCAGATGTATATAACTGGAATTCAGTTAAAATATATAGTCAGACCGGGGATACGCAAAAGTTCAAATTGCAACCAAGATTACTATGAATACTGCCTTTGCTCGAATGTGCAACCAAGATATTAGACTCCGATAGTAATTCAATACATTTACCATATAAACGTCTTTTGGGATTTCCGAAAAAGCACAACCACTGTTACATATATCCAATCTTTCAAATTTCAAGTGACTTAACAAAACAAAGAATAAATATCTGCACCATCTGTTAAGAAACAAGGCACTACAAAATCCCCAAAATCCAACAGCAAATCCAGAACCCAAACCCGTGTAATACGATTTCCAAAAGTCGTCTCCATCTTTAACATCATCTTCCTTCCCAGCAAGGGTTGTAGCAGGTGGAAGCCCACATCTTGGTGTTAGTGGGGGTCCACAGAGTTGGTGGTTACCACTGTAGACGGAAGCATTGAAGAGTTGGAGTTGAGGACCAGATGGTATTCTTCCTGAGAATTTATTGTTAGAGAGGTCAAGATAACTTAAGAAAGTTAACTCAGACAAACTCGAGGAAATATTCCCCGAAAACTCATTTCTTGATAAGTCAAGAGCTTGAAGTGATTTCAACTGACCCATTTCTTCTGGAACTTCCCCATGAAGTTTATTTAACGAAAAATTCAAAGAGACCAACTCAAGAAGACTAGTGATCTCATAGGGAAGTTTTCCAGATAACTTATTGCCTGAAAGATCAATGCTATTCAGCAGCTGTAGACCTCTTCCAAATTTGTGTAATGCTCCCTTCCATGCAACCAACGCATTGTCCATGAAAAGAGCATTTTCATCATGATTGCATATAATATATTCAGAACATTGAAAATTGGGAAGTTGAAATTTATAAACTTTACTTCGGTTTGGACTAGGAGATCTGCAACGTAAGAGGAATAAGAATGAATAATCATATTATCTTGAAACCTTCTCTTAGCCATGGCTGTGAAGTTACCAAAGCACCCAGGAATGTCTCCTAAGATTTCATTTTTAGACAGATCAAGGAGTTGAAGATTATAGAGCCAACATACTTGAGAGGGTAAACTACCATAGAATCTATTGGATCGTAAAACAAGAACGTATAACTCTGTAAGTTTTTCCCCTACCCATTCTGGAATGATGCCAGATAACATATTTTTCCCGAGATCCAGAAACCTTAGGGAGTTGGATGGGTGAGATTATTGAAAGACAAGTCCAAATAGGTTAAATGGGTGAGATTTAAAAAGTGAACATCAGATATTACACCCGTAAGGGAGTTGGATGAAACATCAAGATATTCAAGATTAAAAAGTTGACCCACACTATTTGGTAAATTTCCAGTTAACTGATTACTAGATAGGTCTATAAAAAGCAGAGACAAACACCCGTTGAAGTCAGGAATGCTTCCGTTGAAAAAATTGTGACCAAGGGACAAGTTATTCAAAGAAGAACATCCTGCTATGCTGGGCACCAACCCATTAAGAAAATTTTCTGACAAATTCAACTGGACTAGAGATGAACAATTATCAAAAGACAGTGGAATAACACCTACTAATCGATTTCCTGATAGGTCTAAATATGTAAGAGAAGTCAATCCTCCCAAGAAAAATGGAATAGACCCTGTCAAAAAATTATGACTGAGAGTCGAAGCAAGTTGGACAGACTTGCAAGATGACGAGGAATAGGACCACTGAAATTAGCACGAGAAATATCCAAATTTCGTAAGTTGCTAAGGGAACCCAAAAAGTTTGGTAAAGGATTGGACTGAAAATCAATTCCATTAAGATTAAGGTATTGTAACTGCTGCAATAGTGGTAATGAAGAACTAATTTTACCAGCCACACCGACGATGGAAGAAAGATCAATTCCTATGACACGACCAGTAACCTTGTCACAGAGAACACCCTGCCATTTGCAAAAATCCCACTTTTCGCCTTCGGTATTCCAATCAACTAGACTGTTAAAAATGTCTACCAAGTTTGCTTTAAAGCGAAGTAAAGCTTGCCTTTCCTTGTCGATACAAGATCGTGTATTCATCACACTACCGTCCTTTATAATCCCCAATGTAACATTATCACCATTGACAAATGCACCAATGCATAGCAGCAGAGACAAAAAAAACAAGCATCATATAGTGTAACATCATATGAATATCATCAGATGGTTTTAGGATGCGTGTGCATGTGTGGGCATAACGCATATTGAGACATTCATTTCTTTCTATATACTACTAAACAATTTTTCTACACGCTACTTTCGCATAACTTATACAGTAATTATAATTTTCGAACGAGTGGGAGACCAAGGTCTGTGTAGTGGAAAGCCAAAAGAGCACACAAGTTGACCAACAATGAAATATCATTTTAGATGTTATAATTGTCGATAAAGACATTGTATAACTTTTTTGTCGGTTAAGCCATTTAAAATATTTCTCTTCTTAAGGGTAGTATATCTGACTTTTTCAACCATGTTTCATAGTTTATGTGGCAATTTGATGTCATGTCCTTTCTTGAACTAAATAAGCAACCCACCCCATCCTTTGATTAAAATAAAACGCCTAAACAAACAATTCTCTTTGTCCATTCATTGTGACCAACATCAATTCCTAGTTCAATAATGGTTCCAATATAACTTAAAAGAATGAAAGAGCATATATGAACATTGTGCACAAGCAACAGCAACAACAATACCCAATCCCACCAGAGCGAGGTATAGAGGAGGTGAGATGTAGACGGTCACACCAAATGCATAAACACATAAAGGGTCATGTATGTCATGTGTTCATGGTTAATTTGACAACTTTTTTTGTAACTAAAGCTGATACACAATCGTACATTCTTAAAACACTTTGATGAAAGGATGGAACGCCCAATGTTATGCTATGGTTCAAACTGCTTACATTTGGGCTTATGAGTTTATTTGACTCAGGCTTATGTAACCTTACTTTTTTATGGCATAATTTTGGATTTTTGAGCTTATTGTCACTTTATTTAGAGAAAAAGTATGTATATGAATCATGACTAATCGGCCTAGAAAAACATTTACCAACAAATCAATTCGATGTAATTTTCCAACAAAAAAGGAAAAAATCAAAAACCGGCGGGTATAACTGGGTTTTGAATATTAATTTGGCCCGTGCATTTGACCGGAACCGGTTCAACCGGGTGAAACCGGGTTTGAAAAGAAACAAACATTAGTGCAAATTGTAATTGGCTTATGTGACATTAGCCCTGTTAATGAATACCTGATGTTTTTGTTTTATCTCTAAAACAGAGCAAGGAAAAAAGATACGTCACCTTTTTCTAATAACTTTATCCAAACACTCACCTTGCTAGTAGTCACTTTTTCCTAAAGGTGACAATTTCACGATTTTAAACTATGTATACTACATATAATAGACAAAGGACTCTCTCTTTAAAAAATTCAAATGTACAAAAAATTATGCAATGTTTACAACACTTTAAAGCAAGGATTTTTCAGAATTACAACAAGCAAAGCATTCTGTACAATGAAAACAAGCATAACTCGAAATTCAGACCAAAATCTTACAATTATACATTAAATAGCATTTAAAACACCCCTGGACCTATTATTACAATTACTTAAACATAATGTACAACCCTCCATATAATGCCTCCATAAAACCTGAAAATCAAATGGTGATATTTAGACTATATCATTAACACAAGATTAAATAAGCTCACAACAATCAAAATAAATCAAGGACATCAACAATACCGTGAGCTTAACTCACGGTATGACCCAACTCGACACACAAACACACTCTCGATACCATTTTTAGTTTTCAACCATTTTTACTTATCAAAACATTAAAACCCGTTTGTTTATAACCCGAAACAAAAAGATTGGTCACGAGTTTGACTCGTGACTGAGTCAACTCGCGCGTGGTGTACGCATTTCTTACCTTGGCGTGTAGATCTATTAATTTGAGGGTGATAGGAGTGGTGGTGATGGGTTGTTGACGGCGGTGTAGCAACAAAAGAGGGTGGTGAGTGGTTATTAGCGTGCATGTGGTATAGTAGGTTAAAGAGGAGGTGATGGTGGTTGTTTTGGTGGTGGAGGTGAGATGGTAGAAGTGGCGGTGATGGTGGTTGTTGTAACACCCCCAATTCATGGATGCAGCGGAATTCAAACTGGGTGTTACTCGACGGCACAATAGTCACAATAATAGAAAACGAACTCCAATTGAGTCGTTTTAAAAGATGTATCATTCAAATTATATAAATATCAGAGATTTCAAAATGAGGTCCCAATTGGTTCCATGTTTACAATGTATAATAAATGAGTTTTGAATGATAATAAAATTTATAGCCCTCTTGAGTATCCATGTCCTTCCGTGCCATCCTTGATCGTCATGAACCTGAAATACATGCTTGAGAGGTCAACACAAAGGTTGAGTGATATTCATAGAGTTTGTTAAATCGATTGAACACAATATGTTGGTAGTGTGAGTTATAGGCTCACACCAATGTTTGGAAAACAAAACAGGTAGGCTACGTTATTATACGCCCGGAACATGTATTATACACTAAGCTTATGACACCATAACGTTAACGTGTACCAATATCGATCGGCAGATTTATCCCGGTAGGTACTTTGCTAACATACCTAAATCTCAAATATTAATGCATTTGTTTGAACTTAGTCAATACAAATGGGATTCGTCAATCCCAATAGGCCTATTCACAATATTTGCGCTCACTTGCAAGTAACCCTCGCAAGTGATTAAATGGTTCATAATAAGGGATCTCGGTTTAGCAAGGCTGGTACTTAGTGATAATAAAACAATCAGGCAAGCATACAATTTAAAAAACATTGTGCTCGGTTAAAAATAGCATGTATTCCCCCCAAGGGTTTGTAAAACATTGTAATAATGTAAAGTGGGGCTATGAACTCACCATAAGTAAGATAGCAAGTAATGAATGTAACGGTTGAATCGTGAAGGTTCTATGAGCAACCTATAATAGAATGTCGCGACTTAGGATTGGAGTAAAGAATATGAAGTAGTGCCTATATATATATATCTTGCATTTATAGTCCATGATGGGGTATGATGTATAACGTAAGTCTTTGAAAGAAATGATTCATGAAACATGTATGTTTTGTATATCGTTTACTACCGTTCGGGCCGACATAATTCAGAAGTCATGTTAGTAAGCGTTCGAGGAGCCAGGACACTTTAACTCGTAAATCCACAACTCAACTCGACGGCTTACATAATGAACTCCTCACATGAGGCTCCCTACTATTGTAGTAGTTGATGAAATATATAGATATAAGTTTTGATCCGAAAGGTTACATGTCCGATATTTGTATAAACTTAGGAAAGTTTATTTGTACATGAAGATTGTTATTAGGGATAATTTCATAAGTCTTGAATGACCATTTTCTCTTGGTAATATCTCATGGTTTCCTTTTAAGTGAAGTAGATCCAAATTGCTTGTTCATGTTATCGCCTAATTCATTGTTTCATGTTTACGCCTATGTAAGTTGTTATGGTCATTTCGTCATGGCCTAGCCATGACCTTTGGTCCTTGTTCCAAGGTCATGAGACACAACCTTGGCTCTAGCCATGGTTGTGGTCTTGATTATAGGTCATAAGACCTCTTGTTCCTTTCAAAGTATAACCATAATCTTGTGACTTTCGCCTAAAAATGGGCTGTTTAGATTTTGAAGAATTTTATCACTCGGAAAGTGTTTTTAGGTCTCGAGCTTCTTTGTTCCTGAACGAAAACGTCGTTCCGGACAACTTTCGTGTTTTAACTTTTTGATGAATCGGACCAGAAGTGGGACTTTCAAAAAGTCAGAATGCGATTCAGGAAGGTTTAGGCAGTTTTGCCGGAAATCTTTGGTAACTTCAAATGGGCGTAACTTTTGACTCGTATACTCGTTTTAGGTGGTTCAAATTGCTATGGTTTCCTTGTTAAGTCCTCTACTGTAATATGTAATGATCCAACATCATATTTTTACCATTTTGATCAGGTCTTACCAAGAAAGTCACTAGTTTACTTGTTTTAGTAACTTGTTGTAACAATCAATAACAATAACTTGTTTTGGTCATTTTTATACATCATGGACATAACTACAAGACATAATATAGCACAAATAATATGTAAATAACATGAACATGATTATTTAACAAGAATCAAGTTAGGGTTTGGCTCACAACTTTTGGCTTTCAAAGATGAAAGGAAGTTAACATGTAAGGATAGGACTTTGATAGACTTGCTTCAACCCTTTTTCTCTTCATGAAATCTTTCTACCCTTGGTATTCTTGAAAGAGATGCAATGAAAGTTGAGGTGAATTGAGTGGATTTAAACTCAAGAGAAATCACCAAGTATATTAGGGATTGGAAGAGTTTTGGTGAATGATATTCTAACTAGGGTTTCTACCTTGTTTAAGCTCTTGATTCTTTTGGATAATACTTGGAGTGAATTAGAAAATGGAATGGTGTTTGTGTGTGTGTTTTGGACGTTCAAGGAGAGGCAAGGAGGCTTTATATGGCCTTGAGGAGGTTAGAAGTGTTGACTTGTCAACACTTGATCACCAAGTTTAACACATGGATGCAATCTAAGAGTACTTAGCATGAGATCATGCCACATAGTGTGAATGCCCCCCCCTAGTGGCGGTTTCAAGACCTTGGAGAACAAGGGTTGGACTTTGGATGATATTATCCAAGATACATGGTTAGTTTTGACTCCGGGAAATGCCAATCGTAAATGATTAAGCCTCAAAACGTAAAACCGGGTATCGTAAAAATACGAAACTTGGAAGAATGATTAAACTTGTCAAAATACTCCATAATAAAATATAAAATGAGTGGTAGGTTCCATTGGAGTGGTAAAACCCTGCTAAAACTGGAAACACGGGTCTAAAACGCGTAATACGCAAAATGTACGAATATTGCGTAAAATTGAGAAAAGTAAAATGTTACTTTTCTAATATGATAAAAATGATTTAAAATGACTTATAATGTCTAGACTGAGCTCAGTCTAGTGTCGGTTGGTATTAAATGTCTTTTAGACATCAAACCGTAAGCCTAAAAATCACGAAATGACTTATAACATCAGGGGATCATTTTTGGTCAATGGAGGAGGGAAAGAATATGTTGACTTTTTCTAATAAGTTGAAAACTCAAATCTTCTTAGAAACGCGTTTTGTGGTCTAACGGTTAATCGCCCAAACGGTTAAGCGTGCTCGTGCGGGATTAGTACAGGTTTGGGTGACCTGCTGGGAAGTTTTTGGTCATGTTTTTCTCAGTCACGATTAATTCTCAAATAAATCATGAGTGTGTCAAACATTTTTATGATGTGGGGTCACCTGACGGGGTGGAATTTCGTTGTGCATAGAATTTCTGATTGACGTTTTACCCTAAAACGTGTAATTCCTTAATAACTTTCACGAAAATGAGCTTATGAATGTCAAACTTTTAATTTGTCATGGAAATGATTTATCACTCGAGAATATCAAATAAAAATCAACTTTTGGGAAAGTTTCGGGAAAAATGAATAGTAAAAGTGAATAGTGAAATTTTCCGGGAATGGTGATTATCCTGAAAAATGTGAATTGTTACAGTCTCTACCCCTTACGGGGAACTTCGTCCCGAAGTTCTATGTGTGTCATATGTTGGAGTGGTGTCGATAAAGATGTGTGGTTACTTATGAGGACCAAAGTCTGGGATTTCCGGTAATGTAATTTGATTTGTCATTTCAGTGTACGGTGTAGGATGAGGCTTCCTTTTATGTAGGAAAGGTATGGTAATAGTCGAATATCAAAGGAAATTGATATAGCAGTCGAATATTAATAGGAATCGATATAGTAGTTGAATATCAAATAGAACTTGATATAGTTAAATATCAAAATGGAAATTGATATAGTTGTCAAGTATCAATAGCAATTGATATAACAGTTGAACAACAATAGCAATTTACATAGGAATCCAATAAATGGAAATTGATATAAGAATCGAATCATGGAATAAGCGTTGAACATGCGGTTGGACCAAGTCCTGTTTGAATTGTACGGCTGCCCATGCATATGGCTACATGGCTTCACAATAAATTTGGTATGACTGCCCATGCATATGGCTACATGGCCCCGTAATGAGTTTGGTACGACTGCACATGCATATGGTTACATGGCCTCGCAACGAGTTTGTTTGTTATTGCACTATCATTATGAAAACCAAAGTGTAAACCTCGTACTAATGGAAATTGGGATAGTCGTTGCAATCATAGCCTAGTAGGTAATCGGTTGTTGTACCTAGTGTTTATGTCATGGTTTGAAGCGATGTCGGTGAAAAGATAGGATTTCTTGTGGCGAATAAAATGTAGGTATCATGCCATACCCGAGCAATGTAATGTAGGTATCAAGCCATACCCGAGCAATGTAATGTAGGTATCAAGCCATGCCCGAGCAATGTAATGTAGGTTGACTTCATACTTATGTTATTTCGGATATAATTAAGCCCACTTGTTTATAATTCTTTATTTACATAGAGAGGCATCCCAAACAATGTAACTAAAGGAATATAAACGTATGGTTCGATGATTTATAAATTCTTTATTTAAATGAAAAGGCATCCCAATCCATTCAAATAAGGATATTATAAATCATCCTACTCAAGAATTCCCGACACAACATTCATACTTAGCCGGTGAGTTACAAGGTAGTGTATTACGAGATGATACTGGTGTTCCAAAAGTACAAGATGAATAATCAAACTTGTAAAGCTGATGAGGGTACTTGTGGTGTAACTAAGGATGATTTGAGCTTTACAAGTGCATCAAGATCTGTTAATGAGCTTGTGTTTGTAACGGTTGTGAAGATAATGATGTGATATGTTAATGAACAAAAGTGTGTAGTGTATGCTTAACATTAATACTCTTAGGTATCGATGTTGAGTTTGCTTTAAAAATCTTAAGAGATTTTTAAAAGTTTATGATGGAATGGTATCCTTAGGACCTAAACAGGATAGTACTTTTACAGGATGAAGAGAATAATTGATAACTATCCCAAGATAGTAGTTCGGATTATCTCATAAATGAAAACTTTCAAGAATGAAGTTAGGTAGTACAAATAAAGTGTTAAGATTTCGCTGAGTGGTAAGGCACTATCGTGTCTCTAGATCGTTTTAATGTATTCTGGTGGTTTATCGTGTTTCATGTAGGAAATCAACCTAAACATAACCCTAGTACAACTACTCTCAGTATTTGAAAATTCTAAGTCGAATATAGTTAGTCAGACTATATTCCACTGTCCCTAGGTTAAATATAGGTGACTAGTCCATATTTAGCCAAGGTTCGATAAAATTTTCAAATACCTAAACTAGGTATACTTTTGATATGTCCGTTGCTTTCGGGAAACTGTCCACTAAACAAAGGCGATGTCAAACCCTTAAGTTGCAAGTCCCGTCCATACAAGACTTGTAACGTATGTTTTCATATTCCATTGCATAGAAGGTAGTAAGGGTAGATACGTATGGAAAGGAAGTTTTAAGTATTTCTAAAATAGAACATACTTGGCCAGGATCACGAACTTTTAATAATGAAGGTTTCATAAGAAAACTTTGATGAATGTAGAGAAAGTTCAGCTTTTGTCGATGATGGATTAGTTTGTCCTTTAGAAATCTCATATTTCTTGTTTTGAAATCGATAGATTGTGACGGGTTTTTGATATCATAAGAAATGATATTGATGATGTGATGGACTAATTCTAGAGACCATTTGCACAAAACACAATGTCTCGGAAGTAGGTTAGACCATTGTGCAATTCACAATGTCTGGGAAGTAGGTTAGGTCATTGTGTGACTCAAAACATTTGAGAAATGATTAAGACCATTGTATCATACAATGTCTTGGAAAATGAATGAGACCATTGTATCTCACAATGTCTTGAAAAATGAATGAGACCATTGTATCTCACAATGTCTTGGAAAATGAATGAGACCATTGTATCTCACAATGTCTTGGAAAATGAATGAGACCATTGTAATCAGTTACAATGTCTTGGACATATAATGTTGGAGTAGGAACATGATTGGGAGAGTGTGGCTGTGCCGAAATGCCTTAGAATAGGCATACACAGATATGTTTAGTCCATTGTTTAGATAAATGATTGAAAATAAACCGAGTTTATATATCAATATACTAATATGTTCATGTAGCATAAAATGCCTAGTGTGTATATATCAATATACTTATATGTGTTCATGTAGCATAAAATGCTTAGTGTGTATATATCAATATACTTATATGTGTTCATGTAGCATAAAATGCCTAGTGTGTATATATCAATATACTTATATGTGTTCATGTAGCATAAAATGCTTACTAAGTCCATAATCGTCTGGAGGATGGAAGACACGGAGAGCGGAAGGCTATAAAAATGGTTTTGCTTGTAGTTGTAGTTATAGTTTAGGTCTTAATTAGACCCGTTTCTCTATAACCATGGCTCTGGTACCAATCTGTAACACCCCCAATTCATGGATGCAGCGGAATTCAAACTGGGTGTTACTCGACGGCACAATAGTCACAATAATAGAAAACGAACTCCAATTGAGTCGTTTTAAA
This sequence comes from Artemisia argyi, assembly GCA_030686995.1. Classification (NCBI taxonomy): domain Eukaryota; kingdom Viridiplantae; phylum Streptophyta; class Magnoliopsida; order Asterales; family Asteraceae; genus Artemisia; species Artemisia argyi. The sequence goes on along the minus strand of CM060709.1, from coordinate 153,829,650 downwards.
AGATGTATCATTCAAATTATATAAATATCAGAGATTTCAAAATGAGGTCCCAATTGGTTCCATGTTTACAATGTATAATAAATGAGTTTTGAATGATAATAAAATTTATAGCCCTCTTGAGTATCCATGTCCTTCCGTGCCATCCTTGATCGTCATGAACCTGAAATACATGCTTGAGAGGTCAACACAAAGGTTGAGTGATATTCATAGAGTTTGTTAAATCGATTGAACACAATATGTTGGTAGTGTGAGTTATAGGCTCACACCAATGTTTGGAAAACAAAACAGGTAGGCTACGTTATTATACGCCCGGAACATGTATTATACACTAAGCTTATGACACCATAACGTTAACGTGTACCAATATCGATCGGCAGATTTATCCCGGTAGGTACTTTGCTAACATACCTAAATCTCAAATATTAATGCATTTGTTTGAACTTAGTCAATACAAATGGGATTCGTCAATCCCAATAGGCCTATTCACAATATTTGCGCTCACTTGCAAGTAACCCTCGCAAGTGATTAAATGGTTCATAATAAGGGATCTCGGTTTAGCAAGGCTGGTACTTAGTGATAATAAAACAATCAGGCAAGCATACAATTTAAAAAACATTGTGCTCGGTTAAAAATAGCATGTATTCCCCCCAAGGGTTTGTAAAACATTGTAATAATGTAAAGTGGGGCTATGAACTCACCTTAAGTAAGATAGCAAGTAATGAATGTAACGGTTGAATCGTGAAGGTTCTATGAGCAACCTATAATAGAATGTCGCGACTTAGGATTGGAGTAAAGAATATGAAGTAGTGCCTATATATATATATCTTGCATTTATAGTCCATGATGGGGTATGATGTATAACGTAAGTCTTTGAAAGAAATGATTCATGAAACATGTATGTTTTGTATATCGTTTACTACCGTTCGGGCCGACATAATTCAGAAGTCATGTTAGTAAGCGTTCGAGGAGCCAGGACACTTTAACTCATAAATCCACAACTCAACTCGACGGATTACATAATGAACTCCTCACATGAGGCTCCCTACTATTGTAGTAGTTGATGAAATATATAGATATAAGTTTTGATCCGAAAGGTTACATGTCCGATATTTGTATAAACTTAGGAAAGTTTATTTGTACATGAAGATTGTTATTAGGGATAATTTCATAAGTCTTGAATGACCATTTTCTCTTGGTAATATCTCATGGTTTCCTTTTAAGTGAAGTAGATCCAAATTGCTTGTTCATGTTATCGCCTAATTCATTGTTTCATGTTTACGCCTATGTAAGTTGTTATGGTCATTTCGTCATGGCCTAGCCATGACCTTTGGTCCTTGTTCCAAGGTCATGAGACACAACCTTGGCTCTAGCCATGGTTGTGGTCTTGATTATAGGTCATAAGACCTCTTGTTCCTTTCAAAGTATAACCATAATCTTGTGACTTTCGCCTAAAAATGGGCTGTTTAGATTTTGAAGAATTTTATCACTCGGAAAGTGTTTTTAGGTCTCGAGCTTCTTTGTTCCTGAACGAAAACGTCGTTCCGGACAACTTTCGTGTTTTAACTTTTTGATGAATCGGACCAGAAGTGGGACTTTCAAAAAGTCAGAATGCGATTCAGGAAGGTTTAGGCAGTTTTGCCGGAAATCTTTGGTAACTTCAAATGGGCGTAACTTTTGACTCGTATACTCGTTTTAGGTGGTTCAAATTGCTATGGTTTCCTTGTTAAGTCCTCTACTGTAATATGTAATGATCCAACATCATATTTTTACCATTTTGATCAGGTCTTACCAAGAAAGTCACTAGTTTACTTGTTTTAGTAACTTGTTGTAACAATCAATAACAATAACTTGTTTTGGTCATTTTTATACATCATGGACATAACTACAAGACATAATATAGCACAAATAATATGTAAATAACATGAACATGATTATTTAACAAGAATCAAGTTAGGGTTTGGCTCACAACTTTTGGCTTTCAAAGATGAAAGGAAGTTAACATGTAAGGATAGGAGAACAAGGGTTGGACTTTGGATGATATTATCCAAGATACATGGTTAGTTTTGACTCCGGGAAATGCCAATCGTAAATGATTAAGCCTCAAAACGTAAAACCGGGTATCGTAAAAATACGAAACTTGGAAGAATGATTAAACTTGTCAAAATACTCCATAATAAAATATAAAATGAGTGGTAGGTTCCATTGGAGTGGTAAAACCCTGCTAAAACTGGAAACACGGGTCTAAAACGCGTAATACGCAAAATGTACGAATATTGCGTAAAATTGAGAAAAGTAAAATGTTACTTTTCTAATATGATAAAAATGATTTAAAATGACTTATAATGTCTAGACTGAGCTCAGTCTAGTGTCGGTTGGTATTAAATGTCTTTTAGACATCAAACCGTAAGCCTAAAAATCACGAAATGACTTATAACATCAGGGGATCATTTTTGGTCAATGGAGGAGGGAAAGAATATGTTGACTTTTTCTAATAAGTTGAAAACTCAAATCTTCTTAGAAACGCGTTTTGTGGTCTAACGGTTAATCGCCCAAACGGTTAAGCGTGCTCGTGCGGGATTAGTACAGGTTTGGGTGACCTGCTGGGAAGTTTTTGGTCATGTTTTTCTCAGTCACGATTAATTCTCAAATAAATCATGAGTGTGTCAAACATTTTTCTGATGTGGGGTCACCTGACGGGGTGGAATTTCGTTGTGCATAGAATTTCTGATTGACGTTTTACCCTAAAACGTGTAATTCCTTAATAACTTTCACGAAAATGAGCTTATGAATGTCAAACTTTTAATTTGTCATGGAAATGATTTATCACTCGAGAATATCAAATAAAAATCAACTTTTGGGAAAGTTTCGGGAAAAATGAATAGTAAAAGTGAATAGTGAAATTTTCCGGGAATGGTGATTATCCTGAAAAATGTGAATTGTTACAGTTGTTGGGTGTTGCAGGCCGGCGGCTTTAAGAGAAGAGAAAGAGAGGGTGTTGTGTTTATTAGGGTTTGTTATTCGGATTGTGGTTGATGTTGAGATTAACACTGTGTTCTTGAGTTATTCTTTGAAAGAAAGTGAATGATAAGTAAAGAAGGAGAAGAAAAGAGATAGGAAATGAAAGAAACTTAGAGGGCTGGGAGTGGGTGCGTGAAGGAGCGGTGCGGGGTGGCTCATTCACGGTAACACCGCTGCCTCCCCCTCCTTACCGCACGGCAAGCTCCAAGTGAGTGAAATACTCACGCACGGGAAGAAACAAGAAAACGAACGTTGGAGTAAAAAGAAAAAAAAAAAGTGAGTGAAGGGTGAGTGAAGTGGCGCCTCTAAAAATATGAGTGAGTGAGGAAAAAAGTGAGGAATGATGTGGCGCATTTCAATTGGTTGGGAGTGAGTGAAGGAAGGGAGGGTGAGTGAAGCACTCCCTCCCCCCTTAGTATTTAGTTTGAAAGAAAGAAAGAAAATGAAAGTAAAAGTATGCTTTTTCACGTGGGACTCAGGAGTAGGTTTATAGAAATTTATGATTATGTCCTTTCAATTGTTTGGATAAACTTTTTTATTAGGGGCAATTAGGTTAATTTATGAAATGAAGACTACTTTACTTCACTTTCACACCAATTTTGGGATGAAAGTATCTTGTACAAAAACACCTTACTTTCCTCCATTTACTTTACTTCCATATCTTAAAAAAATCTTGAGAACATCAAAGTTTTATAGTTTCTCTCACTTTCATTTACTTTCACTTCTAAAACAAACTCTAGAACATAGTGTAATAGTTGATGAAGATGAGATGAGTTTTATGAAGGAGGGATAAGGCATGCCAGTGAGTATGGTAGGCGGATGTTTCAACGTGATATGTGTTTAGGGTTATATGAAATGACTAGAAATTAGGGTATCATGTATTTAATAAAGTTGGCCCGGGTATAACATATTAAGTACGTGGATTGGATTTTATGTCTTGGGCTTCAATAAAATATGTAGACTTGATCAATGATTGGGCTTTTGCACCGAGAATTCATTTGTTTAACGGGCTGATGGATTGCATAATTGGATTGACTTAATGGACTATCAAACTATGTATTTCAAAAAATTTTGATACATGAGTTTTGATAATATCTTACTATATTATAAAACATTAAGGCCTACTAATTAAAATAAAAATACTAACCTTAAATACAATAAACTAGATATGCAACGGCCCGCCGCGTTGCGACGGGACATTGTATAGTGCCGTTGATTATTGTACAATATTTTTTTGGCATTAACGAATATATGACAATATACAAAGGCCATATGACATGTACCAACCATAACACAATGTTTGGCAACTATTAGAAAAGCCACCATTGCCACATGAAAGCTACTATACAGAAAAAGTAAAAGATTCGGGCCTGCTAAATCCTTCTGAAGTTTTGTCTATAGCTAACGCTTCTAAGTCGCAATCAGGAAAACCTTCTCTAAATGTCGTTTGCGTCCTGCCGCTACCATATATCAGCTACTTGCAGCGTAGTCTATAGTGTGAATACCAATCTCTGTTCATGCATAAGTACCTACAATAGCAAAACATGGAGGTGTTTAGAATTGTGTGATGGAACTGATAATCAGATTAGTGCAAGTTGAAGTTGCAATGATTAGTTATAATGTTGGATATACAACTTCTGATAATGGAGGTCATATGGTTAATTAGTTAATCTAATCAGCTACGACATAAGTCAGTATTTCGGAGGTACTTGTTTGCCCCTCCGTATCTTAACATAACTTGAAAGGTTCTTTGATTCAAGTTGACAAACATTCTCCACTTTCTTTTCGAATATGCTTTTTTCAGTTTGCCTATAAGTTTCACAAAAGAATCACAAATTGTCGCATTTTTCTCCCGTAGATCCGTGAGTAAACTCATAATAACTGATACAAATCCTACACAATCTACATGAAATTTATTTTTTGGACTAATCAAACAACTTCCAAAAGACACCAATAAACAAATGAAAAATTCTCCTCCTACAATATAATTATCACTATGCTTATATATGTCTTTACCTTGAATCACTCTAAGCGGCCTTCAACCAATGACAAAAAACTAATTTTTTCCATATGCTTCCTAAGGCTGCACATGCTTACATAAAAATGGTTCTAAAGGTAACCGTAACCAATAAATCTACAATATCTTATACAACTATATGGCTACAAATAATATGTTCCCTCAATAAAAATCTCATCTTTATTAAGTTAAATTAAAAGGTCATAACATAACTGACCGTGTTTCTTCAATCAATTTTCTGGGTTCATCCTCTCTCAAAGGTTTTGGGAACTTGCCAATAACTTGTAAACTAAAAGTCTTTCACAGGACATCAAGTATGCAGGATATACATGTGTATTTCATCTACAGGTATATGGAGTGCAAAAACGACTTTTCATTTTAAATGCATCTAACTGCATACCTGGATTTGGATTCGATGTTGGTGCAGGTGCGTGAGCCCTTTTTTTCAGCAGTAGCCATCTCAGCATGCAACTTTTCCAGTTCCCAAGCCATAGCAAAGCAACTCTTTTCCATCACTTGACCTTGCTCATAGTTCTCTGCGTGCCTCTACTTCTCATGTTCAATAGCAGCCCTGATAAAGTAAACATTATGTGAAAACGCATCCTTTGTGAAGAAATAAGCGTTTCAATTTTTTTCCGAAACTGCTAGTTATATCAAACAAATTTCTCTTAATAATACTATTGTAGCTGTGATTTCACTGTTGGTATATTTGTGGCAGACGGGACTTTGATATATCTGGTTAATAAACAGTGTTATCGATACTTGTTTAAGAACGATTTTAGATTTAACTGAACTTCTTAATGTCTGAAATCAACTGTCTACCACCAATAATTAACAATTCTTTAGTTTATATGCAAGTATGCTGTTACGAAAGTAAATAATATTGTAAAAGAAAAAAGAAAAACAAATAACACAGTAACTGTTGGATTAATCGTTCATTTACTGTTTCACGTATGCATGGCATGAGTTTCATTTAATAAGTATTTATGTTTCTAGTCAATAATTTATTGTTAGTTTGAATTAGTAAAAGGTCTGACCGAATCTTATGTATGTGCATTTGCACGTTGGGTAGAAGTGGTCATGGTTACCTGGTTTTTAGGTGCTACTTTCATGGTTAGTTGGTTTCTTGTAAAGGCTATAAATAGCCTTAGTTGTATTCAATAAAGAGTAAGAATATCAGTAAACATTTTCTGCAAGTTTATTCTTCACATTCGTAAGTATTGAGTGTGAGTTTTGAGGCTTGATATTCTACAGTAACTACGAACCTGAATTTCAAGGTTGTTATCATCACCTCACCGAACACCTCCTAAAAGTATCAAAACCCATTGAACGCCTTAGGCTGAATTAAGAACTCTCTCAATCAAACACCATGTTTTGCTTAATCTAGTTGAATCATATACAAAGTACTGAAAATCACATTTCATAACAAAACAAACAAAAAAACGATACAAAATGAAAGGCAGAGATAATAGTTGACCACAATAGCAACCGTTCATGATTGCGATATTAGTAGCGTAAATTGCAGACGTATTCGCAAGACTGTGAACTTTTAGATATTTCGACAATGTTCCAAGTCCTCCTACCACAATTCCTAGTTGATAAACAAACAAATATTCATAAATTAGTTACAATCTCTTCTAAATACTGTTTGGACACTTTACTCACAAATTGAATACGAATTTCTTACAGCAAATAATCATATACATTTTACATGGTCTATAGCTAAGGGGGTGTTTGTTTGAGCTTACGTATGGGCTGATGAGCTTGTGAGTTCGGCTTACATTTCATAAGCACATATTTTTTGGCCTGGGGTTGTTTGTTTAAGCTTATTTATGGGCTTATATATTTTCGCCTTATGTTTTTTATAAGCAACAAATGAAGATATGTAGAAGAGTAAGAGAACTCATATAACCTGTACATTTTTCTTACTAACTTCAAGTTACTTCGGTCTGCGTTCATACTCCTGCCGGATCTTTTTTGTGCCTCCACTATTTGCAATTTCTCAATGTTGAATTCCTTCCATAGTTATAACCACGTAAACACTATTTTGCAATTTCTCAATGTTGAATTCCTGCCATAGTTACGCTATGTTTGATATTCAATTAAGTCATCCTGCAAATATAAAAAAATACGGATGCAAAATGAGCTTGAATGAGAGAGATTTGATCTTAATGTATGTGATTTAACCTTTACGTGTGACTTCATCTTTTCAAGCTCATGAGCAGATGTAGACTTACAGGTTATGTAAGGGTATTAAAAATCGTGATACAATCTATAGCCAAACTTTAGTAAGCTTGAGCTCGAATAACAAAGTAAAAGGTAAAGTTGGTTTGCAAACTCAATCGGAGCTGGAATGGTGGCTTATAAACTTTTTGGACTAAAACTTGCCAGCAGGGGTAAGGATTTAATCACAACACTTCTATATTCTTTAAACCATGAATATCTGTTACATTTGTATTCGCATAGCTTCACTCACACTTTTTTTCGGCTTATGAGGTTGTGCTGTTGAGCCTATGGCTCATACTGGAACTTATGGGATTATACAGGGTGTTTGTTTTACCTTATTTCATTTCGGCTTATGTTTCTTAAGGCCAACTTATCTAGCTTATTTTGAGATTTATGGGCTTATATAAGCTTATTATAGCATAATAAACTTATATAAGCTCTAAGTCTCATAATAAACTTATAAACATAAGGTTACATGGAATGCCTTTGTGTCGATTGGCGCCGCGCTATTGTCATAAAACCTTGGACTGTTAATTGCATATAAAGAAATGAAGGTCAGATTGTTATCCCAAGAGATAGAATGTGAGTGTGGTATTCGACTGTACAACACATATGTCAGATACGTTAAACACCAAATATTAAATGTTTTAGATTAACTTAGCAATATTCTATAAAGAAGTAAAAAAACAGCCAAAAAGATAAAGAGTGCCATATCAAATTAACCCTGTGAAAATTGAATAGCCAGGGGAAAATCAAATTAGCGTGTGTAGAATAAAGTGCAGTTTTTATAGTCAGTGCACAAACACGGTGCTCTTTAGGAGCTTATTGTAATTTTCCTTATAGCATAACCGCTTAAGCCACATAAATAAGCTAATCCAAATACTCCCAAAAAAACAGGATCACAAAATACAGCATAAAAAACTACTAATTTGACAACCCAAAAATATAAGATACCTTTAATAGTCTCTTTTAGAGTCATGAAGCCCAAAGCAATAGTCTTCCAGAAACTGTTGCCATCTTTCCACTCTTCTTCGAGCAACCATACAACAACAAACATTAAAATCAATAACTAATATTAATTAAACTTGATAAACTTTAGGTTTAATGATAAACTTACAAAACTAATGGGATTTGAGAATGATATGTGTTCGCATAAATCTCTTCCTTCTGTTACGCCTAACACCTGGCCATATCTCTTACTCTCTTAGTAACTGATTTTGGAGGTTAGGAAGAGATCTAAAAATCAGTTGTGTTTACCTCTTATGCTGTGTATTCAAGGAATCACACAAAGGCAAACCGCACATATCCAAATCACTGGCCATCGCGACGGATGATTGTTGGCCACATCTCCGAGTAATTGATTTTGGAGGTTAGGAACGGGTTTGATGGATTTGAGTGCGAGTATGTATGAGTAGATTCCAGAAGATGTGTATGAGTGAGGCGGTGAGATTCATCATCGTATAACTGGATGGATTTGGACCGGGATTGGAGGCAATGGATCAGTGGTAGACCAGGTAGCCCAAAAAAATGGCGGGAGCCTAGCATGATACACGACGTCGTATTTCATCTGCTTTAATATATATAGTAATGAATCATTATGTACATAAATCTATGAACGGACAAACGGACCAAATGGGCTCGAGCCCGAACGGGCACGGGCCAAACAAAATTCTAGATATCCGTAAATTTATTGTTAAAAAGACCATAATAAACAAAAATACATGATTCATCAAAAAAAAATTTACTTCAGGGTACCCGCCGCCGCAACGTGCGGGTACCCTGCTAGTTATGATTATTTATGGGTAACATTTTTTTTAAGCCAAATTGTACAAAAGTGCAGCCAACATATACCTAATTTTAACTTAATGTACATCATTTTTATTTTCTCAATTTAGTGTACAAACATTTTATTTTTTTTAATTGGAGTGTAAGACCACCGGCAGGTTTTCAAAACATTTAACCAGTTATCAAATTTTCCGACCACCTTTTCAGATGACCAGTTTTTCAGCAACACACCACCACCACCTTCATATATGACCAACCACAACCGGCTATGATGGTGGTGTTGTTGTGGTTCTAACGACAGCCGGTGGTGGCTGTGATGATGGTAGTGGTGGTGGTGTTGGTGGATTATAGTGATAGATGAAGGTGGTGGTGATGGTAGGTCACACGAAAAGGACGCCGGAAATTTTTGTAACCGGCTAAATAACTTACCCGTTGATGGTCTTACATTACAATCCAAAAAAAGTTTGGTACGCTAACTTGGAAAAAAAAAAAAAAAAAAAAATTGATATACATTAAATTAAAATTGGATATAAGTTAGACAAACTTTTTTTTTTTTTTTTTTTTTTTTTTTTTTTTTTAATTTGAACTTGTTTGAGGGTATTCTTACACACAAGGTGTCATTGGACACAAGTCATTTACTAGTTGAGTAATTTTATGAGGTAATGGGTAACATAACTTGTCATTGTATATCAGTTAACCAACGGGTCTAGCGCATCAAAAAAATCTAAACACTTCTTTTCATTTTTTTTTTCATTTTTCACTCAAATAAAAAGAAATCTAAACCCGGCGTGAGACTGCGGGACCTCTTTAGACCTGTGTTTCAAGATGACCCATCTAGACACGGGCCTTTTTAAATCCAAACCCATTTAGACCCATGAATCGACTCCACTCACTCATTTTGCCACTAATACATTTACCAATAAAATTAACAAATATGCCATTGAAAGAGTAGAAAATTCTTATGAAAAAAAAAGTAGAAACATCTTATAAAAGCATCTACTATAACAAGAGATTAAAGGAAAAAAATGTAAAATCTTATGACTTTTTCTCATCTACGTTATGCTTTTAGCGAAAAATTTATTGATCTTGAATGTCTTCATATTTCAATGCGTTTGAAGGTGTGTTTGATTTGAGAATGAGTATGCAAAGATTACTTTCACCCTTCTTGTTTGGTTAATAGGTTGGTAATTCAAAATTGGTATCAACACTCAAAGTTAGACATTTTCTAAACCCACCGATCGTAGTAGGTTTACAACCCACTGGTTCCCATATCAATAGTCATTCCTCTTAATACACAACGATTGTAATGATATGAGAATTGGGATGACTAGAAAATTTTGAGGCAAAATGTATGAAAATGTAACTAACTTGTTATTTTTTATTTTCTTGTGTAGTCATTTTTAATTTTTTTATTGTACTCACCATACTTTTAAATTATGTCTATTGTGTGTATTTTGTGACCGTTTTACTCTTTTATTTATCAGCACTCTTATTAACGGAGAGGGGGTAAAACGAGCATAAAATACACACAATAGACTGAATTAAAAGTATAATATGTACAATTGAAAAAATTAAAAATGGATACCCAACAAAACAAAATGTGTCATGTGACAAGCTAGTTATATATTTTTTTTCTCTTTTGCCCAAAGTTTTAAAAGTATAGTTAATAAATCTTTAATTATAAAAAGATTTTTTAGTTTGGTGATGCGAAGTAGTGTGACATGTCAAAGTATGTGTGTTTGATACTCTTAAGAGTTCTTTTTGTTTCTTTCAAAAAGGCTCTTACACACAATTAAAGTATCTCGCATGTATTGGACAAAGGTTATAGACCCACAAATATTAGCTATGTATTCGCTACAACTCATTTGGTTAAGATTTCTTTAAATTCTATAAAAACATCTTCAAACCTCTCATATACTTGAACGTTCGCAGTTTCTCGAAGTGTTCCATTAAATATTGTCTAGAAAAGAGTTCTTGGATATTGCACCAAGTTATTTATATGACAATTTTTATGTTTTGTTCATATTAGAAAATGTGTCTAAAACTGAAACAATTAACTTGAAAATAGAAGTGGTCACATGCATATGCTCAAAATTCAAACTATCCTCAGCGCGAAAGAAAATATATAGATAGAGACCATGTAGCTCAAAGAAATAAGTAGCCGAGTTAATGAGCTACACATATGAGAAAAATAGCAAAGAAACGACACTGTACCTTATGAAAGATGGTGTTGCTAAAACAACTAAGGTTTACCGATGTTGCCCAAAATTGCAACCATCATCCAGGATCATACAATGTGGATTGCTAATCATGTTGTTTTTAACTTTAATACTATCATGTAACAGGGCTGATTTCAAGGACAATTGGTACAACGCGAAAGTAACTCATGTATTCATATGTGAATAATAAAAATGTGTAACAGATATCAAAGTCTATGAGTTGTGAGTCGGGCTTACGTTGGTTGTTAAGTCAAACAAGTTATGTTTAAGAGAAAAATTATTCCGGTTACTAAACAACAAAGATATCAAAACCATTAAACATCCCAAATATCAAAACGACTTTAAGTCGATTTAATCATGAAACTGTCACAACCAAAGTAAAAGCAAACCTATGCTATACATCGACTATAACTAAATAAATTCATCACCGCCCATTTTACACACTGGAATCATATATTATCGCTAGACTAAAACAAAATACCATGTCAAAGAAAAGCAACCAACGAACCAAAATCATTAAACTTAATCCGCAGCATTATGCATACAACAAGCTTAAGGTGAGCCACTCGATTCAAGGTTAGGTTTTTAATGTGAGTGGGTCAGTGAGCCAGCTCAATGTTTAGATTGATTTAAGTGCAATAATAGCAAGAATGTGACTGATCACTAATGCATCTAAGCCTTTAAATCAATGATAATGGAAGGTACATTCTAATCTCGAAAATATTCATGTGATGTGATCTGATTATTCGGTTTTGCATATGTGTTGTATAGTGCTTGCCGCCTAAAAACCGATTTCACATTTAAAACAAAATCACCTACATATATGCAGATTTTATTTGAGTACTAGAGGTAGCGATTTTGACCCGTTTACTTGTGAATGGGTCGATTCAGGTTAGGTTTTATCTCTAATATGTATAACATATCAAATGTAAAAACTTGGATTATTTTATAAATAACATATTTGACACACTGATTGGTTGTTGAACTAACTAACCAATCCACCTTGGTTTAACCCGTATCAGAACTTACCCGTTTTAATCGAATTAATTTTGACTTTTTAACTTTTTTTTTTCTTTTTTTTTTTTTTGAACAGAATTTTGACTTTTTACTTTTTAACTAGAGGTGAAAAATGGGCAGGATTTTGACTTTTTAACTCAACCTGCCCATTTTTCACCTCTAGTTTTGATTACCTGTAGATTTCTTAGTTTGAATCTATTAGAAATTGAGATTTTAGTGACAGTGTGGATGGGTTACCTGGCGAGCCGAATTGATTGGACCAAAAAAGGTGAAGATAATGGCTAGGAACCAAATTGGAATCACAACTGGCAACCTAGCCAATGCCCGTAAACATATGCTCTTTGTATCATGCATTCCCACTACTTTCTCCCACACAAAGTACAGTGGAGTACACGCAAAACCAAATGTTATAAACTGCAAAAGATAAGCCAAGCAAAACAAACACAAATCGGTCAACACAGAATCAAACAGCGGTAGTAACTAGTAAGTCAGTTAACCATTCAAGCAGTTATACCTGATGGATGAGCATAAGGACAACGAGTTTTTGGCAGAAGGGAAAAAGCATTGGAGTGGTTTGAAACAGCTCTAGTAAGTCAATTAGCCATTCCAAAAGAAACAAACACAAATCAGTCAATGCAAGAATCAAACAGCCCTAGTAAGTCAATTACCCATTCCAAAATTCATACCTTGATGGATGAGCATTATCAGGAAAACGAGTTTTTGGCAGAAGGGAAAAAGCATTGGAGTGGTTTGAAAGTTGATCACCAAAGGCCCAATACATTGCAGCAGCTGATGGGAGTGTTAATGTGAACACATATAATGTTGCAAACAGATATATATATATACTTAAATTTCTGTGGCTTCCACATCGCGTGCATTATTTCACTGCAATAAACATGTAACTCAAGTCATTATTAACCTAAATTGACTAGAAAAAGAAAACTAAACTTTAATTTAGGACTGAATACTTACACTGTGACAGCGTGTCCACCAAAAGTGTAGAGTATGTTTGTGGCTCCAGTGAAGTACAAAACGAGCTTTTGCTAAAGCGCACGACTGGAGCTCTTATCTAACAAATTATTCGTGCTATTAACGAGCAGCATAGCCATGCTCCAAGTTATGTCTTAATAATTTTGCTAAAGGCAAGTATCCCAGCCTCATTAATGTCAGATTCAAATATTGTCTAGTACTACTTCCAATCTAGGTAATACAAACGAAACAAAACCAGATCAAAGAGTAGGCAGTTTTATCAGTTTAAACATAAAATTTTCCACAAAGAATGATCCTTGTCTTGCGAACTTATAGTTTTGGTGAAACGTATTCTTGCTGAAATATAAATGGGTGTATGACCATTAAAATAATAGAAACATGTTGAATTATATTGAAGGTTCAGCCACACAAATACACGATTACCTAAGGGTAAAACATTAGACTTTTTGGGTCAAGTTTATACCAAATTAGTAATAAACAAAATCGGCTATAACTTTTATTTTCCACACCTGTTTGTCACCTTTGGTTTTAGAAATAGGCATATAACAAATATAATATTCTGAAATTGAATTTAGTAATCCAAAAAAGGGGGAGAGGGGGAATTGGTAAAAAGTAATGGTTCAACCCGTGACCCAAACTCATTTTGACCCATTACCTGACCCATCCCGCCATTTTGAGACCGCTAGTTTTATTGTCATTGCCTCAGTCATCTTGCGCCCCTTCTAAGGTTTTTGATACACTGTATATCCTGTAACTGAAATATCTTCACAGCCTATGACAATGTTTTAAACAATTTGCATTATATTACAAACCAAGAAACTTGGCTTTTTCTTATATGAGTAATGACCATATACAACTTAGGTTGTTTGATAAGTCAGAAAGTGTGCTATATAGTGTACCATTAGGTCATCAACTAAACTGTCAACTAATTTCTTAATTACTCCGTATCTCACAACTGCTGTAACAGAAAAGCAAAAAAAGTACTCATCTTCCGTAAATCAGAACAAAAGGCCAATAAAATTAGATGGATAAAAGATGTAACCATGTGTTATTTACTCGGACATACATATCGTTTGTCTTCAAGGCTGGCAATACAACACAATAACATAAGTGAACTATAACAGCGGGGACTTGTTTGTAGAGCTAAAGCTGTACGGAACTGTAGTATCCACAAGGCTACTTGCATTATGAAATATCAGGCTTCAAGTGAAATCGCCTCCAACCAAACATATTGACTGTACGCAAGCAATCATAACTCTTTAGCATTAAAAGGATAACATGTAGCAGTTTATGCACAAATTCTGTGATTTGAAGAAAAATATGGGGAAGCACACATCTGCGTAACAGCAGCAGGGTCACTGGCATTGTCTTTTATGGCCTTATACAATGTAACTTAACCGCAAGTTCTAAGTGATCACATCAGAAACATCTGATTTGCTGCTTTACTAATATGCACAACACAAGAACGCAATGGATGGTAAAAGTATATATACATGTTATTAGTAATTATGCTTTCATTTTCACATAATTTATTTCTACTGCAACTTGACATTGATAGAAATGAGAAGCATATATTTTACCAAAAGCAAAGCGATACAACTTATTACTGTTGTCAGTTGATTATATAGTTTTCACATCTGTATCTGCAATGGTTTTATAATCATCAAAATAACAAAAAAAAGTTACTGAATTTCCATTAAGCTCAAGAGCATTATACGCGATCACACAGTGACCAAAGTAAATTTATTGTTAAATACACAAACATCATAATTATGCGATCAACAATAATTCAAAGATACAACACACAAACATCATAATTCATAAGCTTATATACGACAGCATAACTTAAAAAGTCCCAGCTCCAACCCAAACTCCAATACCTGTATCACAAATTATTTTAGAGCAAGAAAATTTATAGAGTAAGGCATTTTGCAAAAAATTGATTAAATAAGTAAACATATGAAATATTGTACCTTTGATATCTAACGTCATTTCCCGATATAAACATGTCTTCTCTTCTTCTTCTTCAAGACCAAACTCTCTGTTGCATCAGCAATTGCGTTGAACCACTTGACTTTTCTTGTTGACAACATTAAATATCCCATCACCGATCCAAGTAAGGTCCCACATCCATATCCCAACGTCACTACTTCCCATGTAAATCCACTCTCCTCCTCATGTGATTCAAGCTCTTGTTTGTGTGTATGCTCGCTGCACTTTTTCGTCAGGGGAAGCCCGCATAGTCCAGGATTCCCTTCAAAGGATTTCTCTTCAAATGTGCTGAACTGTGGGCCTCCTGGTATATGTCCTACAAGATGGTTTTGCGAGAGATTTAACACTTCAAGAGTTGTGATGCGTGCAAGACTTTGTGGGATCTCTCCAGAGAGTTGGTTCCAAGATAGGTCTAACGACTCAATCTCTTTGAGATTCCCTAAAGCATGTGGAATGGGACCCCTAAGACAGTTGTGGGATAAGTTGAGCACTATTAGCGAATTAAGACCACCGACGACGTTTGGAATATGTCCTTCAAATGTGTTATTGGATAGATCAATAATTGTGTAGTCAACCGAAATTTGTGGAAACTTTTGATCCACCCCTTTCACCGCAACAACGAATGAGTAATACTTACCACCCATGTATAAATATTCTGGTTCTTTGCTGCTTTTAACAACATTCTTCATGGAATTGAAATTTTGAAAATATTTTGCAGGGAGTTGACCGACAAACCTATTATGAGATAAGTCAAGAACTCGAAGAATTGGAAAGGGATAATCAATGGTTGCAGAGGGTTGAATGTGTCCATGAAAGTTGTTTGATTTGAGGACAAGAGCCTGCAATTTTGGAAGAGCTCCTAACCAACCAGGGAATGTACCATTCAAGTGGTTGTTTCCAAGATCAAGTACAGTCAACCATTGACATTTGGACAAGGAACTTGGCACCTCTCCTATTAATTGATTTCCATTCAAACTAAGCCCTTGTAAACTTTGACAATCCCCGTATACGTTTGGAATTGTTCCTTGAAAGCTATTATTCCCCATATCTATCATTCCAAGAGATGAGATGATATTTCCAAAGCATTGTGGAATCAATCCACCAAAGCTATTATTGGACATATCCAAATAGTTTAGACTACTCAAGTTGCAAATTGATGGAGGGAATGGCCCCTCAATCAAGTTGGACTGTAGATACAGATTTATTAATCCATACCATTGTAAATGTGGCAAGCCTGTTATGAAGTTATGTGAGAGATCCAAATAAAACAACTCATTACCTCCTATCTCCCCTGCCCAATGAGGAATTTGGCCATGGATTTCGTTGTTAGAGAGATCTAAGTATTGAAGTTGTTTCATGGCTCGAAACGAATTTGGAAACACCTTTAGCTTGCAAGAGGCCAATTGTAAGGATATAAACCCAGGGTTGACATAATGATTGGCATTATTTGTTGTAACAGAGAAACCATTGTAAGAGAGATCTAACCATTCAAGGTTTGTGAGGGTTGATAACAATGTATCCAACTCCAATTCACCACTAAAATTATTATGAGAAAGGCTGAGGTGAGTGAGGTTGGTGAGTTGTCGAAATGTTTGCACATCAATTTGGCCAGCCAACTGAATGTTGTTACTGAGGTCTAACTGTTTTAATGATGGAAGTGTTGGTCTAATGTTCTACTCGAGCTAATGAGTAGTCCAAAAGTCACGAGCTAATGTGCAGTTCAAAGAGATCCGAGCATATGGATAACTACAGTCGAGTACTAGTGTAATTAGTATTCTTATTTTTAGCTTTTAAGATAAGTACTTTCTAGTTATATTAGATTCCTAGTAGGATTAGGAAAGCTAGTTTCTATTCCTATATAAGCAAACCAAACGAGCCAGGTTTGGTTGTGCCATCGAATATCAGTTTTGTAAGCATATACTTTCTGATTAATAGAGAGCGAATTCTATTATAACGTTGGTGCAAGTTTCTGTTTTTCCAGTATTATTTGTTCTTGTCTTGTGAAGTTCGATCAGCTGTGGACTTGAATTGGTATCAAGAGCAAGGTTTAATAAGGCTGATTGACCAAGAAGATCGACAAAGGGTTTCTTCAAGCAGATCGATCAAGGGTTTCTTCAGCATCGACCAAAGGTTTTCCCATCTGCTCGAGAAAATCAAGGCTGGTATTTATCGAGGGGTTTCTTGGTTCTTAAGCAGAAGTCGACCAAGGGTTCTTGGTTTTTCAGCATCGCACAAGGGTTTTTCAAGGGTCGATCACAAGGGTTCTTCCAAGGCAGTCGAACACAAAGGTTTTAACCAAGAACTGATCGCAAAAGGTTTTAACCAAGACTGTTCGACAAGGGTTTTTCTAAGGAAGTCGATCACAAGGGTTTTCTCCAAGATCACAAGGGTTTCACCAAGAAGTCGATCACAAGGGTTTCACCAAGAAGTCGATCAAAAGGGCTTTACTAGGTTTCAACTTAAGCAAGAAGTCGATCAAAGTTTCAAACTTTCGACTTGGTTTACTTAGGCAAGAAGTAAATCAATCGTGCTCTAGAATCTAGGGCTAGAAGTCGAACCAACTACACCTATAACTTACAGAAGGCGTTCAAGAAAGATGGTGCAATTGCGAGTCAAGTCAACCACCTCCGGTTGAACATACTAAATTTGCTCTTCAATGTCCAATGTTAACAAGCACAAACTATAACATATGGGCAATAAGAGTTAAAGCGGTATTCCGAGTTCATGGAATACTCGATGCACTGGAACCAAAGGAAGGAACACAAGTCGTTGATAAGCAAGATCACATGGCAGTTGCGTTACTTCTCCAGGCGATTCCAGAAGAACTTGTTTTTCAAGTTTCACAATTCAACACAGCCAAAGAAATCTGGGAAGCTTTAAAGACCAGGTATGTGGGTGTTGATCGGGTTCGTGAAGCAAGGTTGCAAACCTTGGAGACGGAATTCGAATCCTTAAAGATGAAAGTCAACGAATCAGTTGATGACTTTGCGGCTAGGATGGGCAAAATTGTAACTGAAGTTAACAGCTTGGGAACAGTTTATGAAGACAAGAAACTTGTTAAGAAGCTGCTTGCATCCGTTCCGGATAAGTTTGTTGCCATTGTTGCCTCAATAGAACAATTTGCTGACTTGAATACTATGTCTTTTCAAGAAGCCATTGGAAGGTTGAAAGCTTTTGAAGGAAGAATGAAGGGTGTTGACACCACTTCTGAAGATCAAGGCAATTTGATGTTCGGAAGGGCTGAAAGATATGATGAGAAAGGTCGAGGAAGGAAATTCTCTAGTGGCAACGGTAAAGGTCAAAACTTTTCTTCTCAAAACAAATCTCGTGGTAGTAGTCAAGCTAATAACCACAACCGTAACAACTCCGGGAGCAATACGGAGCAAAAGAAGAACAAAAGCCGAGACCTTTCAAAGATTCAATGCTTTAGATGTGATGAATATGGTCACTTTGCTTCTAATTGTCCCGAACGCCGTGAACAAAAGGAAAAGAATGAAGCAAACCTTTTGCAAGCGGAAGATGACGATGACCCGACACTTTTTATGATGAAGAGCGTTCAAGAAGTTTTCTTGAATGAAGAAAAGATTATCCCAAACCAATTGAATACTAAGCCAAACGAGGAAGACACTTGGTATTTGGATAATGGAGCAAGTAATCACATGACGGGGATCCGAGAATATTTTTCGGAGTTGAATGAGAATATCTCCGGCAGAGTGAAGTTTGGTTATAACTCCTACATCGAGATAAAAGGGAAGGGTTCGATAATCATTGAAGGGAAAACGGGTGAGCAACGATTGATCACTGGAGTCTATTACCTACCCGAGCTAAAAAGCAACATAATTAGTCTTGGACAAGCTACTGAAGACGGATGTGACATTCGTATGAAAGGTAATCTTCTTACTATGCGTGACTCAGATGGCAAGCTTCTGATGAAGGTTCCTAGAACAAGTAATAGACTTTACAAAATAAAGCTCCAAGTTGGAAGTCCGGTGTGTCTCAAAGCAAAGATGGAAGATGATGCTTGGTTATGGCATGCTAGGATGGGACACATTAATTTTGAGACGATGGAATTAATGGCAAGGAAGGTCATGGTTGAAAAGTTGCCAATAATTCATCAAGAGAACAAGTTGTGTGAATCTTGCTTGTTAGGAAAACAAACCAAGAAGGCGGTTCTTATTGATGACTTCTCACGCTTTATGTGGACTTTTACCTTGAAGGAAAAAGGAGAGGCATTTGAATACTTCAAAAAGTTCAAAGCTTTAGTCGAGAAGAAGTTGGGAAAGAAGGTTATAACCCTAAGGACCGATAGAGGAGGTGAATTCACTTCAAGAGAATTTACCAACTTCTGTGAAAACGAGGGTATAACAAGAACGTTTCAAGAGATCATCTACAATGCATATCTCTTAGTAACCGGTTCGAAGCTTGGCGAAATTGGTGAATTTAAGAGACAAATGCAAGAAAGGTTCGATATGAGTAACTTGGGAAAGTTGAGCTATTATCTTGGCATTGAAGTAAAGCAAGAGGATTCGAGTATCTCAATAAGTCAAGAAAGCTATGCAAAGAAGATCTTGAAAGATGCTGGGATGCATGAAGCGAATCCTACTCAATGTCCATTAGAACCTGGAATGAAGTTAAGCATGGACAAGGAAGGAAAGCCAGTTGATGCAACTCTGTATAGACGACGAGTTGGTTGTCTAAGGTACATATTTTATCTAGGTAAATCACCTATCACTTGGTGCTCACAAAAGCAAAACACGGTGGCTCTATCGTTTTGTGAAGCCGAGTTCATGGCTGCAACTTCAACCGCATGTCAAGGGATATGGTTACGTGGATTGTTGAGTGAAATAACCGGAATGGAAGAGGAAGTGGTGGTCTTATTTGTTGACAACAAATCGGCTATTGCACTTATGAAAAATCCAGTCTTTCACGGGAGAAGCAAGCATATAAACACACGTTATCATTTTATCCGAGAGTGTGTTGAAAGAGGCCAAGTACAAGTTGAGTTGGTAAGAGGTGATTTGCAGCGTGCAGATATTCTGACGAAAGCTCTCGCAAGGATTAAGTTCAAGGAAATGCAAGAGTTACTCGGAGTTGAAGACCTCCTTATCTCGAGTCAGAAATTAGGGGGGTGATTGTTGGTCTAATGTTCTACTCGAGCTAATGAGTAGTCCAAAAGTCACGAGCTAATGTGCAGTTCAAAGAGATCCGAGCATATGGATAACTACAGTCGAGTACTAGTATAATTAGTATTCTTATTTTTAGCTTTTAAGATAAGTACTTTCTAGTTATATTAGATTCCTAGTAGGATTAGGAAAGCTAGTTTCTATTCCTATATAAGCAAACCAAACGAGCCAGGTTTGGTTGTGCCATCGAATATCAGTTTTGTAAGCATATACTTTCTGATTAATAGAGAGCGAATTCTATTATAACGTTGGTGCAAGTTTCTGTTTTTCCAGTATTATTTGTTCTTGTCTTGTGAAGTTCGATCAGCTGTGGACTTGAAATTTGTGGACTTGAGGAAGAGCAAATGACTCAAAAGGAACATTTCCACTGAACTTGTTACCATGTAGATTGAGAATTTCTAAAGAGGGGGAAGAAAACAGCAAATATGGAAATGTCCCATTAAGTCTGTTATATGATAATACCAGCGAAGTAAGGTGAGTTAGGTTGAAGAGGGAGCTGTCAGGATGAATTGTACCTTGTAGCATTCCGCACATGAGATCGAGACCGATGACGTCACCGGTGGAGTCGTCGCAAGTAACTCCATCCCATTTACAACAATCAGTACTTGTGTTCCAGCTCATCAGTTTTGGAGGAAAACCAGAACAGTGATCGATTGGGTAATTGATGGAGGAAAGGTTATGTTTAAAGAGAAGCAAAGCTTCACTCTGTTTTTCAGGGCATTGAGTTAAGGAAGCAGGAAAAAGGGTGAAAAAGAAGACAGAGAAAAAGATAATAAACATTTTTGAATTATTATTCATTGTGTTTCACAAGAGAGTATATGAAAATGTGTTTGGTCTTTAGTTTCATAGACGTATATAAGTGTGTTTGTCAAAATTGATAGCTCTAAACTTTAAAAAAGCTTTTATGTTTTTCTACCAAAGACTTTGAAAAAGATTTTTGGGTTCTTTTAACTTTATCAAATAAACACCTTTCTTTTTTTATCTTTTCTTTACCTTTTTTTGGAAGGGCAACTAATTATCCCCGTCTCAAAATTATTGTCCTTTTTGATTTTTTCGGTTTTAACTTTTCAACTTTTACTTTAAGTATTTTTGTTTATATTACATAATACTTGATACAAAATATATGAACGGATTGATTTTTAAATGTATTTTCATTTGTATAATTTTTATCAAAAATTGTATAAAACAAACAAAAATATTTATATTTATCAAAAATACGTAGTAGTAGTTAACTAGTTTATTAGTGTTGTGGGTCTTAGCGTTAATGTTTTTTCTATGTTTTATACGTAGACTTCATCTATAACTCTAAGGCCTCCTATTTACATGTTCTTTGATCCAATAACAATAAACAACAATCAAGTTAACAAGTTAAGGTTAGTAGGTCACAATTGCTCTCTCCTAAAACTTACTTGAATTGGTCACAAACCTTTATTATACTTATAGACTCAAACACCATTCATTCTTGTTCCGGCTTCAACTTAAACTCACAACCACTTGATTAATAGGTTATAAAAGGTGGACTTAGATCTACACGTTAAATTCAAATTCAAGTTCAAGCTCACACACATAAAATTAAATTGATTGGGATGTAACTGTTTGTGGACCAACAACTTTGAAGTATATGAGGGTTTAAGAAGACTTCAAATTGGAGGTAGGGATTCAAATTAAAAGTTGTTGTCTACAAGTCATTTGTAAACTTTCAAAGTAAACTCATCTTGTCTAAAAGTGAGTAGACTTTCAAAGTAAACTCATTTTGGTCTTCTAGTCATTTGTGAGTCCCTTCCTTCATCAGGTGGCCTTTTTAATGTTTTGGGCATGTATACGCAATTATGCAAATGTCATGTAACATAAACTATTGTTCAGAAATATGAATTGCTTCATAAATAAAACTCACAAGTATATATGTCACAATTTCAAAAACTATAACCAAAGACCCACATGTCATCTTTTGAGGATACGAGGCACAAAATTACACTTATCATCGTCTATACTCCCTGCAAAAATGAATCATATTTTTGACTTTATAATTCCCAGACTCTTATGGGTTAGGAACAAGGGGCTTGAAGCCAAATAATGCACAACATTCATATCACAAACCAACAACGATTGAACACCCAATCATCTCTTTCGGTATGATTTCTTTCTTCTATATATATTTTTTATAAATTGGTTAAGTGCTTACAGAGCCAAAGTTGTACCGAACTGCAGCATAGACAAGGCTACTTGCATTATAGAAAACCAGGCTTGAAGTGAAATCTTCTCCAACCAAACATGTAGCAAGCGAGACTTTGCATGTGATAACTTTTCCTCAATCAGTGCCTCAGAAGAAACTCTTCCTATAATAACGAAAGACTTCACAGACGGTCTTCTTATCTGTCGATAAGTAGTACCCAACTATACAAGTAATGCATACAACTATACAAGTAATTCATACAACTATACAAGTAATGCAATCTCAAGAGCCTCAATTTCATAATTCATACAACTATACAAGTAATGCATTTCGTCTAACAAATCTAATAATATGTTTGCAAAAACGTAGCACCCCCGTACAAGTGTATAAACAAAGTAGTAGTGCATTAAATCAACAGTCAACTTTAACCATGTTGACTAAAAGCTCTTAGATAAAAACAGGTTTAAATATGTATAGTTGCAAGTGTCTTGTTTAGCAATAAGATGGCTTACCAAAAATTACCCTTTTTTAGAAGGCATCGTGCGAACTAGCAAGTTAGCAGCGTGTGGATCACAGTGCACAAACCCATGCTTGAACATCATTTCAGCACATGTTCTACTGACCTGTATTGTGCAAACCAAAAGACTTACCATAAACATTCACCAACTAAACAGCGCCGAACATAAACTGCATATCAGCTCCCAACAGAAAAATCAACCAATGCAATTCAAAAAAGAAAGAAAGCCTTAAAACGTCTGCAACTTGCAGTAAAGAGAAAAGGAGCCTACTAGCCTTGCAATGTCATGTGGGTTAATTCCAAGTTCTTGGATGCTCATCAAATCACTGACTTCTGGGCCTTCCACAAACTCCATGGTCAACAATTTTGTGGTACTTAAGTTCCAATATACCGTGGGCTACACATAGCCTGCAATATGAGGAGATAACCTTCGAAAGTTATCCATACATTTAATGCTGTTCTTGGCCTCATTTAAGAAATCAAGTTCCTGATTATCATTGTAACTTATTAACAATACTATTTTGAAGAATACAGAGATAACCAGAGGAGTAGAGCACGCATAGAAGCACACATGTAGAAGGATGTCATTACATTTTGAGAAGGAATTAGGTCGAAAGTTTATGTCTAACCTTAGGTAGACTGTCGTGTACTTCATCTACGAACCACCTATATTACAACCCAGGCACAACTATGATTATTACTTATTACCAAATATCCCCATCAATAAACGCATACATAAAGAAATAACAAAATGAAGATAGGCGGAAAGCTATAACATACAAACCTGTAATCAAATGAAGGAAAGAGCCAATGTAAAGTGTTAACAATAAATTCAACTATCAGATAATCTGCAGCTGCAGTATCTGTCATGTGCATATGTTGTACCTGAAACATGAATACAGTATCAAATGAGTTAGGCCATTAACAAAACACGTTGAAAGGAACCCAAAAACAAGATTAGTTCATAGTAGGAACTTAAAACCTTCACAGCAACTTTTTGGCGCTGATGAGTTCGAGCAACATGAACTTGAGCAAGGGAAGCACTTGCAATAGGGACAGGGTCAAACTCATCAAATATCTGTATAAGTAAATAGTTTTTCATAAAATCTATGACTCTAAATAACTAAAACAAAAGTAAGAGCAAAGTGAGATTAGGTAAACATACTTCTTCAGGTGCCCCGCCAAGCTCTTTCTTGACAACTTGGCACACACTTGATCATACGAAGAAGTCAGACATTTATTCAACATTGACTCCCTTAACGTTTTAATGTACTCTTGAGCCTCAAGAGTACATTAAAACGTTAAGGGAGTCAATGTTGAATAAATGTCTGACTTCTTCGTATGATCAAGTGTGTGCCAAGTTGTCAAGACTTGAGTTACCAATATTCCTAAATGAGAACATTCTGTTGGAAAATTTAGTGCACTTGAGGGATCTATTCACACCTGGTAATGGGTTTGGAGGTATGGAGTATACACCCATTTGGTCACTGAATTCCCTGACTCAATTGTGGTTATGTATTGATCAAGGTACTGCTTGATCAAGGTACTGCTAGTAGACTCTGCTGCTAGTGTTGTGAATCTGCTGCTAGGATTCTGC
The DNA here is from genome assembly GCA_030686995.1 of Artemisia argyi. Taxonomy (NCBI): domain Eukaryota; kingdom Viridiplantae; phylum Streptophyta; class Magnoliopsida; order Asterales; family Asteraceae; genus Artemisia; species Artemisia argyi. The sequence continues at coordinate 153,804,916 of CM060709.1, read as the reverse complement.
TGACAGCTGATTCTGCTGCTAGTTGATTCTGCTGCTGGTAGCATTCTGCTGATAGTGTGATTCTGCTGCTAGCGTTTCCACTGAAGTGTTAAACTTACCACTGATAGTGATTAATGTTTCCACTGATAACCACTGATCCTATTATTATGGATATTATTATGTTATAATTAATGGGCCGTTAATTATACATAATACCATGGGCTAGGGTTTGAGTATTCTCTATTATAAATAGAGGTCACATCATTATGCATGGAGATACGTTTTAACAATACGATTAACACAAAACCCTAAACACTTTTATACGCATATGGTTCTTGGTTTGTGCCTAAAACAAGAACATCACTTGGTCTTATCCCATAGAGATATTCGTGTAACCCAGGCATAGGGTCGAATAGTTTCTATTGGAAAGTGATACCATGATTTCAAGTGAATATCCGGTACCTAATTGATTATCTTAACCCTAATCTGGGAGCAGTTATACAAATAACAACCAACAATCAATAGAAACTATTTAGTGATAATCAATGGCTGCTACTATGAGACAAATAGCTGCTAACTTTTCCAAGTTGGAAAAGTTTGAAGGTGTGGATTTCAGAAGATGGCAGAAGTAGATGCAATTCTTGCTGACTAGCATGAACGTGGTGTATGTTCTCACTACTGAGATTCCAGAGGATTATGGAGAAGCTGCTACCATGGATCAGATGAGGGCAAGGAGCAAGTGGGAGAATGATGACTACATATGCAGAGGTTTAATTCTCAATGGTATGTCTGATACTTTATTTGATATTTATCAGAATGTTGAAACATCACAAGAACTATGGGATTCCTTGGAAGCCAAGTATATGGCTGAGGATGCATCAAGTAAGAAGTTCCTTGTAAGTAATTTTAACAATTACAAAATGGTTGATTCTAGACCTGTCATGGAACAATACAATGAACTTCTTGGTATACTTGGTCGTTTCACACAACACAAGATGAACATGGATGAGGCTATTTCAGTCTCGTGTATCATCGATAAACTACCTCCTTCTTGGAAAGATTTCAAGCATATGCTTAAGCATAAGAAGGAGGAGTTAACTCTTGTTGAGTTGGGCAGTCACTTGCGCATTGAGGATTCACTCAAAGTACAAGAGAATGACAAGCCAAAGAGTAGCTCTGCTACTGGTCCATCAGTTGTCAATATGGTGGAGCATAACAACTCTACCAAGTACAATGACAACAAGGGCAAGCGTAAGCATCATGATAACACCAAATCTGATCTAAATAAGAAACCTAAGGTGACTTGTTGGAAGTGTGGGAAACCTGGTCACTTCAGGAAAGATTGCAAGGGTGGTAAAGTTGGAAACAAATCCAATGGATCAGGCACAACTGGAGGGAATGGTAACACCAATTCTCTGAAAGGTCAGAATGTGTTTAATAAGTCTTTTAAGATTTATTATGTTACATATATATCTGATATTTACTTTGTGCAGGATGATGATGTGGCTTGGTGGGTTGACTCTGGTGCTACAATTCATGTGTGTAAAGATAGAAGCTGGTTCAAGACCTACGAGTCAATGAATGATGGTTCTATTCTTCATATGGGAAACGAGTCAACTGCCCTGGTGCATGGAAAAGGATGTGTTGAGTTGAAGTTTAGTTCTGGAAAGATTGTTTCTTTATTTAATGTTTTACATGTTCCTGATATTAGGAAAAACTTGGTTTCTAGTAGTGTTTTGAATAATTGTGGTTACAAACAGGTTATTGAATCTGATAAGTTTGTTTTATCTAAAAATGGTGTTTTTATTGGTTTTGGTTATTTATGTAATCAAATGTTCAGACTTAATATTGTTCATGATAATATTGATTCTGCTTTTATATCTACATCTAAACTTTATGATTCAAACCTATGGCATGCAAGACTTGGCCATGTACATTTTAAAAGGATGCAAGATATGTCTAAGGATGGGTTAATTCCAGCCTTTGATATGAACACTGAAAAGTGTAAAACTTGTATGTTGAACAAGATAACTAAGAAACCTTTTCAAGGAGTAAAACGTGAAACTAAAGTTTTGGAGTTAATTCACAGTGACCTTTGTGATTTACATTCTACTCCCTCTTTGGGGAATAAGAAATACTTTGTGACTTTTATTGATGATGCTTCTAAGTTTTGTCATGTTTATTTATTACATTCTAAAGATGAAGCATTAGATAAATTTAAAGTATTTAAAACTGAAGTTGAATTGCAACAAAGTTCCCTGATCAAAAGATTAAGGACTGATAGGGGAGGTGAGTACATGGATACTCTGTATTTTCAGTCTGTTGGTATAATCCATGAAACGACTGCCCCTTATACTCCTCAGCAAAATGGTATTTCTGAAAGGAAAATTAGGGTGCTGAAGGAAATGGTTAATTCCATGTTGTCCTATTCAGGGCTGAGTCAAGGGTTCTGGGGTGAAGCTATGTTAACAGCTTGCTATTTATTAAATAGGGTTCCCAACAAAAGGAACAAAGTTACCCCTTATGAACTGTGGACTAAAAAGAAACCTAACCTGAATTATCTTAGGATATGGGGTTGTAGGGCTGTTGTAAGACTCCCTGATCCAAAGCAGAAAACTTTGGGTGAAAGAGGCATTGAATGCATCTTTGTTGGATATGCTGAGCATTCCAAGGCATATAGGTTTTATGTTATAGAACCTAATGAGTCTGTTTCAATTAACTCAATAATTGAATCAAGGGATGCACTATTTGATGAGAACAGATTCTCATCTATCCCTAGACCAAGTCAAAGGATTCCAAATGGAACCAATGACAATGGTGTTTCAGAGGTTCCTGCTGATGAGGTTCCTGTTGATGAGGTTCCTACTGATGAGGTTCCTGCTGAGGTTGTGGAACAACAACCTGAACCTGAGCTCAGAAGGGGCAATAGGGTGAGGACTCCAAAGTCATTTGGACCTGAGTTTCAATTATACTTAATTGAAGGTACAAGGAGTGAGGTCTCTGACCAATACTCTTATTGCTTCATTGTGGAGGATGATCCCAAAACATTTGAAGAAGCAATGAAGTCCCAGGATGTTGCTTTCTGGAAAGAAGCAATTGATGATGAGATGAACTCCATCATGGGTAACAACACTTATGTGTTGACTGATCTACCACCAGGTTGCAAACCTTTAGGTAGCAAATGGATTTTCAAAAAGAAAATGAAGGTAGATGGAACTGTTGAAAAGTTCAAGGCATGATTAGTTATTCAAGGCTTTAAACAAAAGTCAGGAATAGACTACTTTGATACTTATGCTCCAGTGGCACGTATCAGTACCATAAGATTGCTAATTGCTATGGCATCAATTCACAATCTGATTATTCATCAGATGGATGTGAAGACAGCATTCTTGAATGGTGATTTAGATGAGGAGGTTTACATGAACCAACCTCAGGGCTTCATCATGCCTGGCAATGAAAACAAGGTGTGTAAACTGATTAAGTCTCTTTATGGACTAAAACAGGCACCTAAGCAATGGCATCAAAAGTTTGATGAAGTGGTTTTGTCTAGTGGTTATTTACTTAATCAGGCTGACAAATGTGTATATAGCAAAATTGATGAATCTGGTAAAGGAGTCATCATTTGTCTATATGTTGATGACATGTTGATCTTTGGCACTGACCAAAATCAAGTTGATCTTACAAAAGAATTTTTGTCATCAAAGTTCTCCATGAAGGATATGGGGGAGGCAGATGTTATCCTTGGTATTAGGATTAAACATGAAAGTAACAAGATTTCTATTTCACAGTCTAATTACATTGAGAAGGTGTTGAAGAAATTCAATTACTTTGATTGTACTCCAGTGAGTACTCCTATGGATACAAGTGAGAAGCTAATGCTTAATACTGGCAAAGCTGTATCTCAACTTGAGTATTCTAGGGTGATTGGCTGCTTGATGTATGCCATGACTTGTACAAGGCCTGATATTGCTTTTGCTGTGGGTAAACTGAGCAGGTATACTAGTAATCCTAGTGCTCATCATTGGCAAGCAATTCAGAGGGTCTTTAAGTATTTGAAGAGAACTATGGATTATAGTCTCTCATATACTGGTTATCCTTCAGTATTAGAAGGATACACTGATGCAAGTTGGATCAGTAACACTGAAGACAATTCGTCTACTAGTGGCTGGGTATTCCTACTTGGTGGAGGTGCAATTTCTTGGGTATCCAAGAAACAAACTTGCATTACCAGTTCAACCATGGAATCTGAATTTGTGGCTTTAGCTGCTGCTGGTAAAGAAGCTGAATGGTTGAAAAACTTGCTTCTTGAGATTCCATTGTGGCCTAAACCTATAGCACCTATTTCTATCCGTTGTGATAGTGCTGCTACATTGGCAAAGGCTTATAGCCAGATGTACAATGGGAAGTCTAGACACTTAGGTGTCAGGCATAGCATGATTCGTGAGCTTATCATGAATGGGGTGGTATCTATAGTGTTTGTTAGATCTCAACAAAACTTAGCTGATCACTTGACGAAGGGTTTGGCTAGAGACTTGGTTTTAAAGTCTGCTCAAGGGATGGGATTAAGTCCAACTTAGTCACTGAATGCAAGGATACTCAACTCCCTTCTAAGGAAACTTGGAAGCTGAGTTCAATGTGGAAAGCTGATCATTTGGTGGACTGAAGCACATGTTTTATAAACATCCCAAGGTTGTGCTTGTTACCTGCTGAAAGGAGGATGAAGTCTTCACTTCTTAATGGTTAATTTTCTTTGAAAAAGTGCTAAGCAGGAGCATGAATTAAAGATGAACCACCTATGTGAATGTTGAAGTTTTGCCGCTTCAGGAAGCTTTTGGACTTTTAGCTTTTACAACATTTATGAATTGGATATGGACACATGGCTGTATAGTGTCAAGAGTATTTTAGTGTTTGAAAACTTGTGTGTATTTATCATCAGGTATTCAAATGGGTTGAAGGGTTCAATTCTTAGAACACCCTGATTCTCGAATATTTGAAAGTATATGTACTAATGTGGAAATTCAATCCTCAGGATATTTTCATTTATGCACTTGTTTTGGTTTGTGTTTGAATTTACATGCAAAAGTAGTGAACTAAATTTGGGGAGGATTGTTGGAAAATTTAGTGCACTTGAGGGATCTATTCACACCTGGTAATGGGTTTGGAGGTATGGAGTATACACCCATTTGGTCACTGAATTCCCTGACTCAATTGTGGTTATGTATTGATCAAGGTACTGCTTGATCAAGGTACTGCTAGTAGACTCTGCTGCTAGTGTTGTGAATCTGCTGCTAGGATTCTGCTGACAGCTGATTCTGCTGCTAGTTGATTCTGCTGCTAGTTGATTCTGCTGCTGGTAGCATTCTGCTGATAGTGTGATTCTGCTGCTAGCGTTTCCACTGAAGTGTTAAACTTACCACTGATAGTGATTAATGTTTCCACTGATAACCACTGATCCTATTATTATGGATATTATTATGTTATAATTAATGGGCCGTTAATTATACATAATACCATGGGCTAGGGTTTGAGTATTCTCTATTATAAATAGAGGTCACATCATTATGCATGGAGATACGTTTTAACAATACGATTAACACAAAACCCTAAACACTTTTATACGCATCTGGTTCTTGGTTTGTGCCTAAAACAAGAACATCACTTGGTCTTATCCCATAGAGATATTCGTGTAACCCAGGCATAGGGTCGAATAGTTTCTATTGGAAAGTGATACCACGATTTCAAGTGAATATCCGGTACCTAATTGATTATCTTAACCCTAATCTGGGAGCAGTTATACAAATAACAACCAACACATTCCATTTAGCTAAACGTATAAACTACATTTACTATGAATCCAGTCATCAAATATGAAACTTAGATTCCAACATCAATAGAAAGTTAAAAGGTCCTACCAATTGACAGATATTTTGACCAAGCTTGATGTATAATCCACAGTTTTTGAAGCAAAGTTCTTCAAGCCTACGTGCACTCCTAGTGTGGATACTCGTAATCTAAAATCACACCAACATTCATCTAATTTAGAATCAATATATAGTAAAAATGAATAGGAAGACTGCACACAAAACATCAACAGCAAAATAAAGTACAAGAACAAATTACCAGATTTTATTGAACATTTAAGCAAATATTACACGATATAAGGCTTAATATCACCCTTTGGAAATAGAAACTGGTTATAAATCCCTAGGGCACCTAACCAACTAAATATAGTCCTATAGATAGATATCAAAGCCATTGTTTAAAAGGCATGGCATAAACATTTTAACCTAACTAAAACATAAAGAGTATTTTTGTGTGTGTGGTTTCAGAGCACCCCTGACTCATGGTTCCAGCTTTCAAGACAGTACAATATATATATATTGTGACCCTAATCTTCTTAAGCCAAGAACTCAAGTAACCTATAACATCACAGAATTTGAGTTACATTTTGATCATTTGGCATCAAACCAACCATCGGCCCATCGCTCCATTACAATCTACAAAATGATCAATTACAACATTTGAATCTTCAATTCGCATGGCTTCTCATCAAACGTTTTGTTCTGGTAACCCCGCCCGAGCCACCTTTGATGACCAAGACCCATAGAGCCTGGTAAATCACTAGCCCTCCACATCTGTGGCTCCAATAAGTTTGGGGCCAGCTAGCGGGATTTGAACCTAATGGTCAAAAGTTAGCACAACTCTTATCACAAATCTACAACTGACAACACTTTACAGGCTTTATGCACCTAAATATAAATCCATACGATGATACATTAGCATCAACTTACTTACATGAGTGCAAAATGTGTGTATGTGTAACATCTTATGTAACATCTGATGTATATCATCAGATGGTTTAAGAATGTGTGTATGTATGGGTATAACACCTATTGAGGCGTTCATTTCTTTCTATATACTACTAATCAATTTTTCTACACGCTACTTTTGCATAACTAATTGTTATAATTTCTGAGCAAGTGGAAGACCAAGGTTGGTGGTGGAAATACAAAAGAGCACACAGGTTAACCAACAATGAAACATCATTTTAGATTTTATAATATTGCGCAAATGTGAGAAAATAGTAGTCCATTGTGACCAACATCAATTCCTAGTTCAATAATGGTTCCAATATAACTTAAAGAATGAAAAAGTATATATGAACACTGTGCACAAACAACAACAATACCCAATCTCACCGGAGCGGGTATGGGGGAGGTGAGACGTAGACAGTCACACCCCCGCCCGAGGGTTAAGGGACTCCTTCCAGACCTCTGGCAAGTGTGTGTGTGCAAGCAAATAGACTTTATGTGTGGTGTGTGTGAGGATGGAAAAGACAATGACATAAAAGAAAGCATATAAAGCAAAAATATACAAGCCAGCATATACATAAACGCATACCGACGTAGAGACAGGAGAGCATGCAAGCATATATAAGGAAAATATGGCACTACGGGCACATAAAGATCATATTTCAAAAAGGCAACATATAAGAGGATAAAGCAATACAATCAAATATAAGCATTAAAAGCACAAGAGCATGCAAGTGTAAACATAATACAAGCATAAAAGCCATATAGCCATCTATGCGATACAAACATTTAAACATAAAGGGGATAAAGCTAAACGAATGTACATAAGCCGTAAAGGCATGAAATCCTACAGGCATGAACTCATAAAAGACTAAATGAGCCTACGCGCAATAAATAAGTCTATGTACGAGGGCTGCGAGACATGAAGGCATATAAAGCAATGTGCCTCTATACTCCTAGGGGTGATCAACTATTCCCATGAAGCTACCATTCATCTCTACACCTATGCGCCCTACTCATTTACCTTAATCATAGTTCTCCACGTGTTCTTATCAGAGGTGATATCCTCGATCAATAGAAACTCTTTCAGGTCAAGCTTGAGTCTGTCCCATAGTCACATGGAACGGGGATCGCTCCAGTACGGGATCGCGGTACTGGAACGCGGTTCGCTATTTCTCAAAATCTGGTACGACGGGGGGTAGGCTCATTCTGGTTCGCTTCGGTTCGGTGTACCATATATTTTGGTTCGGTGTACCAAATACTTTTATATACATTCACAAGTCATAACTCATAACTAAACTTCAATGATAAAAGACTATGTATAACATATTTTCAGCCCATGTTTTAATCATTTTGTAACCCAATAAATAGCCCATCAACAAATCTATTCGTTGCAACCAAACTTATTAGCATTCGGATCAAATCAGTGCATTATGCATTTCAGCCCAACCTTTTAATCTTTTTTTGGATCCAGTCCAACGACAAACATTATAGACCAGAGTACCAGACTACCCAACCACACAACCCATTCCAAATAAAATGAGACACGGTCTTATGATACGTACTACCAAAATATACGGATTCTTCATTTGACCTAAATCACACTCAGTTTACATCCGCCTACCACTAACTTTTCTCCCAACCCTAATAAAACTTCCCATTTACACACATTCAAAAGAAAGAGTATTGGAACCCTTCAAATTCCCACGGTTGGCGTATTACATAGTATTCCAACGCGTTTTCAAGCCTTATAAATCACCGATTTGTGAATTATTGGATCAGCGATTAACCAATTTTTGGATCGACGATTGGGAACGACGATTATGGGTTTCAGTTCGCGATCCCAGGCGATCCAGATCGCAACCGTACCGCGATTGGGAACGACCGATCCAGATCGGAATTCGCTGCTAGTTGGGCGATCCATGTGACTATGGTCTGTCCTCCCACCTGAGCTTGGTCTACCCCTTCTCGAGCCCTCGACAGTAATAGGAGACTTGAGGTGGTTATAGCTATTTTTGAATTTTGGCGGAAAATGGTTTTGGGTGAGTTATAAGGAATGATAAGTATCCTAATATGCTAAACACATTGCAGGTAATGGATTTCTAGCTAAAAGGATTGGATTTTGGTGTTTGGATGTTGAAATGTTGAAAACGAAAATAAAAATTCTGCAGTCTACTGGCGGCACCCTGAGAATACACAGGCGGAACCCAAATGAGGGTTCCGTCTGGTCCGTTGGGCCAAACCTGGGTTACCCAGATTTTGCACTGGCGGAACCCAAATTTGGGATCCGCCTGATCCGCCAGTACTGAAAAAGTTCACAGTCCGCGTTTTTGACCCGCGAGACGATTTTCAAATTTTCGAAAAGTCCTAAAACGAAAAATATAATTCATACCTGGTCAGGAAATGCAAAAATTAGACATGTAAACACTCATATCATAAGACTTTGACCGGGGGCTAACGAACTTCACTATACTTAGTGAAAATTTCGTAAGCATGAAAATTTAACAACTTGTCAAAAGTTGTCTTCCTGCAACATTGTTAGTTGAAACATGTTCCAAAGTGTATCAAACATTGTACTAACACACAAATACATCACAAATATTGTTTAAACAACCAAATTGTTTCAATAGCACCTTGTGCCAAACACTCCTAACACACCCGCACTCATTGTTTGTCGAGCTTCTTCTTCATTTTCCAAGGAATATCCCGAGGTTTTTGAACATCCCCTTTGTTTGCTTGAATTCTTCCAATTCATTTTCAATAGCCGGAAGTTGAGATTGGTATTCTAGCGGTGGGAGCCTAGAGTTTGGCAATTTGTCATCTTCACTCATTGAGGAGGAGGATGATGAGGTAGGAGGATGTGGGCATTTTCCTTGGGCTTTGTACATTCTCTTATCACTAAGTGGGACAAAGGTATGTGGGATGAGAGAGTAGTCAAGACGAAGACGGTTAGGAGTTGGTAGAATGGGTGAAATGAACCTAAAGAGACGGGTCAAGAGCATTCCATACGGCATAGCCGTTGTGCCATGCACGGGAATGTCGGCCATTCTCTTGGCCATGTAGTAGGCAAGATTAAAAGGTTGCCTAACGGACAAAGAGTAGAGCATGTAGCATAGGCAAAGGTTGATATGGTCTCGGTTTCCTATGGTGCTTATTACATTGGCTCTAAGGACTTCCTCCCATTTCTTGAATTGGGGCAAGAGTTCATTAAGTTCCATTCCATATGGATCCTTCTCGACCTCATTCCCCCCACGGGTTCTCCTAGTGTTGGTTGTCCTAACAAAAAGGTGGTTACGAAGTACATCTTTTGACACAAGAGGGGTGTCATAGGGATGGAAACGGTCATCGAGGGTGTCAAGGGTTGAGAGGGAGTGCAAATCGGAGTAGAGGCAAGTACCTTGGTTTGGGACCCCTAAGATTTGAGCAAACTCCTCGAGAGTGAAGGAGTATTGATTACCACTAACCCTAAAGTTGATAGACATGATATCATATTCTCCCGTGGAGAGGGTGACGGAGGCATAGAATTCTAGGATGAATCTAGGACAAATAGGCTCGTTGATAGTCAAAAGACACTCAAAGTTGATTGCGGCAAATTCGGCATAAAGGTTTGTGCCTTCTAGGAAAGACGGGTAAATGGTTCTACCCTCATGGACATAGTGTTTTTCTAAGGCTTTGAAAATGTTGACTTGGTTTGGGGTAAGGCCTTTGGTTTTGTGGTGTTTTGGTAGGTACTTAATTGTGTCCTTGTGGTCGTAGTGGGTTAGAGGAGGCATGATGATACCTAGAACAACAAAATTTTCACATTTTAGTTTAAGTAAACCCGGGTTTTAAAACATTGATGTAGCGTATATATTGTTGACCGCATATGGTCATTCGCGACCAGTGAGTTATTTATTTATTTATTTTATTTTATTTCCTTAAGAAGCTTACATGTGTTGTTTTGGTTGGTCTCCCCCCATTCTTCATGACCAACATGTCCATTTGGGTAAATGGGAAAAAGGCTTATCAATTGGCTGAGACGGTAATTTTTGCAATATGAATATCTTTATAATAATCTTTAAACACTAGGGTGTGTTCTCCCCTTTATTTTATGATAGGAATTGGAAGTAATGAAAAGAAATAGAATTTTTCGTGTGTTCTCTAAGATATTTTAAAGAATGAAAAGGTGAGACAACGAAAAGAAAGTGGAAGGGATATTATGCAGGTCAGCAGGTGTTTGGCTAAGCTTATGAATTGGGCTTATGCATTGGGCTTATGATTATGTTATATAAATGATTTATGGCTTATATATATCATGAGCAGGTAAATGACAGAAAAAAAAAAGTATATGAACATTAAATGGTGTAGTTACTCTATCCGTCTTAAAATTATTGTCTTCTATTTACTTTTTTGGTCTTTACTTTTAAACTTTGACCTTAAGTATTTTTGTTTATATTACATAATAATACTTGATGCAAAATGTATGAACGGATTGAGTTTTAAATGTATTTTTATTGATATAATTTTCATTAAGTATTGTATAACACAAACAAAAATATTTATAGTCAAAGTTGAGAAAGAAAGACCGAAAAAAACAGTAGGGGACAATAATTTTGAGACGGAGGGAGTATTAAATAAGGTTATAAGAGTCATTTTATATAATATTGTTATATAAGCCCCACCATTTCACATATAAGCCACAAAATTTGAGCTTATCAAAATCCTATTATATAAACTCATAAGCTCACTCATATAAGCTTACCAAACATTTACTTTAGGCTTATTTAACACATATAAACTAATAACCTCGTAAGCCCATCATATAAGCTTAGCCAAACACATCGTTAAAGTTGATATTTACATCCAAAGGTGGACTTTGGCTTAACTAGGTGACCTTAGGCCGGACACATTAGGAAGGGGGAATGACTCCCATTTTATCCGTCTCGTCAGTTTTCTCTCTCCAGCGACCTACAGGCGATTGGTTGTCACAGTAAGGGCGACTTTCATTTTTTTTTAATATATATATTAAAAAAAATAACAACAAACTTAAATTTCATTAATAATTCAAATAAAATTAAAACATTTCAATACTTATTAAAAACTTAAACTAATAATCTAAGTCGTAGCGTGCCTTGATTGAATCCTTGCTAAATGCGAAAATTCGGATCCGGTGTTAAATGCGGAATGTTTTCTGGAAATCGGGATTTTCGGCCTTTTGTTTGTGGTGTTTTCTTAAACATTTTGGAATGAGAGAAGTGTTTGAATTGTGGTTTATGTGGAGTTATTTATAGATAAGTTTTAAATTTTAAAAGTTTTTCTTTTTTTTACAATACAAACGTTACCCAACGGTAACATTCAATTTTTTGTTAGCCAAGTAAACGTTACCAAACGGAAACATTGATTTTTATTTTTTTTTAGCCCAACCCAACTTTCAAAAACAAATAAACACACAAAGTCTGGGACGATTATCAGTCGTGCAGACGATCAAATGGCAAAAAGGGGGGGGGGGAATCGATCGCTAGGCGATTAACACCCACAGAAAGGACGAGTGATCGCCTAGTCGATCGATTAGTCGATCGTCCTTCCTACTGCGAGCAGCCTTAGAAATTGAGACCTTTAAAAGTTTTGTATAGAAGAAAATTGGCCTATTTAGAACTAGCTAGGAAACCACCTTATAATTGAAAAGAACTAAAGAAAGGCAAAAGACTCCATGGAAGAAACTTTTGAAAACAAAGATTTAAGTATTTGCTTTAATGGAATTTTGGGTGGAAAATTCTTTCTATATTTAAATAAGTATAGCTTTAGTGTTCAAAGTTACGAAAGATTAGTAAAAAAGGTATTTGACTCATTTGAGGGAATATACCTTTCAATGTAAAGACTTGGTAAAAAGGGGAAAATATAAGTCTTATCTAAGAAAAAATAGGTTCAATGTTCAAAGTTAAGAATATTTAGTTGTGGAAAAGTAATTTTAGTTTTTCTATTTTGAACTTTTAGAAACATTTTCTTTATTTCTCCTCTATTTCTCCTCTATGGGGTTGGTGAAGAAGGACTACCCAACATCCAACATATTTAATTTATAAACAATCAGCTGCAATATCCCATTAAAACACTACATACGTGCAAACAGTCAAGGATCACACAAACTCAATTTCCAAACACTAATCACTCATTTCTGAAAACATAAACACTACGTAGTACATATCAAAAAAGGGATATAATCCGATCCACGCGATGAGGTAATTCTTATTCTCAGGGAACTTCATATTATAAAACTGAGCAAACAAAGCAATGATAATAATAACTGCACCAATCAACAATCTAATATTACTCGTTCTCACATCTTCGCTGTATCCGCGGCTCGCAACAACCTGAAATTATATATAATAAATCAATAAGTATTAAAATAATTAAATGAGATGTTGAAGATGTGATTGATGTTACTACCTCAGATGCAGATTCATCGAGTAAGTGTTTGATGGAGTGATGATCCAATAGATTTGTTTTTTTTGTTGGTTGGATTGACAGTTGTGGTGCCAAAGCTAAATAAAAAGTACCATAACCAATGTCGGGAAGACGCCTTTCCAGAATCCCAAGATTCCAGCTTCACCAAAGACTTCTTGAACCTGCAGAAAACAAATTGTTCAAGTTACAATCTTAATAGCCAACACTATGGTATTTTATAACAGTCAATATTAATACTCAGACGACTATGATCATCTAGTAAATTTATACAATAACCTTTGATTTTCTAATGTCATTTCCCGATATATATACATGTCTTCTCTTCCTTTTGCAAAATTATATTGAAGGTTCAACCACTCAAAAACATGATTTTAAGACTTGGCTGGTCAAGTTATAAAAAGATAATAATAAACCCGACCATTTAAAGTAGATGGCAAAAAGATGTAACGATGTATTATTTACTCGGACACACATATCATTTGTCTTCAAGGCTAGCAATACAGCACAATAACATAAAGGAACTATATAACTTGCATATCCGCTACAAATTTAGCAGTTATATATCTCAAAACGTCCGGCTTCAGCCATAACATTCAACCTACATCAGTAAATAGGACACCTTTTTTGCAGGTACCCTAAAATAGAAACATGGCACGTTTTACAGGACATAAGGAGCAGTTGGTATATGATAAAATTTCATGTAGATGATTTTTCAAGTGCAGGGTTACTGGCAATTTTGTCTCTGAATCAACTCAGCAAACAATGTTACTTGACGGTCAAATCATATCAGATATACTAAAAGATATCACAATCATCTGATTTGCTGTTTTATTCATATGTAGAACAGATCGAAGAACACACTGGATAGTCAAATCAGATATACTAAAAGATAAGTTATTATTAATAATGCTTTCCTTTTCACACCTTACAATTCGGTAACAAACACTAGTGTCTACAATTTTATAGCATACACGATGGTTGTATGATCAACAAAAATCAATACCCCAGACGTCAAAGATCTCACAAACTTGAATAGTATTTTGAGGCATCTCATCTCTTTGTGAAATATTTCCTTGACGCTGGCAAGAGTCACACGACTTCACCAAGTCTTGTGCATCCCGGTATATCGTCGGCCAATAGAAGCTGGAATCAAAAACTTTCTTGGCGGTGTAATTGGCACCATGATGTCCCCCGTGGGTCCACTGTGGCATGCAATAAGAATGCCCTCGGCTTCCTTGCTATGAACGCACCGCCGGATAACTTGATCCGCACATATCTTAAACAAGTAGGGGTCATCCCAGAAATAATGCTTAACATCCTTAAAGAACTTGTTCTTTTATTGGGTCGACATCCCTTCCCTAATAAAATTCCCCGCATGGTAATTCGCAAAGTCGGCGAACCATGGGGTACTACCATCACCATGTGATACACTCCCAAGTGTCTCAAGAGGAAATGATTCGTTAATTTCCTTTTTCTCGAGAACACTTTGATGGGGATTCTCAAGTCTAGAAAGATGGTCGGCGGCTAGGTTCTCTGCTCCTTTCTTGTCTCGAATCTCGACATTGAATTCTTGGAGAAGAAGAACCCATCGCATAAGTCTAGGTTTAGCATCTTGTTTGGTCATAAGGTATTTAAGAGCTGAATGATCCGTATATACTATGCATTTCTTCAAAAGAAGATAAGGTTTGAACTTTTCAAAAGCATATATGATGGCTAACATCTCTTTCTCAGTAGTCGTATAGTGATATTGAGCGTCAGTCATCGTTTTGCTAGCATATAGTGTATCGGTTGAAAGTATTTGTTTTTCCGTTGCCCCAAGACTGCCCCGATAGCATAATCGCTAGCATCGCACATTAACTCAAAAGGTGTAACACCCCCGAATTTATGGTTTAGGAGCGGAAAAGTAATTAGGGTGTTACGGGGAGGATCGAGGTCATAATCACATGAAACGGCTTAAAAGAAGCGTTTTGAAAGTTATTTGTCATTCAAATAATATTTTTGATAAAAGATGAAACATTTGATTTAAAATCTCATTAAAAGATATAAAGGTTTGTAAGAATGACATATTTGATTTTTACACCATTTTAATTTATCAGAGTAATAAATGCCCGCTCCGTGTCTTGTCCTGCTCCATTAATTACCTGAGATACACATGCTTAAAAGTGTCAACACAAAGGTTGGTGAGTTCATAGAGTTGAATGGAAAACCATTTATTTCAATAGATTCAGGAATATTTAGTAATAATTGTAATAAATACTAACAGTGATAGAACAAGTATTGAGTGATGTTGATTATAAATTTATAATCACAGATAAATCATATATGTATTCAATCAAATTCAAGTATTGGATCATAATCCTAGCATGAGATGGAAACTCATAATACTAATGTAGTGAGATTTATAATTCAAATCTGGTCAATTACCTATACAGCTGTATCTAGATATATGTTTGAAGACATACAGTTTCTTATAGATATTGCCCCAAGCCTCATGACACGCAAAACGTTAACAAAATACCGTAAAACGGAGGTGATCATCAAGTCAATGATGATAATAATGCCCTCGTGTAATAGGTGATTTGCCAATTCCTATTTTTACTCAAATATAGTGTATCACAACTAATACGACTAGCCACAAAGGCATTCCGTCAAGTATTTAGTGGGATAGGATGTCAAGCCTCAACAGGTTTCGAAGCTATTCACTATATTCGCGCTCACAACAAGTGATTAATGGCTCATGATAGAGGGACTTTATGGCGATAAGGGTAACTTAGGCAATATCATGGTAATGATGTAACTAGAGTATTTGTGCTCTTCCTAGCAATTATTTCCGTTGAAACATAGAAATATCATATAGAGATAAGGGAATCATTCAGGATGTTATAGTATAGTTAAGCATCATGCCACAATAATCATTTTGGAAATATTATCATCTGAGTTCAGTATTCTAGTTAAGCAATTTTCTAGTAAAATTTATATATCACATCTTAGGTCATAAACCATATCAGGTAAATATTAATTAGGAAATTGATTTGAATCATGTAAGTTATTCATATACTTATAAAATTATCAAAGTATATGTAAGCATGTATCTCCTCCAAAGAGTTAAAACAAATATTGGAAATGGGGCTATGACTCACCTTGAGCGATACTGGAAATGATGAAAAGTAAATTCGGGTGAGATTATGGGAACGATTATGGAAACGTCTTCAATACGGAACCTGATTATAAGGAAGGTCTTAAGATTTCGACTTTATACTAATGATGGAAATGATAATGAGAACGAATAACAATATGATCGTTAGAGTGAGAATATGATATGCTTAAAATGCTTAAAGTTCAAAAATAATATATTTCATAATAGTATCTTGTTTTTATGTCTTTGAAACCAATATATCGTTTCCTCGAAAGTGAGAAAACAATTCGTTAAGTTAAATTGTTTAAAACGTTTTATATATAAATATAACGAACGTTAATTATTAAGTAACTAAAATATACAAATATGCAACATGACGTGATGGGGTGACGTAAAATGGAAAATAAAATAAGAACGTCAAATATAATATGTTGGTCCTTGTACTTTTCCAGTTTTTTCACTTTTTATACTAACGGCGTTAGCGTTACACCGTTAGTCCTTATTTTATAATAATTGCATTTTAGTCCACTACTTGTCTAAAATAACTTTCTGAGCTAGGAATATGATAATATATCATATTCTACTCTAATGTTTCTGTTTTTACAGTTTCAGTCCCTGTTTTCAGCCTTTGGCAGTTTTAGTCCTTCTAAGTGTAACTAGTTTGCATTTTTAGTCCAAACATCCAAAAATTATGGGGAAAAATTATATTAAATTTTCTGGAGCTTATTAAAGCTTATTAAAACTTGTATCAACTGCTTAATTTCCATAATAGCTTATTTTCCAATAAATGGGCTTTTAACGATCCATTTAGTGGCCCGTTAACGTTTTAAAATCCGTACATCGTGAGACGAGTTGAGCTCATCAAAAATATCATTTTTCATGTTCTATTTTTATATCAAAAGTCGTGGATAAGCTAGCTTATTCCAAAGTGCTTAAAACTGCTTATTGGGCTTAAAAGCCCATGTCGTTGTTTTATGTTGTTTTAAAACTTAGTTTCTTCGATTCACTTTGGTGAATTTTAGAGTGTCGAGACTAACTTATTTTTACAAGTTATATATATGAAAGTGTTAGCTAGCTAGGTGGTCTAACAAGTTATGTAAAAATATTGTATGCTTGTTAAGTTGAATTTGAATATATACGATTGTTTTCTAGGCTGCTGGAACGTTTTTATTTATGTTAAAGACTTAGAAAATTTTCTAAGTATTGAGAGTTTTTATATCCAATTGAAAACTAGGTTCAAAATAGATTCGTATGATGCATGTAACATAAAAATAAAGGTGAAACAAGTGTGTGTCGTGACTCCTATGCCTTCTAAGATAGAGGCTAGCCACTTTTGTGTTTCTATATGATTATGCGTACGTAAAAATAAAGATGAAACTATATACGTTTGATATAATATCAAACGTGATGCATGGAGCTTAAATAACGTGGGAAACAAATTGAAAAAGGAGCGTGAGGACTTACAACACCTCTTAGATGAGTACTGAACGTGTGAGGGTAGCTAGAACACAAGGACGATTCACAAGAAATATTAACGTTCGACTATAAGTAATAAACTTATATATCGAACCCGATAAATCTTGTTTGCTTCCAAACGTGAGAGAGTTTTGCTCCTGGTCTTGTGGTTCCAATATGGGAATGGAAATACTAAGAGAATGTGTAAAATTTCTACTAGTGTGAATGGGAGTAAATGAGGAGTGAATTGTTTGTGTATTTATACACGTATAAGTTTATATTGAGTTTTAAAAACACATTCACATGTTTCTTCTATTCTAAATCAGTAAGTGTTGGGTTTGAGGGAGAATTCTACTGCCATATGAAGACTTTAAGAATGTGTAAATGTGAAGAGAAAACAAGTGGGAATTGATTTGTTAACATATATGTCGACTATGACTTTTTAAATGTACAAAGATGAGTTCTAGCGTATAACCTTCATCTCGGGGATGATAGATATTCTCAATACTCACAAATGATCAAATAAAATCGTTAGAATGGTTTTAGAAACAAACCCGGATTAAAACGCTTAGTTTTGTGAGTATAGATAAGTCGACTATGTGAATAAGGGCCAAACACTTTAGCTTATTTAAATGTATCAAACGTTCGTATCACAAGCTAATATTTTGCATCCTATTTCCTTGGTGGGAGGACAAATAGGTGGTACAAAAATAAGGACACGTCACGTTTAAGAATCGAAAGAAAATGAGACGTTTTTGAGAGGGTTTCGGATTGGGTTTATTAACATGAAATAATAAAATCTGGTTGGGCTTGATGGGCTGATGAATAGTACAAGTCGAATGGAGTTGGGCTGGTAAGATAATTAAGGCCCGGTTTGAAATAATTAAGGATTAATTAGGATTAGTGAAGTATTTAAGATTTGTAGTTTATAATAGATTTCGTTAAATGTGTTGAGAACTTGTTTCGTTATTTGGTGAATTTTGTATGATAACGTCTTCGCGTTAAATTAATATAATAAAGAAAATTTTAAATTTTTCCGTAAAAATGGTGACTAAAAATAATGAAAGTGATTAATATATAATTAACCGTTGTTAATTATATGGATTTTTCCAGTTCTCTACAGTACTCACTCCTCATTCTAAATTCCGTCCCGGAATTCAAGTTTAAAGTGATTTCTAGGGTAAGGGATTATAGACATAGGATTGTCAAAAAAAATTCCATTCAGAAATTGAGAAAACGTAATTTTGTTAGATTTATCCATTCTAGCTTAAACTTAAATGTTGCTACTAATGAATCCAAGGGATGTAAATATAGAAAGTAACGGTCAGGAATAGTGGAAAATTAACGGCTAGTGAACAGTGAATCTTAATGGTCACGAATACTAACCTCCAACAGTCGTAAATAGTGAATAAAATCTAGTTTTTTTTTCCTTATATATATACTCAACTTAATTTCCTATTCTTCTATTAACCATTTTTCTTTCATATAATTTCTCCAAAATACCGCACCTTTTCACAATTTTAACAATTATATATGTCGTCCTTACGGTTACTTACAGGGCGTACATTGACGAAGTTTAAGTATTCTTGATCTACGTTCTAGGGGTTCTTATTTAATTTGTGATTTTTGTTATTAGCTTGAACAAGCTATAGGGGTAATAGTCTCACTCTTAGGGTTGTTGAAATGAGTTCTTGTTATGTTTCTATGTAATCCTCAGTAAATGTGAAATAAGACTTATTTGTCTTTATGTTTAAGAACTAGTCTTGCTATTGTTTCTAATGGTTTACTTATACTTATCTTTTAGAATAATCAGAATGATTCATCATGTGGTGGTTCTCACTATGGTGCTGTTGACGGGAATCCTTATTGTTATGTCGGGTCAGCCTATTGGAGATTCTATGCTTTTTATTGTAATCATTGTAATAATAGCACTTCCAATGCTAATTATATGCCTATGTATTAATTTCCGTGGTTTCTAATAAAATTTTTGCTATTGATGTTTTCCATAAGTCTTTGTGAACTCTTAGGTTTCTAATGTTTGTACTTTTCTCGACTTACTATAAGAAAAGTGATGGGTATTAAGTGTAAATATCTATTGGAGTTTGTCAAAAATGAGGTTTATGAATAGTTTATTTATTCTCAAGATTTTGCTTTTGAATGAAGATTCTTATTAGAAAATCTGAAAAGATAATTGTTCCATTTATGACATGATTCTTCCTAAATTATACATAGGTAGCTAGGCTATGTATAATTGAGGACCAAATGATGTGATGCTTGGCTCAGTAACAATGGTATTTATTTTTCTTTAAATTGTTTTAGATGGTTGAGTCTCAATGGTTTAGGTACAACGTTGAATGCCATCTAATCATTTTCAAAAGAATTTAGTAAATTTTTGTTCATAATATGGTGATGAGTCAGGAATTTCTAAGGAGATACTAGGATATCCTTGGTATAAACTTAAAGTTCATGAGATAATTCTTACAGGGTGGTAATAATCTATCGTTCTGTCGGAATTGATGTTAACTAGATTTCTAAGGTGATATCAGTGTATTGTTACGTAACGATTACGAACAAGGAAAATGGAATAGAAATTGAAAATAGACGCAGGTTATGATTATTACGGAATTATTACAAGGTAGAATTTTCATACGGTATAAAGGTAGTTGTTACACTTAGTTTACATCCATCGTACCTAAGGTAAATTACAAAAGGGAATACAACTATAGAGGGTTTGAACTATGGTTTATTCTATTACCATAGGAATTTCTCTTCTGTTTAAACATTAATGTCATCTTTTGACGTTGTTAAGGTTCTAAAGAGCTTCCATTCTCTTCCTCTGGTATTTTTGTCCTAAGTGGTATTCTGGGTTGGGCACTGATTCTTGAAATGCCCTGTTTTTAACTTTTTGATCTAGAACTCCTTGGGTAATGGTGATGGTAGGTTCAGTTACTCGAATTGTTCTCTTAAGGTGAGTTGGTCTACATTCTATGAAACTTTCATGGTTATGCTTACAAGGTATGGCCGTCTTATTTTCTTTTCTTGCCATATCGTTGCTAACCGGAGGAACTATGGTTACTTCAAGTATTACTGCAATGATATTGATTACTAACTTCCGGATATTCTTAGTACTTTGTGAGGCCCTTTAGTGAAAGAATATGGAGTGATGTGTGGGAATTGCACCAGGCTTTACCTCTCGAGGGATCTCGAGAAGCTTACAACCCCCACCAGGCAGTGTACCTGATCGTTGTAGTATAGTATAGTGACAAGTACCGGGGGATTGATCGTTCAACTCAGGAATAGTGTCGCTAGGATTAGAAAGCCTAAAAACTAGGTCTAGAGGTGAGAGATGATTCTTTTTGTATTTTTATATTTTATAAAAGCAATTAAAAATCTCGGGTTTTAGAGGAGTGGGCGAAATTAGTTGCTAGTTAACTAACCCAATAACTAAGATGCAATCAAAATAAAATAACAAAAATGAAAATAAAACTAATTAAACTAGTGGTGTGAACAATAAATGGGAGAATTGTGTGTACTTAGATTTCACTACTCCCTAGATATCTTTTACAGGTTAATTTTTTGTTACAGTTGCGTGGATGACGGGTTATATTCCTTAATACCAATCGTGGGGTGGCGTTCGTACTTCCCCAACTCTATAAGCTCCTACTTCACTCCTATGTCGAGCCTGCAAGAAGCTCCTAACATGGGATCACTAGAATTCGCTCATGCATTAAATACAACCATAAAAACCTAGTACGCATTGGTTCATGTTTCTTAAGACGTTCAAGCAAGTTACACTATGGAAGTTTGCCAGTTTTCTTAAGCCTAACATCGAAATCATTCATCCATTACAACTATAAACAAGCAATCAACCTATAATCAACATCTAGGTTTCGTTACATCTAAGCAAACACACAAAAGATCTAGCCTAGCATGTTAAAATCAAGACAAGCGTAAGATATATTCAAACAACACATAGACATATTGAATGAATTGAAAGGATACTTATCTTAATTGAACATGAAGGGTTTCAAGGGGTGAAAACCCTTGAAAATACTGTTATGAATGAGCTAGGGTTTATTCAAGTCGACCCTAAAATTCTCCTCCTCTTAGAATGAAAATTACAAAGACTATATATAGATTTCCTAAGGTGACGGCGTCAAGAAGAAAGTTCTGACGCCGTCAACCCGCCGCCCATGATATTCTCGGACTGCCTAGATCTAGATCTGACGCCGTCATGTGTATTGCTGTTCTGGGCCGTCACCACTTTTACTCTTGATGGCCTTGATTTGACGCCGTCACGTTTTCACTGGACCGTCACCATTTTTGCTCTTGACGCCATCATCAAATTGCTCTTGACGCCTTCAGGTACTGTTCCCAGCAAGGAAAATTAAGACTTTGCCGTTTTCTTCACTTTTATGCTCAAAAAACGTCCAAAACGCTTCCTTTTCCAGAATTCACTCCCAAAGTACCTAAAATCACAAAAGGAACGATTTAGGGCAATATTTGATCAAATGAATTCAAATTCCGGCTTAAATGACCCCCTAAAAACGGACCATTTTTCGCCTCATCATATACCCTTACACTTGAGATTTGCTTATCCTCAAGCAAATGCGCTTTTATTCTAATCAAAATACAAGTTAGGGGTCATTTAACACTAATATAAAAGTAATTACAACAAATAATCGTTCCACTAAAGACCAAAGACAAGCACGGAGGTCATACACTAACACCTCACAAATAGTGTTTAGATACTCACATCTCTCGGGTGTAATAAAGTATATATCACAATATGGAAATGAAAAACATCTCTCACTACCTGTCATAACAAAATAGATTACCATAGGCTTGGGAAAGGATCAAACCTCCACCACATGGCGTAAGCAACTAGGATAAACTATCAAAGAGGTCTTTTAAAGGGTTATAACGTTAGGTGTAGGGATATGGAATACACGGTTTTGTTGGATATAGGCAATCTTTACTGGTGACGAGTTAATCATCTTGGTTAATTACATGTACAATATGGCATTGCTAAGCCAAGACTAGACTCGACTTAAGCTAATAAATGAAAAATAACAAAAACATAGAATGAAACGGGATGGTAGTCCGTATTTTTTTTTTTTTTTTTTTTTTTTTTTTTTTTGAATTGCATACACTCTTACCCTACCATCCAAAATAATACATCATAGGGAATGAACATTCCCCTTACACTTGAATTTTTACATACTTTACAATAAACTAATCTAATGACTCTAATTAAGATAATCAAAACACTTGGAGAACTTTTAAGATTAATGCACATATGGGGGTAATAATAGATGTTCTTCCCCATTACTCCATAACATAAGTACTTTACCCATGAGTCCCAATCGTCCCAAAATAATATGTACAAGGATATGACTCGACTTAGCAACCATGTAATCAATTAGATAATTAACTAAGGGTTTAAACAAATAACAATAATGCACTAAAGATGAGTGCATACACGGAAGGCTAAGGCGATTTGGTTGTACATTTAAGTGGGGTGTAACAAATTCTTCCTTTAAGTAAGATGCTTAAAGTTAGAAAAGAAAAGATAGGCTCGGAGGGGTGTACTAGGGGTTTCGTGTACTATAAATGAGTACAACGCTAAAGGTGTGGGAAAAATTAATTGACTTTACTAGCCAAGTAATATGACTTAAATGGTCAAGAAATTATGATACGGGTTTAACACAAGGGTGATCCTAATGCCTCTTATCATGTAGTAAATCCTACCACACGAATGTAGTCTCACTAGCGGTCTCGGGATGCATCACTAACGCAAGTTCTAGAATCTAAATGCTACCAGTACACTCATAAGCACTAATAGTAAATGCTTTTCCTATCAAATCTAAAGGCGAACCTCACATATTTGGGTGGAAAAGTTTTAAGTGGTACGGTTTTGTGTTAGTCATACAACCTCCTATCTATGAGACACTTGCTATGGCTAAAGTTTCACTCCTAAATGTTGTAAAAAAATTTAAATTTGGCGCTAAAATTACACTAACAAGTATTTCTCATAGTTTTATTACACACCTACCATCAAACAAACAAACTCAAGTGAAAGTGTATCCTATAAGGTATCATCATTTACCCTCCCCTTACACTTAGGATGAACATTGTCCCCAATGTTCAATTAAAGATTTTAAAAGTAAATTAGGTAAAAGAATGAAATCAAATACTCCCCTGATTCGCTCGGTATGAATAGTGTGTTAACAAGGTTAGATCTTCCTCCAAGAAAATGAACAATCAAAGCTTCCCTTCCAGAATATAAATCATCTTCTTGTCATACATAACCTGTTAAACCTGAGAAAACAAACAAGGCAACCTCGCGTAAAATCGGCGGCAATCTATATATGATAACAAATCCTAGAAAACAAAGTAAGATATAATGCTTGTGGAATGAATGTTTGCAGATTTCCTGGAGTTTATAAAACTAAAGATTTAACAAAAACTTTAAGACTCCGTTAGAAAAATAAAACTAGCAAAATTTCCAGAATTTTACACATGACGCCGTCAGGAATTTCTTCCTGACGCCGTCAGAAGTGACCTGCAGAAATTCTTACGTTAAGTTTCCGGAAAATTTCTGGAAAACTTATGTCCTACTTCCTGGAAAATCCTGCAAAACATCATTATGACTCGATACAAGCATTTGACTCTAACAAATACGAATATACATGTCCATTTAATATTGTGGAGAATCATGATCAATTTTGTTTCTTAAAAACATATTTGGGGTTTCCCCTTACACTTATCTTTTGCGAAATACCTTTGGATGAAGTTAAGAACAAGCCAAACGACAAAATAAAGTATTTTCACCATTTTATTTTTGAAACATGATCTACCAACAATAAAAATAAAGCATGCATACGGAAACAAATAACAATCAAATAAAATAAAAATCACGCAAAGCATGGGTTGTCTCCCAAGAAGCGCTTTTCTTTATTTACTAGTCTTGTAGCTAGACTCAAGGTCATGGGCTACTACGTGACCTCATCGTTGGTTTCACTCTCCAGGTCATCTCCTATGTTAGTTTTGTATTCCGGACCTAGTTGCAAGCATTCTTTGTAGAAACCAAGTATCCTATTCATCACATACTCTACTCCTCTACGTCTATCCTCATCATTCCTATAGTAAACCGCTTGTTTGTGTTCCTTTTCTATGTTCGATAAAAGGCGGTATTGTTCAATCTTATAGGGCATTTGGTAAGCAATCTCATCATTCTCGTCCTTGAATCTAACTATGCCTAGAGTCGGATCATAACTCATCTTAGAAGCCTCAACGAACGATTTTCCAAACACTACTTGACTTAGGCAATCATCTATCACTAGACGAGTGTCTTCCACTATCATAAAGTCGGTCTCATAGGTGAAGTTTCCAACAATCACATGCAATCCTTTCACTCTTCCTACAAAATTTCTTATCAAATTCTTGTTGGGCATCATCCTATAACCAAGTTGCTTCTTCATTACCCAATTATAATAAGTCCTAGTCATGATGTTTAGAGGAGACCTAGGATCGATATAAGCTTTCCATACATGCATATGCCCAATGTTGCATGGTATGTTGATGTTAGAGGGATCTCCCACTTTAATAAGGGGTGAACCAAGGATATATGGTGTCTCGGGATCATTGAATAAATCCTTGTGATACTCCCGTTCTTCCTTGGTGGGCAACTTATCAAAGTACTCTTCTACAGTTTCTACTTCCTCTAACTTTTCTCCCTTATTAACCTCAACTTCCTTAATTTCATCCCTAGTCTCGGTTTCTACTCCAACTTCATCCTTGTCACTTTCTTCTTCATCTTTATCTTTTGGCTTAATAGTGACCACATTGACAAAGTGGACGTGTTTGGATGACGATGGGTCCTTAATTTGGATTCCGCTATTGGCGTCCCTAGTGTCCTTCCTAGGTGTAGTTAACGCTTGGTTGTTGAGGGCTTTCAACAAGTTGTCAATATTATTGGTCATCTCCGTTTGTTGTTGATTGAATTCGGTTTCAAACTTAGCTATGTGAGCTTCTTGAGATGCTATAAACTTGGACATCAATCCTTCAAGATTGTTGGTACTACCATAGTTATAAGAAGGATTGTTGTTGAAAGTACGGTTGGAGGGTGGACCGTTTGGTTGGTA
This sequence comes from Artemisia argyi, assembly GCA_030686995.1. Classification (NCBI taxonomy): domain Eukaryota; kingdom Viridiplantae; phylum Streptophyta; class Magnoliopsida; order Asterales; family Asteraceae; genus Artemisia; species Artemisia argyi. The sequence goes on along the minus strand of CM060709.1, from coordinate 153,778,946 downwards.
ACGATTAGGCGGATTGGAAGAATTGTTTTGGTTTTGTTTCCACCTAAGGTTCGGGTGATTTTTCCAAGAAGGGTTGTAGGAATCACCGTAAGGGTTTGGCTCGGGTTTGAAAGTGTACCACTTATCTCCCGCTTCGTCGGTACGCGAGGATGCGCAGTCCGCAAAAGCTGTTCCAGGGAGTTCCACGCAATCACGAGTGTCATGGGGACCACTACATAATTCGCATGAAGAAGTGATTTTGTTCACTTGGCTTGAAGGCTTAGGAGCTTCGTAAGATTTCATGAGAAACTTGACTTGGTCCTCAAGTTCCATGATCCTACGGTCGGGAGTGCTAGAATTGTTCGAAGGCAAAGATATTGCCTTGACCGTTTTGTTCAAATCACGGGGATCATTCCAACTTTCGTTGTCATAGAGAGCAAGATCTTCTATGAGTTCCCATGATTCTTCCGCACTTAGATCACGTAGCTTGCCACCGGCCGATTGGTCAATGGCTCGCCTTGTGGAGAGATCGATATGGTCATAGAAGATTTGGACTTGGAGCCAAAGATCTATGCCATGATGAGGGACTTTTTGGAGTAAGTCCTTGAAACGAGTCCATGTTTCATATAGAGTTTCACCTTGACGTTGTTGGAACATCAAGATATCATTTCTAAGCTTGGTAGTTCTCCCCGGTGGGAAAAATTGAGCAAGGAAACGAGTGGTGAGATCATCCCATGAGGTGATGGATCCCGCGGGTAAACGTTCAAGCCATTGACTAGCTTGATCACGTAGAGAGAATTGGAATAGGCGTAATCGGGTTGACTCTCTAGTTGTAACATCAAGGTCTATAGAATCTACGATTTTAAGGAAGTCCTTGAGATGTTGATTAGGATCTTCGGAACGAAGTCCATGGAATGCACATCCGCTTTGCACCAACCGGATGGTGTCGGATCGCAAGGGAGACACATTGGCTCCTTGGGTGAGCTCAATAGTGTTTCGATAGCCTTGGTGGCTAGGTCGGGAATACTCTCCTAGGGTTCGGGGCCTAAGAGGTTGGTTTGCTAGTGGTGGGTTTTGTGGGTGGTCTTGTTGTGGTGGGTTGATGGGTTCAAAGATGTTACTACCTTCCATGATGTCGGATGGTAAAAGTTACGAACGAAGACATGAAGAAATAGATAGACTAAAGAAAACCTAAAAATAAAAATAAAATCTTACTAGAAAGGAATCTAGCAAGTAGACCTAATAAAAAGAAATTCTAACCTAGACAATAACTGTTCCCCGGGTTGCGGCGCCAAAAACTTGATGCGTGGGAATTGCGCCAGGCTTTACCTCTCGAGGGATCTCGAGAAGCTTACAACCCCCACCAGGCAGTGTACCTGATCGTTGTAGTATAGTATAGTGACAAGTACCGGGGGATTGATCGTTCAACTTAGGAATAGTGTCGCTAGGATTAGAAAGCCTAAAAACTAGGTCTAGAGGTTAGGGATGATTCTTTTTGTATTTTTATATTTTATAAAAGCAATTAAAAATCTCGGGTTTTAGAGGAGTGGGCGGAATTAGTTGCTAGTCAACTAACCCAATAACTAAGATGCAATCAAAATAAAATAACAAAAATGAAAATAAAACTAATTAAACTAGTGGTGTGAACAATAAATGGGAGAATTGTGTTTACTTAGATTTCACTACTCCTTAGATATCTTTTACAGGTTAATTGTTTGTTACAGTTGCGTGGATGACGGGTTATATTCCTTAATACCAATCGTGGGGTGGCGTACGTACTTCCCCAACTCTATAAGCTCCTACTTCACTCCTATGTCGAGCCTGCAAGAAGCTCCTAACATGGGATCACTAGAATTCGCTCATGCATTAAATACAACCATAAAAACCTAGTACGCATTGGTTCATGTTTCTTAAGACGTTCAAGCAAGTTACACTATGGAAGTCTGCCAGTTTTCTTAAGCCTAACATCGAAATCATTCATCCATTACAACTATAAACAAGCAATCAACCTATAATCAACATCTAGGTTTCATTACATCTAAGTAAACACACAAAAGATCTAGCCTAGCATGTTAAAATCAAGACAAGTGTAAGATATATTCAAACAACACATAGACATATTGAATGAATTGAAAGTATACTTATCTTAATTGAACATGAAGGGTTTCAAGGGGTGAAAACCCTTGAAAATACTGTTAAGAACGAGCTAGGGTTTATTCAAGTCGACCCTAAAATTCTCCTCCTCTTAGAATGAAAATTACAAAGACTATATATAGATTTCCTAAGGTGACGGCGTCAAGAAGAAAGTTCTGACGCCGTCAACCCGCCGCCCATGATATTCTCGGACTGCCTAGATCCAGATCTGACGCCGTCATGTGTATTGCTGTTCTGGGCCGTCACCACTTTTACTCTTGACGGCCTTGATTTGACGCCGTCACGTTTTCACTGGACCATCACCATTTTTGCTCTTGACACCGTCATCAAATTGCTCTTGACGCCGTCAGGTACTGTTCCCAGCAAGGAAAATTAAGACTTTGCCATTTTCTTCACTTTTATGCTCCAAAAACGTCCAAAATGCTTCCTTTTCCAGAATTCACTCCCAAAGTACCAAAAATCACAAAAGGAACGATTTAGGGCAATATTTTATCAAATAAATTCAAATTCCGGCTTAAATGACCCCCAAAAAACGGACCATTTTTCGCCTCATCATGGAGCTAATTATTTCATTGATGATAGACTCAATTGAATCCTTACTGTAATCTAATTTCAAGATGTGTCTGGGTAGTATCATAGATAAATGATCACTCTTGGTATAGGATTGCTAAGGAACAAACTGATTTATCTACTAAAGCTGAAGTTCAATAACCTTCTCTCTATTCTTCAAGTTCTCTTCCGAAAATTTGTCTTATAGAATTCTATGGTTATAGCCTAGTTATGGTAGGTATAAGAGATCATCATAATCATAGGTAATATCATGGCAGGTCTGGTTATAATCACTAACATCAACATGATATTAATAACTTGACTGATTGTTTTTGCAAAACAAATGGTACAAGGTCTTTTATTAATACTCCATTGATTTGCGGGGAGTCATTTGTCTACCAAAGAGAGTAACAAACGGTGAGATTCTGCATGAAGGTATGAGGAATCATTATATGCATGCATAGCATCATGATGGAAAGAATTTATTAACAACAGAGGGTTATAACAAAAGGAGATTGTTATTGATTAAAGGTCGATTTCAAGTTATGAGAGTTTCAGAATTACTAGAAAATACGTCATCACTAACCAAAAACTTTTTGGTTTAGTGGGTACAACTTTCTGTTCAGGGGAATTGGGTGAAGATACATTGTTTGAGATGTATTGTATCGAGAAATCTGGAGCGTCAGGAAATGGAGAATTTGGAAATATCAACTGATTGGGAAGTTATGGTACTATAGTACCCGTAAATAGTAATTATAAGTAATTTATACGTTAAAGATGTAACAGTACGGAGGAAATAATAATTGTATATGAGTAATTTCTAAACATGTAAAATAATCTTAACAGGTAATGTATTGAGCACGGCAGTCTGCAGACACGGAGGGCATAAAATGATATGGTGTAAAATCATTCATTTTGAAAGTGTAGTTATAGTTTAATGTTTGAAAACATTTAGTTCTCTATAACCTTAGCTCTGATACCAATCTGTAGCACCCCCTAATTTATGGTTTAGCAGCGGAAAAGTAATTAGGGTGTTACGGGGAGGATCGACGTCATAATCACATGAAACGGCTTAAAAGAAGCGTTTTGAAAGTTATTTGTCATTCAAATAATATTTTTGATAAAAGATGAAACATTTGATTTAAAATCTCATTAAAAGATATAAAGGTTTGTAAGAATGACATATTTGATTTTTACACCATTTTAATTTATCAGAGTAATAAATGCCCGCTCCGTGTCTTGTCCTGCTCCGTTAATTACCTGAGATACACATGCTTAAAAGTGTCAACACAAAGGTTGGTGAGTTCATAGAGTTTAATGGAAAACCATTTATTTCAATAGATTCAGAAATATTTAGTAATAATTGTAATAAATACTAACAGTGATAGAACAAGTATTGAATGATGTTGATTATAATCACAGATAAATCATATATGTATTCAATCAAATTCAAGTATTGGATCATAATCCTAGCATGAGATGGAAACTCATAATACTAATGTAGTGAGATTTATAATTCAAATCTGGTCAATTACCTATACAGTTGTATCTAGATATATGTTTGAAGACATATATTTTCTTATAGACATTGACCCAAGCCTCATGACACGCAAAACGTTAACAAAATACCGTAAAACGGAGGTGATCATCAAGTCAATGATGATAATAATGCCCTCGTGTAATAGGTGATTTCCCAATTCCTATTTTTACTCAAATATAGTGTATCACGACTAATACGACTAGCCACAAAGGCATTCCGTCAAGTATTTAGTGGGATAGGATGTCAAGCCTCAACAGGTTTCGAAACTGTTCACTATATTCGCGCTCACAACAAGTGATTAATGGCTCATGATAGAGGGACTTTATGGCGATAAGGGTAACTTAGGCAATATCATGGTAATGATGTAACTAGAGTATTTGTGCTTTTCCTTGCAATTATTTCTGTTGAAACATAGAAATATCATATAGAGATAAGGGAATCATTCAGGATGTTATAGTATAGTCAAGCATCATGCCACAATAATCATTTTGGAAATATTATCATCTGAGTTCAGTATTCTAGTTAAGCAATTTTCCAGTAAAATTTATATATCACATCTTAGGTCATAAACCATATCAGGTAAATATTAATTAGGAAATTGATTTGAATCATGTAAGTTATTCATATACTAATAAAATTATCAAAGTATACGTAAGCATGTATTTCCCCCAAAGAGTTAAAACAAATATTGGAAATGGGGCTATGACTCACCTTGAGCGATACTGGAAATGATGAAAAGTAAATTCGGGTGAGATTATGGGAACGATTATGGAAACGTCTTCAATACGGAACCTGATTATAAGGAAGGTCTTAAGATTTCGACTTTATACTAATGATGGAAATGATAATGAGAACGAATAACGATATGATCGTTAGAGTGAGAATATGATATGCTTAAAATGCTTAAAGTTCAAAAATAATATATTTCATAATATTATCTTGTTTTTATGTTTTTGAAACCAATATATCGTTTCCTTGAAAGTGAGGAAAGAATTCGTTAAGTTAAATTGTTTAAAACGTTTTATATATAAATATAACGAACGTTAATTATTAAGTAACTAAAATATACAAATATGCAGCATGACGTGATGGGGTGACGTAAAATGGAAAATAAAATAAGAACGTCAAATATAATATGTTGGTCCTTGTCCTTTTCCAGTTTTTACACTTTTTATACTAACGGTGTTAGCGTTACACCGTTAGTCCTTATTTTATAATAATTGCATTTATAGTCCACTACTTGTCCAAAATAACTTTTTGAGCTTTGAATATGATAATATATCATATTCTACTCTAATGTTTCTGTTTTTACAGTTTCAGTCCCTGTTTTCAGCCTTTGGCAGTTTTAGTCCTTCTAAGTGTAACTAGTTTGCATTTTTAGTCCAAACATCCAAAAATTATGGGGAAAATTATATTAAATTTTTTGGAGCTTATTAAAGCTTATTAAAACTTATATCATCTGCTTAATTGCCATAATAGCTTATTTTCCAATAAATGGGCTTTTCACGATCCATTTAGTGGCCCGTTAACGTTTTAAAATCCGTACATTGTGAGACGAGTTGAGCTCATCAAAAATATCATTTTTCATGTTCTATTTTTATATCAAAAGTCGTGGATAAGCTAGCTTATTCCAAAGTGCTTAAAACTGCTTATTGGGCTTAAAATCTATGTTGTTGTTTTATGTTGTTTTAAAACTTAGTTTCTGCGATTCACTTTGGTGAATTTTAGAGTGTCGAGACTAACTTATTTTTACAAGTTATATATATGAAAGTGTTAGCTAGCTAGGTGGTCTAATAAGTTATGTAAAAATATTGTATGCTCGTTAAGTTGAATTTTAATATATACGATTGTTTTCTACGCTGCTGGAACGTTTTTATTTATGTTAAAGACTTAGAAAATTTTCTAAGTATTGAGATTTTTTATATCCGATTGAAAACTAGGTTCAAAATAGATTCGTATGATGCATGTAACATAAAAATAAAGGTGAAACAAGTGTGTGTCGTGACTCCTATGCCTTCCAAGATAGAGGCTAGCCACTTTTGTGTTTCTATATGATTATGCGTACGTAAAAATAAACATGAAACTATATACGTTCGATATAATATCAAACGTGATGCATGGAGCTTAAATAACGTGGGAAACAAATTGAAAAAGGAGCGTGAGGACTTACAACACCTCTTAGATGAGTAGTGAACGTGTGAGGGTAGCTAGAACACAAGGATGATTCACAAGAAATATTAACGTTCGACTATAAGTAATAAACTTATATATCGAACCCGATAACACTTGTTTGCTTCCAAACGTGAGAGAGTTTTGCTTCTGGTCTTGTGTGGTTCGAATATGGGAATGGAAATACTAAGAGAATGTGTAAAATTTCTACTAGTGTGAATGGGAGTAAATGAGGAGTGAATTGTTTGTATATTTATACACGTATAAGTTGATATTGAGTTTTAAAAACACATTCACATGTTTCTTCCATTCTAAATCAGTAAGTGTTGGGTTTGAGGGAGAATTCTACTGCCATATGATGACTTTAAGAATGTGTGAATGTGAAGAGAAATCAAGTGGGAATTGATTTGTTAACATATATGTCGACTATGACTTTTTAAATGTACAAAGATGAGTTCTAGCGTATAACCTTCATCTCGGTGATGATAGATATTCTCAATACTCACAAATGATCTAATAAAATCGTTAGAATGGTTTTAGAAATAAACCCGGATTAAAACGCTTGAGTTTTGTGAGTATAGATAAGTCGACTATGTGAATAAGGGCCAAACACTTTAGCTTATTTAAATGTATCAAACGTTCGTATCACAAGCTAATATTTTGCATCCTATTTCCTTGGTGGGAGGACAAATAGGTGGTGCAAAAATAAGGACACGTCACGTTTAAGAATCGAAAGAAAATGAGACGTTTTGGAGAGGGGTTCGGATTGGGTTTATTAACATGAAATAATAAAATCATGTTGGGCTTGATGGGCTGATGAATAGTACAAGTCGAATGGAGTTAGGCTGGTAAGATAATTAAGGGCCGGTTTGAAATAATTAAGGATTAATTAGGATTAGTGAAGTATTTAAGATTTGTAGTTTATAATAGATTTCGTTAAACGTGTTGAGATCTTGTTTCGTTATTTGGTGAATTTTGTATGATAAAGTCTTCGCGTTAAATTAATATAATAAAGAAAATTTTAAATTTTTCCGTAAAAATGGTGACTAAAAATAATGACAGAGATTAATATATAATTAACCGTTGTTAATTATATGGATTTTTGCAGTTCTCTACAAAAGGCAAGTCTCAATCGGGTGCAACTAAGATCGGAGCCTCCGTCAATTTCTTCTTAAGTATCTCAAACGCTTCAACACACTCATTAGAGAAGAAAAACGGGGAATCTTTTTCAAGTAAATGGGTCAGAGGTCGGGCTATCTTAGAAAAGTCTTGAATGAAACGTCTATAAAAACCGGCATGACCGAGGAAACTACGAATTCCTCGAACGGTGGTGGGATGAGGTAACTTTGCGATCACATCGACTTTGGCTCTATCGACCTCAATCCCGGCTTTGAGAATCTTATGGTCGAGGACAATGCCTCTTTAACCATGAAATGACATTTTTCCCAATTGAGAACCAAATTAGTGTCTTCACACCGTTTTAGCATTTTCTCTAAATGGGAGAGGCAAGCGGTAAAAGAATTTCCATAGACCGAGAAATCATCCATGAATACTTCCATAGTCTTCTCGATCATGTCTTGAAAAATGGCCGTCATACACCTCTGGAACGTGCATGGAGCATTACATAAGCTAAAGAGCATACGTCGATAAACAAACGTCCAATAAGGGTAAGTAAACGTGGTCTTATCTTGATCCTGAGGATCGATCGGAATCTGAAAGGAACCGGAGAATCCATCTAAAAAGCAATAGAACTCATTTCCCGCTAGACGTTCTAGCATTTGATCCGTAAAAGGAAGTGGGAAATGGTCCTTTCGGGTCGCATCATTGAGCTTACGATAGTCGATACAAACTCTCCATCCCGTAACAAGTCGCGTAGGAATAAGCTCATTATCTTCATTCGTCACTACGGTCATTCCACCTTTCTTCGGAACACAATGGATCGGGCTAACCCATGAGCTATCGGAAATGGGGTAAATCATCCCAGCGTCGAGGAGTTTAATAACTTCCTTCTTAATCACCTCATGGATTTTCTGGTTAACCCGTCGTTGTTGTTGAATCATGGGCTTAGAATTATCTTCGAGCAAAATCATATGAGTACAAAAACGAGGGTCTATGCCCTTAATGTCGGAGATTTGCCAAGCGATGGCATTCTTATGCTTCTTCAGAACGTCGATAAGTTGGGTCCTCTTCTCATCTTTTAGGTCTTTAGAAATAATGACGGGAAATTTGTCGGTCCCTTCCAAGAAAGCGTATTCAAGATGAGGAGGTAAATCCTTGAGCTCGGGCTCCAGAGGATTTTCGTTAGATGGTTCATCATCCTTAACTTCAGCAGTTTTAAGGTCCATCGGAGGGAAAGAAGATGACGGATCTTCATTCAATAATTTCTCAAGCAAACGAATATCTCCCTCCGGATCGAAATCAGAATTATCAATTTCCGGAGAGATAGAATCATTAGAAAGAAAAGCCTCGATCTCTTCCAAGATGAAATTACTTCCCTCAAACGGACTAAAGTGTCACAACTCGTAATTTCAGGTCATTTTCCAAACTTCGACAATTTACTATTCATCAGTTACTATTCACCGATTACTATTCATCATTTTCCGAGTCAGTTTGAGATTCTGAGAAGAGTTCAGAAATTTTACTATTCACTTGACACTATTCATTCCCGGAAGAAAACACTAATCACGTGCATTACTCATTTCATCGTAAATTTAGTTTACGGATATTTTAAGTTCGCATAACCAGTCAGGTTTAGCTGCAAATTCATGCATCATCAATAGGGACATTTCATACGGACTAGAAATAGTCTACATATCATCATAATAGCATTTGCATACTATACCACTCGTGGGATATTCAAATTTATATTTTTGGTATATTTAACGTTTTACGTATATTTATTTTTAAATAAACGTTAACACGCGATTAATAAATATGACTAACATATCTGAAAATTCTCACAATGGTCCCGATATATTTTTAAACTCCTTACAACATCACAAAGATTATAAAAATTCATTTACCCGGTATTTTGGAAATTTATTAAATTTATATAGTAAGCTTAATATAATTACGACGGTTTTCGTGGAAACTAAATAATAATCATCCAAACACTCAATACTTGTACCCAATATATTTTCACAACCTTTATGACCTTATTATGTCCCGATTAACTTCGTCATATTTTATTTTAAGTCGTCACGATTTATTTTTAGTTAACTCGATACCCGATAACGCCTAACGGATACACAAAACAACTAAATTATCCCAAGCTTCTCCAACACCCTTCCTTAATCACATGTGTCGCCCCCTAGCTACTAATCACATGGTTACTTCAAATTGAACAAATAATTACCATTATGCCATCAAGATCAAGATATTTATATAAAAACACCAAGACTTATCATTTAACAAGCAAAAATTCATTTTTCTTCTCTCCTCCCTTGGTATTCGGCCATGAACCAAAACACAAGCCAAATCCATTGATTTTTCAAGATCAAGTCATATTCAAGCTCCTTTAGTAATCCTTGTTAGGGTTTTGAAATAAAAACTCAAGGTTTTATAAGTTTTCATCTCCAAAGCCCACTAATCTTTCAAAGTAAGTTGTCAAACTCTTTTTCATAATTTCTTCAAGTTATTTTCATGATTATATGATTTCCATACAAGATTTCATGCATATACTAGTTTATACCACTCTTTTTATACATATATATCTTTTAAACTCTAGAAATAGAAACCCTTGGTAGATTTACTTGAATGATGTTGTTTAAGAACCCATGACACCCTAGGAAGGTGTATGGTAGGAATAAATTAGTTTGGGGGTGATTGAAAGTGATTTGGTTGGATTAGAAACTAGTTTGGAACACTAGAAATGGATTTTAAACATATATATATACCTACTGTCCCAAATCGTCAAATCCAGAAAACTCAGGGGTTTCCGGGTAACTTTGGGCTAAAGATTTAGAAAATACTTTCAAAAACGAAGCTTTTGGCGAAAGAACGGATTAAAACGAGTTTATAACGAAGGAGACATGATTTTTGCAAGTTTAACGACGAAAACTATTTTTCTGAAAATTTCATGCTGTTGGACGATTTTCGTCGGACAAACCGAGGCGTTAGACGTAACCTAGAGAAGCCGAGCTATCAAAAATATATTAGTACATACTAAGACGAATCCGTGGATATAAAGAACGAAGAAAATGAACTTATAACGACAAAGATATACGCGTTTTAAAATTGTCAAACTCTATATTTATATTAGTAGTCACTAATAGAAATAATAATACTTCTACGTACTAAATCCTAGATTTTCTAAAAATACTACCAAAGTGTCAAATCCTTAACCATTGAAATACTTATGATTACAAGCTTATTTATACGACTATTAGACGTTATTTCAAGGTTTTCAAAGCAAGGAATTCAACACTAACATTTATATATACGATATATATATTACGACTAGTTTTATAAGTCCAGTTAGACTTATTTTTCCCAAGTTATGGAAAAACATATTACTTTGACAATAACAAGTATTTTCAAGTTATGAGTGGTATAGGTATCATGTGCATGCATATTCTCTACATCATTTCATGATCTAAGTAGATCACTATCGTTCATATTAGGTTGCGGATAGTGTTCGCTCCTTGTTGTCCCTATCATTTCACATCCTTGTATCATCATTTTGAGGTGAGTCATGCCCCACTTTTACTTATTTAATTACTTTATAAACTCTTTGGGGGAGATACATGATTAAATACTTGTTTTATACTTTTATACGATTTGAATTACTTCTGGGGGAGAATACGCTGCTTTAATTATTTTTGTACAATGCCAAAGTATTAAATTCCTTACATTGCTTAAGTTGCCTTATTACCACGTCACGACAAGTCCCCTTTATTATCATGGACCGTTAATTAAGATCCAAGCGAGAGTGAGTGAATAGATCTATTGAGGGTGACTCCTCCATCCGTGTTTGGGTTGCTCCAAGGGGTAAACAGATGCATTTCATGTCTAATATATTAGAGTGTCTGGTAAACACTCATTTGGGGCCAAGTAACGTCTAGCTTCGGTGTCATGAGCTTAAGAGACAATGTAACATTTTTGACATTTTGTCGGTTTACTTTATACTTATGGCTATTGTACATACGAAATTACTTATAAAGTCACGATACTTTTCCATCACTATTACTACTGATTTACGATGCCTTTGCATCAGCCTTATTACTGATTTACGATGCCTTTGCATCAGCCTTATTACTGATTTACGATGCCTTTGCATCAACCTTATTACGGATTTACGATACTTTTGCTGGGAATTCTTCTTTCAAATGTTTTACATTAAATACTTGTTCACTAAAATCTATGAACTCACCAACCTCGTGTTGACACTTTAGCATGTATTTTCAGGTTATTACGGTAGCTCATGTTGCATGCATTTGGACCTTCATGGAGCCGCGGAAATCGACGCGTCTGACTATATTTTTCTGCACTTATGAACGTTTGATCTTGTTGAACCTATTTTACCTAAATTGGCAACACCTTTTGGGACCTTATTTTGTAAACTCTGAATATTTTTAATGATCAAACGACGTATTTTACAAACGACACTTTAGGTCATTCAATGTAACTGTAATTGTGATGCTATGGCAGTCACCCCCAGGTATTCCATTCCGCTGCTAAAAACAGGTCTTTTGGGGGTGTGACATAAAGGAAGGAGAAGAGTCGGATATAATTGGTTCAGAAGAAGGAGTGGGATTGCCACTCGAAGCATTGTTCAAAAAACCGAGAAGCTCTGGAGCATACTCCTCCATAGCAATATCAATAACATCAATACGGTTAAGCGATTCAGTACCATAGTTGGAAGAGTATCTCGACGTTTGGTTAAGATTGAACGTGACGGCTTCATTACCAACTCGTAACGTGATTTCTTTGTCGAAAACATCAATCAAAGCACGACCGGTCCTTAGGAAACCTCTTCCGAGAATGAGAGGAACCCGTGGATCGGCATCAAAATCAACAATCACAAAGTCGGCGGGGAAATGGAACTTCCCAACTTTCACAAAAACATCCTCGGCTATACCGAGAGGTCGAGAAATGGTACGATCCGCGAGCTCAAGAGTCATGCAAGTCGGGGTGAGCTCGGGAAGAGAAAGCTTCTTCCATACAGATAATGTCATAAGGTTAATGCTAGCACCGATATCGGCCAGGGCAAAGCATTCAACCATACCCGGGAAAGTACAAGGAATCAAAATTTTGCCAGGGTCTCCAAGCTTTTCTGGAAGCTTCTTAAGGATAACCGCCGAACAATGTTCGTTCAAAGACGTTTTGGCTAATTCATTCAACTTTTCTTTGTTATTCACCAAATTCTTGATCGTTGACGCGAATTTAGGCATCACAAGAATAGCGTCCGCAAAGCTTATGTCGAAATGAAGATCTTGGAAAATTTGATAGAATTTTTCCATCTGGTGGTTTGCTTTTTCACGGAGCTTTTGATTATTGAGTCATGAAGGATAAGGAATTGACGGTTTAGGATTAGTCTTCGGAATCTCAACTTTAGGAGCATCTTTGGGCTCAACTTCTTTTGATTTGGACGGCTGGACAACCGGAGGTTGGACATTTTCGGTTCTTCCGTTATTAGTTGGAATTATCGGGTCCTTTGTCGCCTCGGTCTCACGGTCCGCTACCTTTGGAGGAAGAGAATACGAGGTAGTCGGAGCCGTGGGTCCATTGTATGAAACACCACTTCGATCTGTAATTGCTTTCAAATCACCCCTCGGGTTAGCAATAGTATTACCCGGAAGAGAACTAGACGTCGACGGTTGACTCATTTGAAGAAAACTACTCATCATTTGCTTAAGATCATTCGTTTGACGAGTCATGGTCGTGTCGATCTCCTTCTTAAGTTCAACCCTCATGTTGTTGATTTGATTTTGCATAGCTCGCATGTTAACATCGTTTGATTTCATATAATTTGAAAGCTCGGGAGAAGGTTGAACTTGTTGCGGTGGTTGATGATAAACTTGTTGTGGAGGGGTTTGATAATTTTGAACTTGGTTGAAATTGGTTCCACAGTTTTGATTGTAACCTTGTTTTGATAACCTTCGTTGTTTTTAGGATAACAGTTTTGATGAGTTTGCATGAGTGGAAAACCGGGCCCCATTTGGTTGTTTTGAGTCCGAAAACCTTGGTTTTGATTGTAGTTTGCGGCTGCTACGTTAGCATTGTAAACTTGGTCATCGGTGGCTTGACAATCATAATACGGATGGGGTCCACCACAAATCACACATTTTTCAATAACGGCTTTAACGGGCTCGGGTTTCTGGTTCTGAAGCTTAAACTCTTTCATCATACAACGGATAGCATCGGTAAGTTCGGCCAATTCTGATGATTGGACCGACGAAGAAGAAGGAGTAAAAGAAGTCACTTTCGAAACATTCGGTTTGTTACGAGAAGTCGGAACCTTAGATTTGTTCTCGATAATCGTTAAAATATCCCTTGGCGTACGATTCAAGATATTGCCACTGGCGGCTGTGTTTAGAGAATCTTGATCGTTTTGAGTCAAAGCGTTATAAAACGTGTCGATTTGGTGCAATTCGGAGAAACCGTGGTGAGGAAATTTTCGAAGAAGATCCTTAAAAAGTTCCCAAGCCTCACCAAAGTTCTCATTAAAACGTTGCTGAAAATTGGTTATATCATTCTTAAGATTAGTCATTTTAGACGGAGGAGAGAAATGATTAACGAATTTCGAGACGAGTTCTTCCCATGTAGTGATCGAATGAGGGGGGTTCTTTTTCGAGCCAAATCCGAGATGCCCCCTCGAGTGAAAACGGGAATAACATCAACTTAATAGCATCGTGAGGGACATCCTTAAATTTCATAGTCGAAGTCAACTTATTAAACCATCGGATGTGTGCGTGAGGATCGTCCCTCTCAAAACCGTGAAATTGGTTTGACGTGACAAGTTGAATCAAACCGGTTTTAAGTTCAAAATTTTCTAAAAGGATCGGTGGTTAAACGATTGCGTCTCCATATCCCTCGGTGGGACACTGGAGCAACTCTTGCATAGTACGTTGATCAGCCATCTCGGTGATGGGTGTTTCAACAAGAGTACGTATCTCGGGTACGTTAACTCGTTTACGACGTCTACGATAGTGTTGAGTCGGTATGGTTGGAGATTTATCGATTAATCTCAACCGTAAACGTGTGAGCATACACTAAAAATAAATCAAAGAAAAAGAAAAAGAAAAATAAATTTGAAAAGAAAATCTTTTTGGTTTTTATATATAAGAAAACTTAAAAATCATAATATTTTTGTTCTTTTGTTTTTATATCACAATATTTAAATAACCGATTCGTCAACCGAAATCGTTTCCTCTAAAACTACGCGCAGCGAGGCGGGAGGACAAAGGTGCTCCATAGATGCTTAAAAACCCGTCCTCTTCAGCTCGACAATTTAATGTCAAACTTACCTTTACCTCGGTTATTCGGTTGTAGAGTTAAAGTAATCCGAAAACGAATGATTTCACGATTTCTTTTTGCGTTCAAACTTATTTGGTTTATAACACTCTCAAGAGGGAGAGTGAGGATTTTATTTTATTTTTGGTATTTTGTAAACACTTTAGGAAAAGTGTTTCGTATTTTTTATTTTTATACTTTTATATAAGAAAATAAGAAACGAAGGGTTTTTTTTTTTTGTTTTTTTTTATTTTTCTTTTTTTATTATTATTATTATTTTTTTCAAAACACGATTTTAAAAACGAAAATCAAAATTCACTTCAACCTTCCCCGGCAGCGGCGCAAAAAACTGATTGTGCAGTGTCAAATCAATTATCAATTATAGTATATATTCTCCAAGAAATACGAAAGAAATACGTATTCCCGAGTCGTTCCGTGCGAAGGTGTGAATGGAAAATCGATTATCGAATCTCAAAACGCGTAGTGAAAAGGGGTAAAAGTGATAATATGAAGAATTACACTAAGATAAGCAAATAAAAGCACAAATAACAATGCAAGCTAAAAGTACAAGCAAATCAAGCACACGTAATCTAAAAACGTAAAAACGAATTAAGAAACGTAAAATAAAACGTAATGTAAAAACTAAAAACGTAAAATTAAAGCAAATCTAATCCTAAGGGTGCAAAATAAAATTTCCTAAGCTAAAAATGATAAAGGAAAAATTTTAGAAAAAGAAAAATATTTTTTTGGGCTTTTTATTTAATTTTTTTGAATTAAAACTAATTTTAGTAATTAAAAATGCAAATAAAAGTAAAATTAAACAAGAAAAATGCAAATTTAACTTGGAAAAATCTAAAATAACTAAAAAATAATTTTAAAATTAAAAACTTAATTTTTTTTTGGCTTTTTATATATTTATTATTAATTAATTTCTATTTTTAAACTATTTAAAATAACTAAAAATGAAAATAAATGAGAAAAAATAACTTGAAAAATGAAAATTTGATTTAGAAAAGTCTAAAAAAACTTAAAAATAAATTTCTAAAATATTTTTGGATTTTTCTGAGACTTTTTCTGATTTTTTTGGATTTTTATGAATTAAAAATGATTTAAAATTGATTAAAAACTAAATAAATGCAAGAAAAATACCAAAAATGATTAGAAAAATATAAAAAATTGCAGGAAATTCTAAAATAATGTTTAAAAGCTAACTAAAATAAAATCAACAAAAATCAGATTCAAATAAGCAGTTTGGGCAGAATAAGCACTAAATAAGCAAATAAGCACCAAATAAGCAACCACAAGCTCAAGAACAGTTCAAGTAACTTATTAAAGCACATAAACACTTAATCAACAAGCTCAGTGTATACTGAGTTAGTATACACTAACTCAGTGTATGCTGATGGATTATAAGCAACTTTAGAGCAAAAATAAGTTGAGCAAATAAGCTAATCAGAGCAAACCAAAAGCAAATCCTAAAAGACAGTACATCTAGCTTCAATTTACCCCACAAACCAAACAATAAGCTCAAAAGAGTAGCTAGAAAAGTGCTTGTGAATATGGCTGTTGACAGATAATTCTTATGGTGCAGGGCAGTCAACTACTCAAATAAGCAACTTTGATCCAAATTTTAAGTGAGTAAATCAGTTTCAAAATATGAAATTCTTGTTGAAATGGATTCACAAGCAACCAAAGTTTACAAATCAGCAATCCAATTCTATTTTCAATAACTATTAAAGCCTACAAGAGATCTAGAAGTTAATGCAATTTCTGAGCATTTTTTTTTTTTGACTTTTTGATATTGATGCAAAGTTGACTAAAATGAATTTAGACTGATCCTAAATGACTAATTATGTAGTATTAAGCTAAACTAAGACTACTATAATCTATATTAACTACTTTACTACTAATATGAGTGATTTGCTAACATATATGCCTAATAGTTCAGTGATGATGATTAAATAGCAAAATTAACTTTTAATGCTTAGACCTACTGATATTATGCTAGTTTTACTCTACTATGAAGCTAAGTAGTATGCCTAAACTACTCCTACCCTCTGAAACACAAGCAATCACAGTCAATCCAACTGTTCCAAACACCCTTATATGCACTGATGTGAACTTTTTGTGAAGCAAGTGATCAAAATAAACCACTACACTACCAATTAAACTTAAGTTATGATCAAATGGACTGATATGAACCAGAATCACAGATGACAAACATCAAAATAACACAAGAGCACATATAGCAGTTTTGAGCAGTTATGTAACAGTTGAGATCAAACTAATGCAAAACACTATTATATGATGTAAACTACTACTATTAAGCTAAAATATGGCTAAACTACACAAATAAAACAGTAAACCAGTACTATCAATAGATCTATACTAGATATCCAAAATATGCAATTGTAAGCTAAAAATTGGAAAATGGAAACTCACTAGAGAACCTCAGCTGAACAGAGGTGAAAACTTCAAATAAGCCTATCTTTGGATAGGCCAACTGCTTCCCTTTCTCAGTTTGGACTATCAAATCAAGCTCAGGTCATCATCATCATAACAGTTGACTATAGTTGACTGTTTTTGTAATTTTTGAGATGTGTTTTGAATAAGCAGCAAACAACCCTCACAAAAGCTAAACAGTTAGTATGAGCTTGTGTAAAGAGAAATTTAAGCTTATTGAAGCTTATGTAAAGTATTTTTTATTTTTATTTTTTTATTTTCTGATTTTTTTGTGTTTTTGAGGTATATAAAACTAAAGTAAAACAGATTAAAGTAACAGGAGATAAGTAGATTATAGTTGATCTAAACAATGAAATAAAATAGATATTAAGCTATATCAAACAATGCTAAAGTAAATATTAAGACAGAATTTAAAAGTAAAATAACTAAATTTCATTAAATGGAAAATGAGTACAATCCTAGTAAAAAGAAAGATTACAATTGAGAACAATGTTTAAAAGCTACTTGAAACTACTAAAAATTACACATACATGACTATGGGGAGGGGGTATTTATACACGAGATGGGTGAGAAGCAATCCAAGTCTATGTTGGCAATCCTCACCACTTTATGCTCCTTTTGAGATGATATAAGCCCTTGATTCATCCTTGGTCCCCAATCTTCCAATTCCAGCCGTTAGATTAAATGATCACCTCATCAGTGGCACAAATTTTCACGCGGATCACTGACATGGCAGGCCTGCCATGTCAGATAGCTTCTAGAATGCGTGTACATGTACTGAATTGCCCTTAATTGTGGTAATTTTGAGGTTAGGGTGATTAGGGTTCTAGGAACAGTAGTTTTTTTCTGGGTAACTATGGGATTTGGGGGGCGGGTAAATGGGTTTATTATTTTATTTCGTTTGACTGAGGTGGGTAGAGGTTGACCGGGTGAGAGTGTGGGCTTGGGTAAACTTATTTAGGGGTTGGGCTTGCAAGGACTATTTATGTCAAATCTGAAAATGTAAGGACTGATTTTGCCATTTTCCATAAATGTGATCCAAGGGCTATCTTTGACAATCTTTGAAACTTTGAGGGTCTTTGATGATATTTCTTCAGAATATTCTTCAAGGGTTAAATATGTCAATTGCTAAAAGTTGGAGGACCAAAATTGCCAATTCTTCAAAGTATGCTCCATGGATCATTTCTGACATTCTTTGGATCTTTAAGGTTGAATTTGAAAATTGGAGCTTTTCCTTTGACTATTTGACTTCCCCGGCTTCAGCTTTTGACACTTTCCATTCTCGTGCTCGTTTTTGTTGGTTTTCTTTGATTTTTGTCCATATTTGAAATATCCTTACCTACACAATCACAAACACAAAAACAAAATATATTTGGCAATTATGGTTAGTTTTTGGTCGTTTTGGTCGGGTTTTAGGTCAAATAAAGGTGTGTGTTTCCACACATACCAAAATCCCCCAGACTAAGGTATTGCCGTGTCCTCACGCAATGTCATCACTTCACGCTTTTGAGATAAATAATTTCATATCCCTTTTTACTAACTTTGGAAAGTAACAAAACGTTCAAAAGAGATTACGAAATCATTTTTTCCCGAAAAAGCCCCGTTTATCCAATATACTACTTATACTAATTCTACACTACTATTTTTGTATTTTTTTCTCATTTTTACTTGTGACGGTATGCCGACTTTCATCATTTTGCAAAAACGTTTAGGGTCATAGAGCAAGAACACGACTCATAGAGAAGTGACCATACGGATAAAATTCATCGTCCCTGATTTTTCACAAGTCCCCAAGCTAAGCTTAAAAATGAGATCACAGCTTACTTACGAGTTAGATGCTAACACTACCCATGGAAGTTACTTGTGTAATTATCTCTTGCTCCCATTTTCCTAATTTATGGTATCTATTTATTTTATTTTTGTTGAGAAATGAATTTCTTCATATTTCTCGTTTCGATAACTTTTTATCCGATAAAGACACCGAGTTTAGACGCTAAGTAGTTTCTAATCCTCCTCTCGAGAATCGTTGCATACAATAATGAGGTCCACATCAAGGTCTCTGATTTAACACAATTTTGAGAATATCATTTTTATTTTCAACCGAGACAACTCATCTACGAGTCCAGAAGCGGAGGCTTTTATTAGGATATCCCCGAACCCAAGCTTGGCCATTTTAAACATTTATTAGCACAATAATAAGCACATTAATTGTTCTTCTGCCTTTTTGAAGTCTACAACATCGATTGTGAGCCGGCAAGATGTAGAAAACTTTTATGGCTTTGGATTATATATTACTTTGGTACTTCCACCTTTTGAACAACCATGACAACAGGTGTTAACCGTCAAGATATAGGAGTTTATTATGGCTTCGGTTTATTCATATCACATATATTAGTTGCCAAACCCAAGTCCTACAGCTTTTATAACAATCACAACATCGGTTGTGAACCAGCAAGATGCAATAGTCCATTACACCGTAACACTGGCAGTACCTTGATGTGTACCCAACCCTCATAAGCAAGGATCCTTTTGACAAGAACCAAAAACTAAGTTTCTCCAAAACTGAGCACCTTTAATTATTCCTAAACATCTATTATATGGGGTGAAACAATCTGATGGGAACAAAAGGCCACAAGTACCTTCGATGGGCTCTAAAGAGAACCAACTACTCCATGCTTAGCATCTAACTTCTAAATAAACTCTATCATTTCGTGTTCTTTGCAAATTTAAAATCTCAAATAATGAGATCCGCGAATGCTTAGCCGATAATCAAATATTAAGATTATAATGGTTAAGGGGACAAGCTAGGGCTCAACACGCCCGGTCAAGTCAAAATTTTATTCCTACTCTCGCCAGCAGGAAAGTCAACATGGTGTCAAAACACTTATTCAAAACTTATTATATTTTTTTCACAATTTTTCTATTTTTTCACATTTTTTGTGCCTTTTCACTTCATTTTTATCATTTTTTCATCAAATTTTTCAAATTTTTTCAATTTTTTCAATATTTTTTTTCATTTTTTTAAAGGAAAAACGGGGTTGCGAGAGTACACAGCTAAGGTGAAAGTGCAAGGTCAATTGAATCGAAGATTCACCCCCCCCCCCCCCCCCCCCCAGAATAAAGATAAACATTGTCCTTAATGTTTCAAAGGTAAGGGTAATCCTACGAAAATCTAAGGGCGTTTATTAATTATGGCAAAAGATAAATGTTTGTCGATAAGATTCTGGATATAACATGTGGATTTCCCGTAGAAGCAACGATGAATAAGACTCGAGTGGAGAGAACGACAACCACGAGCACGAGAGTCTTCATAAATCGGGGAAAAATCCTGGACATACACAAACAACCACGAAAACACGAGAAATGGAAGAGGTCGCCCCTCCTCACGTCACATTAGAAAATAAAAAAATAAAAAGAAAATGATAAAAGGATAAGCATGGGGTGCCTCCCACGAAGCGCTTTATTTTTGGTTAACGAGCCACATAGCTTGACTCGATCCCCGAATTCAGTCGTCCTTGGGGAAAGTTTGGAGATCCGGGACAACCATGGGTGGTATGTCCCCTCCGAAATAATGTTTGAGACGATGACCATTCACCTTAAAGTTGGGACCATCGGGTTAAGCTAAATCGACGGTGCCATAAGGAAACACTTGGGTAACGGTAAACAGTCCTGACCAACGGGTTTTGAGTTTGCCCGAGAAAATCTTCAATCGAGAATTGAAAAGAAGGACTCGATCACCAATGTTGAAAACGCTGTCTTTATTCTCAGCATCATGAATCCTCTTGGTTTTCTCTTTGTAGATCAAAGAATTCTAGGCTTGATCACGTAACTCGACCAATTCATTCAATTGTACTTTACGATGATCACCCGCGGTTTTAAGGTCATAATTGGCATGTTTCAAGGCCAAATAGGCTCTGTGCTCTAACTCAATGGGTAAGTGACAAGCCTTTCCATACACTAGCTTATACGGAGTACACCCAATGGGTGTTTTGTAAGCGGTGCGAAAAGCCCATAATGCATCATCTAATTTATCGGCCCAAGAAGCATGATTTTCTCCTACGGTCCTCTCCAAAATCCTCTTAATACCACGATTGGACACCTCAATTGACCGCTCGTCTACGGATGATACGCGGTACTGAGACAATGAGTAACTCCATATTTCAGCATAACTTTATCAAATTTATCATTACAAAAATGAGTATCACGATTACTAATGATAGCACGAGGTGTACCAAATCGGGCAAATAGACTCTTCAAAAACTTAACAACAACTCGGGCGTCGTTGATTTTATAAGCTTTGGCTTCAACCCATTTAGACAAGTGATCGACGACTATGAGTATATACTTATTCCCTCGAGAAGACGGGAATGGACCTATAAAATCAATACCCCACACGTCAAAGATCTCACAAACTTGAATAGCATTTTGAGGCATTTCATCTCTTTGTGAAATTTTTCCTTGACGCTGGCAAGAGTCACACGACTTCACCAAGTCTTGTGCATCCCGGTATATCGTCGGCCAATAAAATCTGGAATCAAAAACTTTATTGGCAGTGTAATTGGCACCATGATGTCCCCCCCGTGGGTCCACTGTGGCATGCAAAAAGAATGTCCTCGGCTTCCTTGCCGTGAACGCACCGCCGGATAACTTGGTCCGCACATATCTTAAACAAGTAGGGGTCGTCCCAGAAATAATGCTTAACATCCTTAAAGAACTTGTTCTTTTGTTGGGTCGACATCCTTTTCCTAATAAAATTCCCCGCATGGTAATTCGCAAAGTCGGCAAACCATGGGGTACTACCATCACCATGTGATACACTCCCAAGTGTCTCAAGAGGAAATGATTCGTTAATTTCCTTTTCTCGAGAACACTTTGATGGGAATTTTCAAGTCTAGAAAGATGGTCGGCGGCTAGGTTCTTTGCTCCTTTCTTGTCTCGAATCTCAACATTGAATTCTTGGAGAAGAAGAACCCATCGCATAAGTCTAGGTTTAGCATCTTGTTTGGTCATAATGTATTTAAGAACTGAATGATCCGTATACACTATGCATTTCTTCAAAAGAAGATAAGGTCTAAACTTTTCAAAAGCATATATGACGGCTAACATCTCTTTCTCAGTAGTCGTATAGTGATATTGAGTGTCAGTCATCGTTTTGCTAGCATAGTGCATCGGTTGAAAGTATTTGTTTTTTCGTTGCCCCAAGACTGCCCTGATAGCATAATCGCTAGCATCGCACATTAACTCAAAAGGCAAGTCCCAATCGGGGGCAACTAAGATCTGAGCCTCCGTCAATTTCTTCTTAAGTATCACAATTTCTTCTTAAGTATCTCAAAAGGCAAGTCCCAATTGAAATTGGGTATAGGTTCGATAAACTTTTATTTAATTTGTCTTCTTTTTTAACTTGAGTATTTGAACTTGTTTAGGGGCATTCTTACACGCAAGGTGTCATGGACACAAGTCATTTACTAGTTGAGTAATTTTGATGTTGCACCCCGTGCCCGCTTAGACCAAAAATTTAAAACTTTTACGCGGAAACGCTTTGACCCGTTACTGACCTCCTGTCACTCTTTTATAAATTGACTGAAATCTATTACAAAATAGACTTTGAGACTATTTTTAGAAGAAACTAGACTCAATTATCTTCAAAACGCCGGGTGGCACGATCCGCGACGACTTTCAGATTAAAAGTTACCTGATTTTTAAACAGACACTAATACCATTGGTATTAGTCTAAAATGCACCAATTTGCAGTCTCAAATACACCTTTTTTCCTGCACTTTTAAACTGACACTATTACCCCATGTATTAGTCTAAAATGCACCCATTTGCAATCTAAAATACACCTTTTCCTGCACTTTTAATCAGATACTATTACCCCAGGTATTAGTCTAAAATACACCTTTTTCTGCAGATTTTCTGCACTTACATATTTTGACCCATTTACCGGAAAACAACTTTTCCCACTTCGACAATACACAAAAACTTCCAGATTTCATTAACTTGGCATAAGACATCGTTATCATATCATACGCGGTCTCAATGACCCATAAACATATACTTTACAAGACGATGGGTGTTTTGCCAAATACCCATTTTGACCCGTTTGCATACACTATAACACATACTATAACAAATGACCTTGACATACTTTAACTTCCACATTTACAAATAGTTTGACACTTAATAACAACCTTTAACAAACCATTACGATGCTTGGGGTACAACATCAACATAGAGCTCGGTATCTAAATAAGCTCCTACTTTCTTACCCAAATCCTTCTAACATTCGCATAACCAATCCATAATCCAAGCCATAGCATCTCCATAACACATAAACCTACAAAACATTGTCAACTATAACGGTAAGCGATAACGCTTAGTAAGTAAAATGATCATAACATACCATTATACTTCACACAAACATAGAATCATCACATACATCATAACACTTACTTTACAAGCTTATTACTCCAAGTCTCACTTAACACCTAGCATCAAGTTGCCAGTTAGCTCACATTCATTACATCACATAAGCATATCTAAACCACATATTACTTAACACATCACATCTATAACATACATAACACATACATGTTAGTATTCCATATAACACCATGCCATCATCATCTTACTTACCTTAGCTCCAAGCTAAGCATATCAAAGCATCATCATCATCCTTATTATTATCATCATCATCATCCTATGTTAAGATCATCATACACATAAATACTTAACACATAATCAAATAACCATAACAATGGTTTATACAACCATTATCTTACCTCTAACATCTCTAATCATCACATAATCATAGAATGATTATATGATAATCAATCCCATAAAAATACTAACTTAAATCCAATAAATCTTATTCCATAATCACTATAACCCTTTAGGGGGTGTTTGGGATTGCTTATTGAAAATAGATTATTCGTTTTGAAAACGGATTATCAGATAATCAGCTGTTACAAAAACGTGATTTTGAAATATAGTGTTTGGATTTGATTATGCTGTTTGATATCGCAATAATAACATAATCATTATTTTTAATGTTTGGCAAATTAGATTATCCAGTTTCATGAATGGTAAAATTACCAAAAGAGAGATGAATTGCATAAAATTTTCATTGTTTACAAAACATCATTTTTATGCATATTAATTTCGAATATTGCATGAAGTAGTTTGTTTTTCCACGTACAAATATCTTATACCTATCAAATCCTGAAGCAGAACATCAAACACTCATCATGGTCATCACTTTTCCAAAGAAGAAAAAGTCGTTACTTTTCCAAAGAAAAAAACCCTCGTAGAAGAAACCTTCATCACCACAATTCTTTTTCATATTCGGTCACCACCAGCGCTAGTCTATCCACAAAGATATCCTAAGTAATTTGGCAATATCCCCATGAAAACATATGTTATCCTCGATAACCCATATCGCTGAATCTTGACCCGATCTTGAGTGAAGAAATTCTAGGCTTCTTGCTAACTTTTATCAGTGTTAGGTGTATCTTGGGGGTTATGGTGATAATAGAGATGTTTGAGCAGGAAGTAAAGGTTGGTAGGTGTATTTTGGGGGTTATTTGAAGGGTAACATGGTAATTTTATAGTGAATAATCAGTTTTCTAATAACTGCGTTTTGCAGCTGTAGGTGCTCAGCTGCTTATAAAAAATTGCTTTTTGGAGCCATTTAAACGCATAAAATCACTTTTTACATTTCTTTATCCAAACACTAGCTCTTACATTATTGCGTTTACATGTCGTGATAATCAGATAATTTCTTTTAGAATGCAACCCCAAACACCCTCTTAATTATCTTAAAACCACCATTTACCCAATTCCCCCAATTTGATATCAAGAACCCTAATTCTTGAATTCATTAAAAAAAAATTAGAACGTCACCACATTTGAAATTCGACCCCCGAGTTAAACCATCCAAACGGGCAGGCCCCGGGACCCGAACCACTAGGAGAGACCCGCGAAGGGAAACCCCTAGAACTCACGGCTTCGTACTAGGAGGAAAACCTAGATTTTTTGTCTCTTGCAATACTTGAACCCTGGGTAAAACCTCCCCAAAGCTCCACAAGGAGCCCAGGTGGCCAACTGAGCTAAGCCAGTTGGTTTCATTAATTAGCTTAACAATTAAATTACTTACTTGGGAATATCATTACTAATCTCATCTCTTTATGGGAACATATAACCTTCATCATAAAAAACCATCAAGCCAACAAGCTTATGGTTTCCCTCCATTTTCTTGTTCTTTGCCGACATATACACACATTCTTGGAACATTTTGGAATGTCTGGGAATTTCTTCACATATAAGCTATCACAACTTTGGCTATTTGGCAAGAATGGTCCCTTAAGTACTATTCTTCCTATTTTGGCCACATTAACTTAATAACTCATTTACAACTTAACAACTTTAGCCCTTTGAGTTTATGCATCATATTTATGTAACCTTCCAACACCCTTTTTAACCATAAAGTTGACAATCGGGTTTGACTAGCCAATCACGTTAGGCCTTAGTCAATTCATCTAAGGTGGGGCCTATTTGTATTCGGGAAACAGGTCTAAAAATTCTACCCCCTTATTTAGATTTCGTCCTCGAAATATCTTGTCTAAACTAACCAAAACTTGGTCACATTCACTTCCATTCACAACATTTCCATTCTTTGTCCTATTAGTTGCGACAATCTAGGTGATCTTGCAACACTAGGCATGCTCTAACTCAATCCCTTCCATTAATCCATTTGATCATATGCGTATTTCTATAGCCATACTGCTCACATTATCTTAATTATGCCATCCGAGACATATTTTACTTCAACCGAGCTTCATTTAGTCGTCTTTATTACAATTACATCACGTTCTTACTCGCTTTATCTAAACTTTTCGTCAAAGACTATATGTCACTTTGAGAAAATTATATTATTTTGACTCCTAAAAGTCAAACATTAACTAATACTTTCACATTTAACTGTAGTCATTTCATCATTCTATTAACGTTACCATTTTAATACCTCATTTGCTCTTCTTCTTTTCAGGAATTTTCGTCAAGGACGATAAGTCACTCGGGAAAATTCAATACTTAACTTCATAAAGTCAAATTTCGACTTATATCATTACTTTTCACATAAGAGTGCTAACAATAATTAGCATTTATCACGTTAATTTCTCACATTTATCTCATGCCACAAGGCATATCTAAACATCATTCCAACTTTTAATCTTTTCAACTAATACTTAAACACCTTTCATATATTGTTTCAATTAAGTCACAATCAAATTCTTATCCCACTTATATTATTCCCTAAGACGTCTTAACTATTTTAGTGTCTCGTTTGCTACTTCATTACCCTACTCATGCCATACCGGAAACACATAAGCTCACTTATTTACACTTCTTTATTTACATAGAGAGGCGTCTCTAACAATGTAAATAAGGAAATATAAACTTATGGTTCGGTGATTCACAATTTCTTTATTTAAATGAAAAGGCGTCCCAATCCATTTAAATAAGGAGATTATAAATCATCCTACTTATACACTTCCATCATAAAACTCCTATTTCTATTACTCACTTTGCTTTCATTCTTTTTATGCTTTGCATTCGTCAATCCAAAAAAAGAGACATACGCTTTACTTTTACTTTTCATCTTTTGTAGCTTTGGATCCAATCTCACTAACTTTTCTCATAAAAGCGAGTTAGCACTTCCCCGGAGGGCTTGGCCACTACACCTTACTTTAACAAAAAGGCAAGTCGGTACTTCCCCGTAGGGCTTGCCCACTATACCTTACTTTAACACAAAGGCAAGCCGGTACTTCCCCGTAGGGCTTGACCACTATACCTTACTTTAACATCATACTGGATCCAAGCCATTAACAGTTCAAATACCCACGCTATTAAGCTCATTTTCAATTTAATTAAGGGCAAGCTCATAGGGCATATGATACCTACCCGTTTAGTAATTTACACAATTTTTTTTTTTTTTGTGTTTACACATCTCACTTTAACTTTTACCCTTCAACCCTTGTTGGCCATTTCATCACCTTTACTATTACAACTTTAGTTTGTTCAACTCTGACACATATACACCTTACATAGGTTTATTCTATAACACCTTCATTAATCTCATCATACACATTCTAGCCATATTTTATTACTCAACACTCTTATCATAATAATCACCGCTAATGAAGCACATTAACCGTGATATAATAATCTCATGGCAATGTCATTTTATCCTCAAACATATTTGTCGCATTTAATTATTAGCATTTAATCTATATCATTCTACTTCATTCTTTAAACCCTTATCATACCTTAAGCATTCATACATTTTATATCATTCGACACATGGCAAACAATGCATCAAATTTTAATATTTTTCCTTCATCACATTATACTATAATACGTTCATCATTACTACATTTCATACTTATACATTACATACTTTAACTCGTTATCAACCCGTCTCTAATACCACATTAACGGTCAATCACTAGACACGAAGTACTAATGAGGCCATATGTTGGTCTTTAATACCACACAAGAATCATACACATTCATTATATTATCTATTAATAACATCTCATCAAAACCATTCTCAGTTCATGCTTTTATATAAGCCATCATATAACTTAGCGTATTTATTCACTTCTTGCTATGATACTATAATAAGCATTCACATAAATTTAAACATCCCTTAGATTCCATGAACCTATCATTCATATAGTTTCATAACGATCACGGACACTAACGAGGTGCACGAATGATCTTAATGTTAAACACATCTAGTCCACCATTGACTTATATCACAATCAACATTATCAAACATATTCATTGCTTACCAACTTTGGTCCATATAACGTATCACATATTTTCTTCTTTCTAACTTAAACATTTACATTCCGCATTTCTTACACTTAAGTTTAATGCTTCTACGAGTGGCTTAAGACTAAAAAACCTATAGTGAAAACCTAATTCACTTAAACCGAAGCTCTGATACCAAGTTGTTACACCCCGTGCCCGTTTAGACCAAAAATTTAAAATTTTTACGCGGAAACGCTTTGACCCGTTACTGACCTCCTGTCACTCTTTTATAAACTGACTGAAATCTATTACAAAATAGACTTTGAGACTATTTTTAGAAGAAACTAGACTCAATTATCTTCAAAACGCCGGGTGGCACGATCCGTGACGACTTTCGGATTAAAAGTTACCTGATTTTTAAACAGACACTAATACCATTGGTATTAGTCTAAAATGCACCAATTTGCAGTCTCAAATACACCTTTTTTCCTGCACTTTTAAACTGACACTATTACCCCATGTATTAGTCTAAAATGCACCCATTTGCAATCTAAAATACACCTTTTCCTGCACTTTTAATCAGATACTATTACCCCAGGTATTAGTCTAAAATACACCTTTTTCTGCAGATTTTCTGCACTTACATATTTTGACCCATTTACCGGAAAACAACTTTTCCCACTTCGACAATACACAAAAACTTCCAGATTTCATTAACTTGGCATAAGACATCGTTATCATATCATACGCGGTCTCAATGACCCATAAACATATACTTTACAAGACGATGGGTGTTTTGCCAAATACCCATTTTGACCCGTTTGCATACACTATAACACATACTATAACAAATGACCTTGACATACTTTAACTTCCACATTTACAAATAGTTTGACACTTAATAACAACCTTTAACAAACCATTACGATGCTTGGGGTACAACATCAACATAGAGCTCGGTATCTAAATAAGCTCCTACTTTCTTACCCAAATCCTTCTAACATTCGCATAACCAATCCATAATCCAAGCCATAGCATCTCCATAACACATAAACCTACAAAACATTGTCAACTATAACGGTAAGCGATAACGCTTAGTAAGTAAAATGATCATAACATACCATTATACTTCACACAAACATAGAATCATCACATACATCATAACACTTACTTTACAAGCTTATTACTCCAAGTCTCACTTAACACCTAGCATCAAGTTGCCAGTTAGCTCACATTCATTACATCACATAAGCATATCTAAACCACATATTACTTAACACATCACATCTATAACATACATAACACATACATGTTAGTATTCCATATAACACCATGCCATCATCATCTTACTTACCTTAGCTCCAAGCTAAGCATATCAAAGCATCATCATCATCCTTATTATTATCATCATCATCATCCTATGTTAAGATCATCATACACATAAATACTTAACACATAATCAAATAACCATAACAATGGTTTATACAACCATTATCTTACCTCTAACATCTCTAATCATCACATAATCATAGAATGATTATATGATAATCAATCCCATAAAAATACTAACTTAAATCCAATAAATCTTATTCCATAATCACTATAACCCTTTAGGGGGTGTTTGGGATTGCTTATTGAAAATAGATTATTCGTTTTGAAAACGGATTATCAGATAATCAGCTGTTACAAAAACGTGATTTTGAAATATAGTGTTTGGATTTGATTATGCTGTTTGATATCGCAATAATAACATAATCATTATTTTTAATGTTTGGCAAATTAGATTATCCAGTTTCATGAATGGTAAAATTACCAAAAGAGAGATGAATTGCATAAAATTTTCATTGTTTACAAAACATCATTTTTATGCATATTAATTTCGAATATTGCATGAAGTAGTTTGTTTTTCCACGTACAAATATCTTATACCTATCAAATCCTGAAGCAGAACATCAAACACTCATCATGGTCATCACTTTTCCAAAGAAGAAAAAGTCGTTACTTTTCCAAAGAAAAAAACCCTCGTAGAAGAAACCTTCATCACCACAATTCTTTTTCATATTCGGTCACCACCAGCGCTAGTCTATCCACAAAGATATCCTAAGTAATTTGGCAATATCCCCATGAAAACATATGTTATCCTCGATAACCCATATCGCTGAATCTTGACCCGATCTTGAGTGAAGAAATTCTAGGCTTCTTGCTAACTTTTATCAGTGTTAGGTGTATCTTGGGGGTTATGGTGATAATAGAGATGTTTGAGCAGGAAGTAAAGGTTGGTAGGTGTATTTTGGGGGTTATTTGAAGGGTAACATGGTAATTTTATAGTGAATAATCAGTTTTCTAATAACTGCGTTTTGCAGCTGTAGGTGCTCAGCTGCTTATAAAAAATTGCTTTTTGGAGCCATTTAAACGCATAAAATCACTTTTTACATTTCTTTATCCAAACACTAGCTCTTACATTATTGCGTTTACATGTCGTGATAATCAGATAATTTCTTTTAGAATGCAACCCCAAACACCCTCTTAATTATCTTAAAACCACCATTTACCCAATTCCCCCAATTTGATATCAAGAACCCTAATTCTTGAATTCATTAAAAAAAAATTAGAACGTCACCACATTTGAAATTCGACCCCCGAGTTAAACCATCCAAACGGGCAGGCCCCGGGACCCGAACCACTAGGAGAGACCCGCGAAGGGAAACCCCTAGAACTCACGGCTTCGTACTAGGAGGAAAACCTAGATTTTTTGTCTCTTGCAATACTTGAACCCTGGGTAAAACCTCCCCAAAGCTCCACAAGGAGCCCAGGTGGCCAACTGAGCTAAGCCAGTTGGTTTCATTAATTAGCTTAACAATTAAATTACTTACTTGGGAATATCATTACTAATCTCATCTCTTTATGGGAACATATAACCTTCATCATAAAAAACCATCAAGCCAACAAGCTTATGGTTTCCCTCCATTTTCTTGTTCTTTGCCGACATATACACACATTCTTGGAACATTTTGGAATGTCTGGGAATTTCTTCACATATAAGCTATCACAACTTTGGCTATTTGGCAAGAATGGTCCCTTAAGTACTATTCTTCCTATTTTGGCCACATTAACTTAATAACTCATTTACAACTTAACAACTTTAGCCCTTTGAGTTTATGCATCATATTTATGTAACCTTCCAACACCCTTTTTAACCATAAAGTTGACAATCGGGTTTGACTAGCCAATCACGTTAGGCCTTAGTCAATTCATCTAAGGTGGGGCCTATTTGTATTCGGGAAACAGGTCTAAAAATTCTACCCCCTTATTTAGATTTCGTCCTCGAAATATCTTGTCTAAACTAACCAAAACTTGGTCACATTCACTTCCATTCACAACATTTCCATTCTTTGTCCTATTAGTTGCGACAATCTAGGTGATCTTGCAACACTAGGCATGCTCTAACTCAATCCCTTCCATTAATCCATTTGATCATATGCGTATTTCTATAGCCATACTGCTCACATTATCTTAATTATGCCATCCGAGACATATTTTACTTCAACCGAGCTTCATTTAGTCGTCTTTATTACAATTACATCACGTTCTTACTCGCTTTATCTAAACTTTTCGTCAAAGACTATATGTCACTTTGAGAAAATTATATTATTTTGACTCCTAAAAGTCAAACATTAACTAATACTTTCACATTTAACTGTAGTCATTTCATCATTCTATTAACGTTACCATTTTAATACCTCATTTGCTCTTCTTCTTTTCAGGAATTTTCGTCAAGGACGATAAGTCACTCGGGAAAATTCAATACTTAACTTCATAAAGTCAAATTTCGACTTATATCATTACTTTTCACATAAGAGTGCTAACAATAATTAGCATTTATCACGTTAATTTCTCACATTTATCTCATGCCACAAGGCATATCTAAACATCATTCCAACTTTTAATCTTTTCAACTAATACTTAAACACCTTTCATATATTGTTTCAATTAAGTCACAATCAAATTCTTATCCCACTTATATTATTCCCTAAGACGTCTTAACTATTTTAGTGTCTCGTTTGCTACTTCATTACCCTACTCATGCCATACCGGAAACACATAAGCTCACTTATTTACACTTCTTTATTTACATAGAGAGGCGTCTCTAACAATGTAAATAAGGAAATATAAACTTATGGTTCGGTGATTCACAATTTCTTTATTTAAATGAAAAGGCGTCCCAATCCATTTAAATAAGGAGATTATAAATCATCCTACTTATACACTTCCATCATAAAACTCCTATTTCTATTACTCACTTTGCTTTCATTCTTTTTATGCTTTGCATTCGTCAATCCAAAAAAAGAGACATACGCTTTACTTTTACTTTTCATCTTTTGTAGCTTTGGATCCAATCTCACTAACTTTTCTCATAAAAGCGAGTTAGCACTTCCCCGGAGGGCTTGGCCACTACACCTTACTTTAACAAAAAGGCAAGTCGGTACTTCCCCGTAGGGCTTGCCCACTATACCTTACTTTAACACAAAGGCAAGCCGGTACTTCCCCGTAGGGCTTGACTACTATACCTTACTTTAACATCATACTGGATCCAAGCCATTAACAGTTCAAATACCCACGCTATTAAGCTCATTTTCAATTTAATTAAGGGCAAGCTCATAGGGCATATGATACCTACCCGTTTAGTAATTTACACAATTTTTTTTTGTGTTTACACATCTCACTTTAACTTTTACCCTTCAACCCTTGTTGGCCATTTCATCACCTTTACTATTACAACTTTAGTTTGTTCAACTCTGACACATATACACCTTACATAGGTTTATTCTATAACACCTTCATTAATCTCATCATACACATTCTAGCCATATTTTATTACTCAACACTCTTATCATAATAATCACCGCTAATGAAGCACATTAACCGTGATATAATAATCTCATGGCAATGTCATTTTATCCTCAAACATATTTGTCGCATTTAATTATTAGCATTTAATCTATATCATTCTACTTCATTCTTTAAACCCTTATCATACCTTAAGCATTCATACATTTTATATCATTCGACACATGGCAAACAATGCATCAAATTTTAATATTTTTCCTTCATCACTTTATACTATAATACGTTCATCATTACTACATTTCATACTTATACATTACATACTTTAACTCGTTATCAACCCGTCTCTAATACCACATTAACGGTCAATCACTAGACACGAAGTACTAATGAGGCCATATGTTGGTCTTTAATACCACACAAGAATCATACACATTCATTATATTATCTATTAATAACATCTCATCAAAACCATTCTCAGTTCATGCTTTTATATAAGCCATCATATAACTTAGCGTATTTATTCACTTCTTGCTATGATACTATAATAAGCATTCACATAAATTTAAACATCCCTTAGATTCCATGAACCTATCATTCATATAGTTTCATAACGATCACGGACACTAACGAGGTGCACGAATGATCTTAATGTTAAACACATCTAGTCCACCATTGACTTATATCACAATCAACATTATCAAACATATTCATTGCTTACCAACTTTGGTCCATATAACGTATCACATATTTTCTTCTTTCTAACTTAAACATTTACATTCCGCATTTCTTACACTTAAGTTTAATGCTTCTACGAGTGGCTTAAGACTAAAAAACCTATAGTGAAAACCTAATTCACTTAAACCGAAGCTCTGATACCAAGTTGTTACACCCCGTACCCGTTTAGACCAAAAATTTAAAATTTTTACGCGGAAACGCTTTGACCCGTTACTGACCTCCTGTCACTCTTTTATAAACTGACTGAAATCTAATACAAAATAGACATTGAGACTATTTTTAGAAGAAACTAGACTTAATTACCTTAGAAACGCCGTGTAGCACGATTCGTGACGACTTACGGATTAAAAGTTACATGATTTTTAAACAAACACTAATACCATTGGTATTAGTCTAAAATGCACCAATTTGCAGTCTAATATACACCCATTTTCCTGCACTTTTAAACTGACACTATTACCCCATGTATTAGTCTAAAATGCACCCATTTGCAATCTAAAATACACCTTTTTCCTGCACTTTTAATCAGACACTATTACCCCAGGTATTCGTCTAAAATACAACTTTTCCCACTTCGACAATACACAAAAACTTACAGATTTCATTAACTTGACATAAGACATCGTTATCATATCATGCGCAATCTCAATGATCCATAAACATATACTTTACAAGACGATGGGTGTTTTTCCAAACACCCATTTTGACCCGTTTGCATAGACTATAACACATACTATAACAAATGACCTTGACATACTTTAACTTCCACATTTACAAATAGTTTGACACTTAATAAAAACTTTAACAAACCATTACGATGCTTGGGGGTACAACATCAACAAAGAGCTCGGTATCTACCTAAGCTCCTACTTTCTTACCCAAATCCTTCTAACATTCGCATAACCAATCCATAATCCATAATCCAAGCCATAACATCTCCATAACACATAAACCTACAAAACATTGTCAACTATAATGGTAAGCAATAACGCTTAGTAAGCAAAACGATCATAACATACCATTATTCTTCACACAAACATATAAGCATCACATACATCATAACACTTACTTTACAAGCTTATTACTCCAAGTCTCACTTAACACATAACATCAAGTTGCCAATTAGCTCACATTCATTACATCACATAAGCATATCTAAACCACCTATTACTTAACACATCACATCTATAACATATATAACACATACATGTTAGTATTCCATATAACACCATGCCATCATCATCTTACTTACCTTAGCTCCAAGCTAAGCATATCAAAGCATCATCATCATCCTTATTATCATCATCATCAGCATCGTATGTTAAGATCATCATATACATAAATACTTAACACATAATCAAATAACCATAACAATGGTTTATACAACCATTATCTTACCTCTAACATCTCTAACCATCATATAATCATAGAATTATTATATGATAATCAATCCTATAAAAATACTAACTTAAATCCAATAAATCTTATTCCATAATCATTATAACCCTTTAATTATCTTAAAACCACCATTTACCCAATTCCCCCAATTTGATATCAAGAACCCTAATTCTTGAATTCATTAATTAGCTTAACAATTAAATTACTTACTTGGGAATATCATTACTAAGCTCATCTCTTGATGGGAACATATAACCTTCATCATAAAAAACAATCAAGCCAACAAGCTTATGGTTTCCCTCAATTTTCTTGTTCTTTGCCGACATAAACACACATTCCTGGAACATTTTGGAATGTCTGGGAATTTCTTCACATATAAGCTATCACAATTTTGGCCATTTGGCAAGAATGGTCCCTTAAGTACTATTCTTCATAATTTGGCCACATTAACTTAATAACTCATTTACAACTTAACAACTTTAGCCCCTTGAGTTTATGCATCATATTTCTGTAACCTTCCAACACCCTTTTTTACCATAAAGTTGACTATCGGGTTTGACTAGCCAATCACGTTAGGCCTTAGTTAATTCATCTAGGGTGGTGCCTATTTGTATTTGGGAAACATGTCTAACATTTTATGAGGTAATGGGATGGGTAACATAACCTGTAATTGTATATCAGTTAATCAACGGTTCTAGCGGATCAAAAAAATTTGAACACTTCTTTTCATTTTTTTCATTTTTCCCTCAAATAAAAAGAAATTGAAACTCGACATGAGACCGCGGGACCCATTTAGACCCGTGTTTCTAGATCACCCATCTAGACAGGGACCTTTTTAAATCCAAACCCATTTAGACCCGTGAATAGACTCCACTCACTTATTTTGCCACTTATACATTTACCAATTAAATTAACAAATATGCCATTCAATGAGTAGCAAACTCTTATGCTAAAAAAAGTAGAAAAACTTATTAAAGCATCTACTATAACAAGAGATTAAAGGAAAAAAAATGTAAAATCTTATGAATTTTTCTCATCTACGTTATGCTTTTTGCGAAAAATTTATTGATCTTGAATATCTTCATATTTCAATGCGTTTGAAGGTGTGTTTGATTTGAGAATAAGTATGCAAATATTACTTTCACCCTTCTTTCTTGTTTAGTTAACAGGTTGGCAATTCAAAATAGGTATCAGCTCTCAAAGGTAGACATTTTCTAAACCCACCGATCGTAGTTGGTTTACAAACCACAGGTTCCCATATCAATAGTCATTCCTCTTAATACACAACTATTGTAATGATATGAGAATTGGGATAACTAGAAAATTTTGAGGCAAAATGTAGACAAAAATACATCGTTGGTCCCTAAACTTGTCCAAAAACATCGCCATGCACCCCAAGTCTGAAAAATCGTCACCGTGCGTCCC
Organism: Artemisia argyi; assembly: GCA_030686995.1. Taxonomy (NCBI): domain Eukaryota; kingdom Viridiplantae; phylum Streptophyta; class Magnoliopsida; order Asterales; family Asteraceae; genus Artemisia; species Artemisia argyi. The sequence goes on along the minus strand of CM060709.1, from coordinate 153,742,417 downwards.
TCCTCAAATTTTTTTAGGCCGAATGCGTTCTTTGACCCGTTTTCCGTCGGTCAATGCCGTTACATTCAGTTACAATCTGCCTTTAGCGCAAGGGCGTGATAGTCTTTTCGTAATTACCGTGTAGCAACTATGTAGCACGCGGTTTCTACAGCTGCTACAGTAAGTTTGGAGTTAATAAATGGAAAATTATCCTCACCACTCATCCCTAAACTCTCATCTCTATCGTCAAAAGTCATCCCTAAACTATCCGACCAAATATTACTAATGGCGCGATGCGGTTGTGGAAGGTGGGCGGTCTTAAGGACCTATTGGAACAATGTGAATCCAGGAAGGCGGTTTTATGATTGTCCGGTTGAGGTGCGTTCGAGGTTGGGTTGCTTTAAGTTAAAATGTAAAGGTTAGACTTAATCATGGTTTAAGTCTAATGGTTATTTTTTAAATTTATTTTCAAGTTACTTGTTTAAGCGTCAATGTCTTATTTTTGATTTTTAGGGATCTGCATGTCCCTTCAATGGGTGGTACGATCCACCAATGCAATGAAGAGCAAAGGAGGTGATCCTCTACTTGAGGAGGCACCTTCACCGTAACGAGGCAGCATTACAAGAATGCGAAGCTGGCCTCATGGCTGAGAGACATTGGAGGCCGTCAACGCCCGAGATAGGACAATCGAGCTAGAGGCTGCTCACCAAGCAGCCGTAGCTCAGCTCCTTATCAAGAAGGAGAAAGTTTGTCGTTTGAGGAACTTGTGTGTAGTCTCCTGGATACTCATCATTTTAGCCAACTTTGTCTTTGAAATACTTAGCCAACTTTTTTTTGTGGCGAAGCCATTTTTGCTGCTATAATCTTCTTCCTAGTCAAACCATGATTTGGAGACCTACTAGAAGCAGCATTAACTTGACTTCCAGATTGAGACTGGTCCACACTTGCTTGAATATGACTTTCAGAATGACCACCAGTTTCATGCACATAACTTTGAGACTGACCATCATTCTGACTTTCGGCTTGTTCAGTTCCTTCAAAGTTGCTACCTTTAACCTTTCTCTTCTTCTGTGATGAAACTTTTGGCTTGGATGAACCTGTTTTTTGAGACTGCTGGGTACTTCCTTAAGTGCCTGTAACACCTCCTTGACCAAGACATGTTTTCTTGTTGTGGCCCACATTGCCACAAATACCACAAACTACAATCCTACTAGACTGTGACAAATCATCATTTTCATTAAAATCTCTAGTTCTTTTCTTTCTTGGCCTACCCAATGGTTTATGATGCTTAGATGGAAGAATGGTTGTAGGCACAGTTGACTTTTGCCAACTGTGATAACCCAAAATGGGCGAGACGTGGTGTTTGTATGTTTCCTCCCATGTCTTAAGCAAGTAACATGGATGAACCCACGAGTCTATAGATCCTACTTCGATTCCATTTAACTTCATATACCAGTTGGCTACAATAGCATGTTTACATGGCAGACCTGTAAGCACCCATTTTCTACAACTACACGACCTGGATTTAACATTTACCAAACGATTTTCTCCCCATCCACTAACCTTATAGTTATCTCATTCAATCCCTAAAACGGTTTACTTATAAGCCTCATTCTTATTGAAGTCTAAAATGTGCGTTGCCTTTGGTGTAAACGGTCCCGCACACTTGTCAATTGTATGCACAACATTTACTATTCTTTGTATACAATATTCTCTAACATATTCAAAAGCAGTAATGATGGGTTGGTTCCTACCTCCCACTAGTTTCCCATTAAACACTTCACACATGTTATTAAGTAACACGTCAGAATGAGCTCTACCTACATATGTATAGAACATGTTTTACTATTACATAAATCAATGTTGAACAATGTTGAGGAAATACAAATTCGTATTGTACCTTTGACCAATGGGCTGGTGGTATCTTACTTAGCCAAGCATGTGCAGGTTCGCTAAAACTCTTAAAGGAAAGCATTGTTGCCTCAAATTGTTGGACGGTTGTTGCTGCTGCACATCTCCACAAATGGTTCTTGTATTCTTGAGAATTCCATTGCAATTTCATATTCTCAAGGATGTGTCACAAACAGAATCTATTTTCCGCACTAGGAAAAACTGTTGCCAAAGCTGGAATGATACCCTACACAAAGGAACGTCAATTCATTTCTAATAGAAGTAACATTTATGAATTATATAATAGAATAAATCCAACTTTACAATATCATCACCTTTTGTCTGTCGCTGATAAAAGTGTAGTGTGAATTTGGTTGCAAGTTGTAGAGAATCGTTTAAGCCCGATCTAGGATAATAGTAACAATGATTATAAGCACAGCGGAATAATAATCAAGAACACAATCAAAGTTACCAACAAGGTTTTTCTATTAAAACTATGATCCTCTATGGATCTCTATTTCTCAATCTTGAAAAGTGTTTCAAGAATTGTCTATTGAAGTTCTTTTCAAAGTGGTACCTAATACAATAACCACCTGTTCCTTTTATAAGCATAAGGAACCCTAAAAGACAATAAATATTAAATCAATACATATCACTACCTAATATAGCTCATGCATATCCTAACAAATAAATACTAAAGATACGGATTCATAATATCCGTAGTAATAAGTCTTCAGCAGAAAGTCTTCAGCAGAATCCATCTCTTCAGCAGAATCCATCAGCAGAATTCATCAGCAGATTCTTCATCAGTAGGAACTTCCAAAATTCCTTACAATCCTCCCCTAATCTTGAATTTGACATGGTTAAGTTCAAGATTTCTTGTTAGATCGCCAATAGCACAAATAAGAGGATTAAGAATAAACATCAGCAGCAAAGAATCTTCAGAAGTAGAATCTCTATGATCATTAAGCATTTGAAAAACTCCATTCTTTGCAGCAACACATGACCAAATGTACATCAAAACATATAAGTTTCATACTATTCTCATCACATCCAGGTGTGTTAACTCCTGTGAGAGGTGAATCATTGAAAATAATGGATTTGATGTCTCTTTACCAATAGCCATCACTACTGGAGTAGCCAAGTGTTCAAAGGTACACTGATAACCACATGATTTTGAGCAAATCATCAACTATAAACGGATTTGATAAGTCTTTACCTGTAGCCGTTTGCTCAGGACTAGCCAATTATTGATGAAAAATCATCTTGGTCATATACATGTGGGCTAGTCAACTCTTGTGTCAGTAAGACATGGTGAGCTGAGAACCATATGTGTGGTAAGTAACCACTACAAGTACCTGCAAACAAGATAAAACAAAAACTATACAAATATATGTATTTTTTTTTTTTTAATAAAAGAAAGAAATAAACAAAAATACAGAATATGGAAAATATACCATCAAGCATCAGTAGAAACCAAAGAAACATGTAGTGTCAGTAGAAACACTAAGCCTCCCCTTAGGCGTATGAGGTTCCAACAGCTGCAAAAATGGTTAGTATACATAGAATACAACAATAAGCCTCCCCTTAGGCTTATGCCTCCCCTCAATCAGTGCACCTGACAAGGACTATTGTTCTTGGGTACCCAGTATGAACTTTTCCTCTTTTGTGTCCAAGAACAACCTGTTGAGGGCTTAACACCATTATCCCATCTGGTCCCCCACCCCATATACATTAGGTCAAAATAACTAGGCCAAAAACCATTCTGAAAGTAAGTGCTAGTAGGTATGTAGAATGGTCTAGCAACATGTCTTTTCCAACCGGCTGGAAAAGGTCTATCAGCAGAAACTGGCTTACCAGCAGGAACAGATTTATCAGCTGGATTGGGTCTGCTGGTTTTCACATGGGTTGCTCTAGGAGGAACATATGGTGGAATAGCATTAACACTGGTCCACATTGGTCTAGGTCTCTTTTGATCAGCACACACACCCATTCTCTTCTCATGAAAATCACAATCCTTAATGAGATGAGACTTACTACCACACACAAAACAAGTTTTCTTCTTCAAAGACTTATCCTTAACACAACTTTGTTTATTACACACAAACTTATCAGAAATAGAACTAGAAACAGAATTGTGTTTAACAGAATAAGTAACTGTCTTTGTTTTGGGTTCATTATCAGCTACTTTGGACTTGGGTGTGGGCTTGAGTGAGTGCCTAGGTGAGTCAGACTTTTCACTTGAATCATATGTGGCATAATCAGTGGACTTTAGGTCTGAGGACTTGTCACTTTTAGAACAAGAGACAGAGTCCTTTGTTTTACACTTAAGCTCTGGCAAGTCACTTGATTTTTTGCCATATAGATGGTGTGATCCATCAAAGTCTGAGGTAGTGGTGGTAGGCATATGTTCTCCTCTTATAGGTCCTGACACAGCATGTAATTTACCTTCTTTAACATAGTTTGCTAAACCTGCTGGTGTAGATTTACCCATATCATTCCTTGCCTCTAAACCAACATATTTTTTAAAACCTAAACCTATCCCTGAGTTAACAGCTTGACAACCATATAAACAACTAGCTAATTTATCACCTGCCATTAACCATTCTTTATGTCTAGCCACTTCTTTATCAAGCCTATCTTGAACCTCTTGTTTCTCTAAATCTAATTTAGCATTAACTTTCTTAGTCCATGTTAACTCATCATTAGCACATTTTAAATCTTGACTTAGAACTCTAATCTTTTCATCATAAGCAATTTGATTTTGCTGAAACCACATCTTTTGTTGTTCTAAGGTTTTAAAAGCTTCTTTGTAAGTTTGAGCTTCAATAAAACTAGTATTATATTTTGGTTTCATATCATCATAAGCTTCTTTAAGAGTTTTATATTTAGAATCACAATTACAAGGAGAATTATGTACCTGAATCGTTTAAGCCCGATCAATTGTAGAGAATCGTTTAAGCCCGATCTAGGATAATAGTAACAATGATTATAAGCACAGCGGAATAATAATCAAGAACACAATCAAAGTTACCAACAAGGTTTTTCTATTAAAACTATGATCCTCTATGGATCTCTATTTCTCAATCTTGAAAAGTGTTTCAAGAATTGTCTATTGAAGTTCTTTTCAAAGTGGTACCTAATACAATAACCACCTGTTCCTTTTATAAGCATAAGGAACCCTAAAAGACAATAAATATTAAATCAATACATATCACTACCTAATATAGCTCATGCATATCCTAACAAATAAATACTAAAGATACGGATTCATAATATCCGTAGTAATAAGTCTTCAGCAGAAAGTCTTCAGCAGAATCCATCTCTTCAGCAGAATCCATCAGCAGAATTCATCAGCAGATTCTTCATCAGTAGGAACTTCCAAAATTCCTTACACAAGTCAAGATCATCTGCTAGACAATCAAGAAACCATATCCATGAATCTTTGTTTTCAGCTTCTACAACAGGGCTAAAGGGTATATTCCATTGTTGCTATCAATACCAATAGCTGTAAGAAGCTGACCAGGATAAGGACCCCTCATAAATGCACCATCTAAGCCCAACAACTCTCTATGACAAGCTTTGTAGCCCTCCTTCAAAGCACCTAAGCAAACGTAAATTCTCCTAAAAACTCTCGTTGGACTTGATGGATCTGTTGCAGTTTGCACACTTATCCTAACTGTTGTATTAGGATTTGTTTTATGAAACTCTTCAACATAGTCCCTCAAAATGGTATATTGTTGCCTATGATCACCCCTAATCTCAATTTCTGCCATGTTCTTTGCCCTTAATGCCTTTTTCATAGACACTTGGACTGCAAACTATTTAGTCAGTTGATCTTGAACAACCTTGATTGGAAAATCTGGGTTGACTTGAACTTGGTCAAGTATTTGCTTTGAGAGAAACTTGTAGTCACAAGCTTTGATGTCTCTTGATTGCAAACATTTGTGTTCATTCCAGAAAGTTCTAATAGTCCATACACCTTTATATGTATCTTTTCCTACATACAACAACCATGCATGGGCAATCTATTGGTTCCTCCTTTTGTGATCGTAAATATACATCCCTTCCGCGGCCTCTAGTTAACAGACCAGTTTTCCGCATTGGTACTGTTCCTAGTCTAATACCTCCACTTGTACCACATGCTGGTATTGTTCCGACACACCTAGCCCTAATTCTTTGTTTGTCATTCTTAACGAGTTACAATTTCCTCCGAGTTTGTATTAAATGCAGGTTGATCTTATCTTTTACTTTTTTCGTAGTTATAAAACTTTGACCACAGAAAAACATTACTTCCTCATGTTCTTGTTGTACATGAGTTAACTTTTGTTTCTTGTATGCCCTCATCTTTTTCTTCCGAATTACAAACTCAATCTCATTCTCACCATCACTTGCAAACTCTTCATCATTCAAGACTGTTATCTCAGTTTTCTTAAAAAAATCATCTGGTATCTGGCTAGAGTTACCTATAGCGGGTTCATGTGGACTGTCAATCAATTTGAACATAGCAACATCAACATCAGGCACATCAAAAATATTTTCTTCATCAACAAGTATGTTTTCATCGTCAATGTTCTGAATATCTTCGACATCACTCTCAGAACAATCTGTTTCACTAACATTGTCATCACCTAATGATGCGCGTGGGAATCACAACAGGTTTTACCTCTCGAGGGATCTCGAGAAGCTTACAACCCCCACCAGGCAGTGTGCCTGATCATTGTAGTATAGTATAGTGACAAGTACCGGGGGATTGATCGTTCAACTCAAGAATAGTGTCGCTAGGATTAGAAAGCCTAAGAACTAGGTCTAGAGGTGAGGGATGATTCTTTTTGTATTTTTTTATATTTTATAAAAGCAAGTAAAATCTCGGGTTTTTGGAAGAGTGGGCGGAATTAGTTGCTAGTCAACTAACCCAATAACTAAGACGCAATCAAAATAAAATAACAGAAATGAAAATAAAGCTAATTAAGATAGTGGTGTGAGCAATATATGGGAGAATTGTGTTTACTTAGATTTCACTACTCCTTAGATATCTTTTACAGGTTAATTACTTGTTACAGTTGCGTGGATGACGGGTTGTATTCCTTAATACCATTCATGGGGTGGCGTACTTACTTCCCCAATCCTATAAGCTCCTACTTCACTCCTATGTCGAGCCGGCTAAGAAGCTCCTAACATGGGATCACTAGAATTCGCTCATGCATTAAATACAACCATAAAAACCTAGTACACATCGGTTCATGTTTCTTAAGACATTCAAGCATGTTACACAATGGAGATCTGTCAGTTTTCTTAAGCCTAACATTGAAATCATTCATCCATTACAACTATAAACAAGCAATCAACCTATAATCAACATCTAGGTTTCATTACATCTAAGCAAACACACAAAAGATCTAGCCTAGCATGTTAAAATCAAGACAAGTGTAAGATATATTCAAACAACACATAGACATATTGAATGAATTGAAAGAAAACTTATCTCAATTGAACATGAAAGGTTTCAAGGGGTGAAAACCCTTGAAAATACTGTTACAAACGAGCTAGGGTTTATAAAGTTCAACCCTAATATTCTCCACACAAGTTCCTCCTCTATGAATGAAAATTAGAAAAGTATATATAGATTTTGTGAGGTGACGGCGTCAAGAGGAAAAATATGACGCCGTCATCTCGCCGCCAATAAAGTTCTCGGACTGCCTAGATCCAAAGCTGACGCCGTCATGTGTATTCTTGTTCTGGACCGTCACCAAAATTAATCTTGACGCCCTTGGCTTGACGCCGTCACGTTTCTATTGGACCGTCACCAACTTTGTGCTCTTGACGCCGTCATGAAATCCTTCTTGACGCCGTCAGGTACTGTTCCCAGCAAGGAAAATTAAGACTTTGCCATTTTCTTCACTTTTATGCTCCAAAAACGTCCAAAATGCTTCCTTTTCCAGAATTCACTCCTAAAGTACCTAAAATCACAAAAGGAACGATTTAGGGCAATATTTGATCAAATAAATTCAATTCCGGGCTTAAATGACCCCCTAAAAACGGTTCATTTTTGCCTCATCATATACCCTTACACTTGAGATTTGCTTGTCCTCAAGCAAATGCGCTTTTATTCTAATCAAAATACAAGTTAGGGGTCATTTAACACTAATATAAAAGTAATTACAACAAATAATCGTTCCACTAAAGACCAAAGACAAGCACGGAGGTCATACACTAGCACCTCACAAATAGTGTTTAGATACTCACATCTCTCGGGTGTAATAAAGTTTATATCACAATATGGAAATGGAAAACATCTCTCACTACCTGTCATAGCAAAATAGATTACCATAGGCTTGGGAAAGGATTAAACCTCCACCGCATGGCGTAAGCACCTAGGATAAACTATCAAAGAGGTCTTTTCAAAGGGTTATAACGTTAGGTGTAGGGATATGAAATACACGGTTTTGTTGGATATAGGCAATCTTTACTGGTGGCGAGCTAATCATCTTGGTTAATTACATGTACAATATGGCGTTGCTAAGTCAAGACTAGACTCGACTTAAGCTAATAAATGAAAAATAACGAAAACATAAAATGAACATAGAATGAAACGGGATGGTAGTCCGTATGTTTTTTCCTTTTTTTTTTTTTTTTTTTTTTTTTTTTTTTTTTTTTTGCATACACTCTTACCCTACAATCCAAAATAATACATCATAGGGAATGAATATTCCCCTTACACTTGAATTTTTACATACTTTACAATAAACTAATCTAATGACTCGAATTAAGATAATCAAAACACTTGGAGTACCTTTAAGATTAACGCACATATGGGGGGTAATATTATGATGTTCTTCCCCATTACTCCATAAGATTAGTACTTTACCCATGAGTCCCAATCGTCCCAAAACAATATGTACAAGGATATGTGATTCGTGAAAATCAAGTTATAGTATAGTAGTAAGCTCAAAGAAATCCGCAAAGAAATACGGATAACCCGAGGTCGTATTCCGTGTGAAGGGTGAATGGAATTCCGAATTTCCGATTCGGAAAACGTGTCGTGAAAAGTGGTACAAAGTGATATATATGAGATTATACTAATGATATAGCAAATAAGGCACAATTAATCACTAAAGCACGTATTTCAAATAAGGCAACTAAAAACATAACGCAAAATTGAAAACGTAAGCTAAAACGTAAAATAAACGTTAACGTACGAAATAAAACGCGACTTTTAAGTTATGCTACTCCTATGGACTTGAAAATAATTTTGAAAATTTAAAAATGATAAAATAAAATTTTGAGAAAAAGAAAAATATTTTTTTTGACTTTTTATTTATTTTTTATGAATTAAAAACTATTTAAACTAATTAAAAGTTAAAAGAAAATGCAAATAAAATGAGAAAAATGAAAAATAAATTTCTAAAATTCTAAAATAACTAAGAAATATTTTCTAACATATTTTTGGATTTTTCTTGGCTTTTTCTGATTTTTTTTTTGTATTTTTCAGCAATTAAAAAGTAATTAAAAATGAAAATTAAATAAGAAAAATAGCAAATGGACTCAGAAAAATATGAAAATTTCAGGGAAATTCTAAAATATTATTCTAAACCTAGGAAAAATATAAAATTTGAAAAATAAGCACTGGAAGTGCTGATTAGACCCAAACTGCTTATTGAAAAGTGCTTATTTATAAGCAAAACTTTACCAAACTGACCCAAACTTTAACCAGATGATTTTTAGACTTAATGAAGCTTAATGGAACAGAATAAAAGCAATTTGAACTCATAAGCAAGGGTATGATCACAAACAGATTGAAAAAGCACTAGTGAAATAAGCATATAGCATAAGCAGTGAAGCAATAAGCTAAACACCAACAGAAATAGCAACTATGGGCACAAATAAGCTCAGAGGAACAATAAAACTCAACTTATGAATGAATAAACACAATTGCAGCCCTATTTCATGAAATCAGACCTTGGTTGAACCTATTAGCTTAATAGGCAGAATAAGCAGTACTAATAAGCTGATGAGTGTGAGCTTATGGGTGCAATTTACTTACTACCAACCAGAGATCTCAAAACAACCTAGAAAACAGATCCTTGTTCCAATTTACTAACCTAAAACAACCCAAGAATATTGACCAAGAACTGAGTGCAGGGGAATTAACAAGCTAAACAGGCAACTTCCATTACCTTATTCGATAAGCAAATGAAATCCAAAACTGAAATTTCTTTTTGATATTTGTTTACTTACTACCAAACTTTAAAAAACAGCAATCCACAAGTATTTCCAGTAACTAACAAACCCTACAAGTACTCTCAAAGTTGTCCCCAAAATCTGAGTTCAACTAATGCTTGACTTTCTGATTTGAGAGCAAAGGTTGACTAAAAGCTAATTTGATTGATCCTTATAAGCTTATTAAGCAATATTAAGGTAGTATTCTACTTAATTAACCTAAAACTAACCTATAACTAACAACATGTATGAAGACAGATTCTAACTCCAAACTATGCAAGCATACAATTGATTAAACAAGTAACCTTGACTTTCTCTAAAAGACCTACTGATTTTTATGGTGAATCTAGCCTTAATGCCACCTAAATGAATTGCCTAAACCAAATAGCACCTCTGATACAGTGATTAAACCAACAAACCAAACTTATCCAAACACTACTTAAGTGACTGCTATGAACCTAATACTTCTTAAATCCAATTCAATGTAACTTAAACTACAATCCTCAATTCCAATAATGATCAATGATACTAAAATAAAACCAAACCACAGATCTAAGATGCAAAACTAGAACCACACAGATCCAAATAGCTAGACTAATGAAACAGTAAATGCAAAACAAACCAATACTATCCAAAAGTGACTAAACCACAATAAACAAGTAATACTCAGATAATAAGCATCCAAAAACAAAAAACAGATCTATACTACCTTATTCTACTTATGCAGTAAGGAAAAAATGAGAACTCACCGGACAATTCCCCCTCAGCATGAAAAGAGGGGGATTCACTTTGCTTGCCTGTCTCTTGACAGGCCAAATGCTCCTATTTGGCTGCCTCAATCTTCAATAAGCATCAGCTTATTCAAATAAGCTTCAAACAATAATATATATATATATATATATATATATATATATATATATATATATATATATATATTTTAAATAAAACGGGAATTTAAAATAGAAATAAGAACTGAATTAAGCTAAGAGATACGAATAATAAACTGAAAATAAGGATTAAGACAATAAAATGAAAGTAAAAACTGAATTATATTAAGATGAAAATTGAGTACAAAGCTTGAAAAGAAAATTACACATGAAACTGAATTTAAAATGACAAGAATTTTTAAAAGTGATCAAAAACCTTTCTAAATACATGAAAGATTGGACAAATTACAAAGAGTGAGGAGAGGGCTTTATATACTGATGAGAGGTGAGGCCATCATAGTCCAGGTTGGCAATCCTCGTGAAGGTTGTGTTTTCTCTGAGTGAATCTTATCCCTTGATCTCTCCTTGGTCCCTAAGCTTGTGATATCAACCCTTGGATTAAATGATGTGACAACCTCAATCCTGCGTGTGTATTCCTATTGGTCCACGTACCCCATCTGTCATGTGCCTGACATTCCTGACATGTGCATGTTTCTTCTAGAAGACCCAATCATGGGGTAATTATTATTAAGTAAGGGTAATTGGGCGTGTGGGATGAACTAGGGTTTGGTGAATAGTAACAATTTCTGGGTTTGTGGTAAAAAGAGGGGCGGGAAAAGGGAATTGGGGTTTTTATTATTACTTTTGACCGGGTTGGAGTTGGATCGGGTTTAAAAATAAGGGAGGTGGGCTGTTTAGTGTGTTGGGCTGGTATGGTTTGGACCAAGAATTGGATCAAATAGATTAGTGGATCTGGTGGTATATTGTTTTAGGAGTAGTAGTATTATTTCAAGGACCAAGTTTGTAATATTCTGAAATTCAGGGACCAAAATTGCCAATCTCTCCAACTTTGACCAGGGACCAATTATGAAACTTTGTGAATCTCTGAGGACTTGTAATAACATAATGAGCTTTCTTTGATCATTTTGCTTCCCCGGCTACGGCTTTTGACCTTTTTCCAATCTCGTGCTCGTTTTTGTCTGTTTTGCTTTGTTTTCGTTCATTTTTCACATATCCGTACCTGCACATACACAAATACAAAAACATACATTCTCATGGCATATTTGGTTAGTATTTGGTGTATTTGGTCTGATTTTGGGTCTAAAAAGGATGTGTGAATAAGCACACATCAAAATCCCCCAGACTAAGGTATTGCCGTGCCCTCACGCAAAGTCATCACCTCACGCTTAAAAGATAAATAATTTCAAAACCTCTTTTTACTGACGTTGTAAAGTAGCAATGATTTTCAAAAGAGATAGTAAAATCATTTATTCTCAAAAACGCTCCGTTTTCCGATTTTCATAGATAATAACTACTACTACTCTTTTTGTATTTTCCATTTATATATGTGACGGTTTATTTTGACTTTCATTATCAATTCATATCTGTTGATAATTTTCAGGGTCAACGAGTAGAAACACTTCAAGGAGAAGAGACCATACGGATAAAAATCGTCATCCTTGATTTTTCGCAAGTTCCCAAACTAAGCGTAAAATCGAAATCATTGTTTAACTAGAAGTTAGATGCTAACACTGCCCACAAAAGTTACTTGTATATTACCTCTTGTTCCCGGGTCCTAAGTTTTGTATCTCAAGATTTTAATTTGTGAGAAATGAATTGCTTCATATTTTCTCGTTTTGATATTTGTTAGTCCGATAAGAGCACAAAATTTGAACGCTAAGTAGTTTCCAAACTTTCCCTCGAAAACCTCTGCATATAAAAATCGGGTCCACATGAAGGTCTCTGATTTAACACGATTTGTAGGAGCTCCCTTTTTATTTACGACCGAGACATACCATGTTTGATACACGAAACGGAAGCTTTTTATTAGGGAAACCCCCGGAGTCGAAGCTTGGCATTTTTGCATAATCATAAGCACTTTAATAATACTTTGGTCCTTAGTCCTTTATTTCAATTACAACAACGGTTTTAAGCCGCCAAGATGCAAGAGCTTTATTATGACTTTTGGATTTATATCCGCATGCTTTTTTATAGCTTTGGATTCCTCTGCCTTTTTATTTGGCTTTGGATTATTATTATTGATATTCATAATCATATGCCAAACCCCAAGTCCTACGGTCTTTAATAAGATCACAACATCGGCTGCGAACCGACAAGATGCAATAGTCTATTTCACCGTAACACTGCCAGTACCCCTATGTGTACCAAATCCTCATATGCAGAAATTTTGTTGGGAACGAGAAAAAACTAAGTATTGCCCAAACCGTATACACTTAATTAATCCTAGAGATCTATTATATATTGGTGTGCAAGCTTATGGGAACAAGGAGGCCACAAGTACCTCTCGTGGGTTTTTTAAATCCCAGTAATGCGATCCGTGTATAGCACGAAACTTCTAAATAAACTCTATCATTCCTCGATCTCCGCAAATTTAAAATCCCAAGTAATGAGATCCGCGGATGCTTAGCCGATAATCTTTTGATTATTTTGGTTAAGGGAGACGAGCTAGGGCTCAACACGCCCGGTCAAGTCGAAACATTTATTTCTACTCTCGCCGGTAGGAAAGTCAAAACAAGGTGTCAAATCTTATTATTCATAACATATCATTTTTTCTTTTTCTTTTTCATCATTTTTTTTTTACTGCATTATAAAGAGGTGACAAAATTTAAAATTTTTGGTGGAAAACGGAGTTGCGTAAGTTAACAGCCCAGACAAAGGTGACAGGTCAAATCGAATCGAAGATTCACCCCCCCCAGACTAAAGTGAAACATTGTCCTCAATGTTTTAAAGGGTACGGGTAATCCTACGTAAAATCTAAGGCCGTTTATTAAGTATGCCAAGAGATAAACGTTAGTCGATAAGATTTTGGATATGGTGAATTTCCAATAGAGCAGCGAAGGATGAGCCTCGAGTGGAGAGAACGACAAACCACAAGCACGAGAGTCCTCAAACTTTGGGGAAATTCCTGAACATTCACAAACAACCACGAAAACACGAGTTTGGAAAGGGTCGCCCCCCTCACGTCACGTTATTAAAGAAAATAGAAAATTAAGAAGATGAAATGGATAAGCATGGGGTGCCTCCCACGAAGCGCTTGTTTTTGGTTTCCGAGTCACATGAGCTTGACTCGATCCCCGAATTAATTCGTCCTTGGGGAGAGCAGATGGAACGGACAACCGGCATAAACGGAGATGCCGGGGTCAAATACGGTGTCCTCACTCCTGGTGGAGTGGAAAGAAGAAATGATGGTATAAGCAAAGAACGGATAAAACACCTGGATGATAAAAGCATAGTCGATTTCTGAATCATGGGTGGGTTGGGTGGGTAAAATATCAAGCACATGATCATCATGATCGGAAATCTCGTCCACCACTCCAAAAATTACTTCATTCGTATCGGATTCAAAAACTATATCGGGTGGTTTCGCGGGTGGACGAGAAGATGGTAAATCGGAAAAAATAACATTCTCGTCATTCTCAATACCCGGTGGTATCGAGTCATCTGCAGCAAGAAATAAATCGACATCCTCTAAAAGAGGGTCACGTAACGGATTATCGAAAATAGGTATAGAGTCGATTTTAAAATGAAAACACTCATAATCCGGAAGAGAGATATTAGCATGAATAGTGGGATTGCCACCACTCGTCTCTTCAAATCGAAAAATTTCAAGCTCGGGTAAAGAATCACTATCCATAAAGGGGATAGGAGAAGAAGTCGGAGGATCATTCAATGCCTCAATTCTAGAGATAAGAAGATTGACATTGAATAATGTTTCACGAAGAGCTTCATCATGGATTTCTGCATCAACTTCATCATCAACATATTCGATTTCTCTACAAGAGACTTCATCACTCATAGTATACTCATTGTGAGAATCGGAATAGCTTTCGACTTCATCAAAATCTACATTGTTCATCGGAGGAAGAGAAGTTAACGGTTCTTCATTCAATAACTCTTCAAGTACACGAATATCTTCCTCCGGATCAAAATTAGCATTGTCAACCATTATCGGAATGGCATCATTAGCATGAAATGCCTCGATCTCATCTAAAATGACATCACTCCCTTCAACCGGTGTGAAAGAAGGATGAAGAGAAGAATCACCGTTAGAATTTTCCCCGGACTCACTTTGGATTGGAACGAGGTTCTCAACACTTGAATCATTGAATTCGTCCGATTCCGTTGCCGGAATAGTGTTAAGAGGCTCGTCCCCCATTGTTAGAGAGTCATCGGGTTCTACGGGAGAAGAGATAGAATTATTTTGAGGATTTAGAACGATTGTAACCATGGAATCGTCATCGTCGTCATACATACAACACTCACAGAATTTAGATTTTCGTTCTTCGGCAAGAAGTTCTTCCATTGATTTCACTTGAGGTTCGGAAGTATGCGTATAACGTTTAGCCACCATTTCTTTTAACTGCCCGATCATGGTTATGATTTCAACAATTTTATTAGTAAAATCGGAAGTTTGTGGGGGTTGGTAAAAACCATTAGAATCGTAACAAGAATTAGGTTCATGATAAGAATTTTCAAACGATCCCCCACAATTTTCAAAATTCGATGTATTTTGAAATGAATCACCATTGTAATATGAATTTGGCTCATAAAAATCATTTTGAGGAAAATTATTAAAGCTTGGATCGTAATCGAAAGACGTATCAACATTCGGAGCATAGCACATACAATCGGTGTATCCACATACATCACAAAAACCTCACCCACACGACATTCCTTCTTCGGACGGGTTTCAACAATTATAACAATAAAACGAAGGTGGTGGTGGTGTATAAAAATCGGGAATGTTTGACGAATTGTTGAATGAATTTTGATCATACGTGTGAGAATTACAATTCAAACAAACGCCATCAAGAATATTATCACCACATTGGTCGCACGTACACCACACACACAACCTTCCGAAGAACGGTTCTCCACAATTAGAACAAGTCGGATCCATAAGAATTATCGTTTAGAGGGTTAAAGAAGAAGAATTAAATGATAAGAGGATAAGAAGATTATTTTTGGTTTTTAATTTTTTGAAAAAGAAAATCAAAGTAGAAAAGGAAAATCTTTTTGTGTTTTTCTTAAAACTTTTATTTTCTTTTGTTTTTCTTTTTTTTTCTACGTTACGTTAATTGTAACCGTTTCCTTCAAAACTACTCGCGACGGAACGGGAGAGAAGATTGGATCTCTCTTCAGCTTGCAATTTAATGTCAAAGCTATCCATATTTTCCGCTTATTCGGTTGTAGAATTAAAGTAATCCGACTCGCAACTAATTTCACGTGATCTTATATTGTTAAGCTTATTTGGTTTACAACGCTCCTCCTTTCGGTCGAGTCGAGGCAATAACTTTATTAATTTTTTTGGAATTTTTTAAAACACTTTAGGAAAAGTGTTTTTTTTTTCAATATATATATAATATATACAAAATAGAGGAAGGCTAAACAAAACACAATTTTTCAAAACGAATATTCAAAAATTCACTTCAACCTTCCCCGGCAGCGGCGCTAAAATTGATTCGGTTGGAAATCAAGTTATAGTATAGTAGTAAGCTCAAAGAAATCCGCAAAGAAATACGGATAACCCGAGGTCGTATTCCGTGTGAAGGGTGAATGGAATTCCGAATTTCTGATTCGGAAAACGTGTCGTGAAAAGTGGTACAAAGTGATATATATGAGATTATACTAATGATATAGCAAATAAGGCACAATTAATCACTAAAGCACGTATTTCAAATAAGGCAACTAAAAACGTAACGCAAAATTGAAAACGTAAGCTAAAACGTAAAATAAACGTTAACATACGAAATAAAACGCGACTTTTAAGTTATGCTACTCCTATGGACTTGAAAATAATTTTGAAAATTTAAAAATGATAAAAGAAAATTTTGAGAAAAAGAAAAATATTTTTTTTTTGACTTTTTATTTATTTTTTATGAATTAAAAACTATTTAAACTAATTAAAAGTTAAAAGAAAATGCAAATAAAATGAGAAAAATGCAAAATAAATTTCTAAAATTCTAAAATAACTAAAAAATATTTTCTAACATATTTTTGGGTTTTTCTTGGCTTTTTCTGATTTTTTTTTGTATTTTTCAGCAATTAAAAAGTAATTAAAAATGAAAATTAAATAAGAAAAATAGCAAATGGACTCAGAAAAATATAAAAATTTCAGGGAAATTCTAAAATATTATTCTAAACCTAGGAAAAATATAAAATTTGAAAAATAAGCACTGGAAGTGCTGATTAGACCCAAACTGCTTATTGAAAAGTGCTTATTTATAAGCAAAACTTTACCAAACTGACCCAAACTTTAACCGGATGATTTTTAGACTTAATGAAGCTTAATGGAACAGAATAAAAGCAATTTGAACTCATAAGCAAGGGTATGATCACAAACAGATTGAAAAAGCACTAGTGAAATAAGCATATAGCATAAGCAGTGAAGCAATAAGCTAAACACCAACAGAAATAGCAACTATGGGCACAAATAAGCTCAGAGGAACAATAAAACTCAACTTATGAATGAATAAACACAATTGCAGCCCTATTTCATGAAATCAGACCTTGGTTGAACCTACTAGCTTAATAGGCAGAATAAGCAGTACTAATAAGCTGATGAGTGTGAGCTTATGGGTGCAATTTACTTACTACCAACCAGAGATCTCAAAACAACCTAGAAAACAGATCCTTGTTCCAATTTACTAACCTAAAACAACCCAAGAATATTGACCAAGAACTGAGTGCAGGGGAATTAACAAGCTAAACAGGCAACTTCCATTACCTTATTCGATAAGCAAATGAAATCCAAAACTGAAATTTCTTTTTGATATTTGTTTACTTACTACCAAACTTTAAAAAACAGCAATCCACAAGTATTTCCAGTAACTAACAAACCCTACAAGTACTCTCAAAATTGTCCCCAAAATGTGAGTTCAACTAATGCTTGACTTTCTGATTTGAGAGCAAAGGTTGACTAAAAGCTAATTTGATTGATCCTAATAAGCTTATTAAGCAATATTAAGGTAGTATTCTACTTAATTAACCTAAAACTAACCTATAACTAACAACATGTATGAAGACAGATTCTAACTCCAAACTATGCAAGCATACAATTGATTAAACAAGTAACCTTGACTTTCTCTAAAAGACCTACTGATTTTTATGGTGAATCTAGCCTTAATGCCACCTAAATGAATTGCCTAAACCAAATAGCACCTCTGATACAGTGATTAAACCAACAAACCAAACTTATCCAAACACTACTTAAGTGACTGCTATGAACCTAATACTTCTTAAATCCAATTCAATGTAACTTAAACTACAATCCTCAATTCCAATAATGATCAATGATACTAAAATAAAACCAAACCACATATCTAAGATGCAAAACTAGAACCACACAGATCCAAATAGCTAGACTAATGAAACAGTAAATGCAAAACAAACCAATACTATCCAAAAGTGACTAAACCACAATAAACAAGTAATACTCAGATAATAAGCATCCAAAAACAAAAAACAGATCTATACTACCTTATTCTACTTATGCAGTAAGGAAAAAATGAGAACTCACTGGACAATTCCCCCTCAGCATGAAAAGAGGGGGATTCACTTTGCTTGCCTGTCTCTTGACAGGCCAAATGCTCCTATTTGGCTGCCTCAATCTTCAATAAGCATCAGCTTATTCAAATAAGCTTCAAACAATAATATATATATATATATATATATATATATATATATATATATATATATATATATATATATATATTTAAATAAAACAGGAATTTAAAATAGAAATAAGAACTGAATTAAGCTAAGAGATACGAATAATAAACTGAAAATAAGGATTAAGACAATAAAATGAAAGTAAAAACTGAATTATATTAAGATGAAAATTGAGTACAAAGCTTGAAAAGAAAATTACACATGAAACTGAATTTAAAATGACAAGAATTTTTAAAAGTGATCAAAAACCTTTCTAAATACATGAAGGATTTGACAAATTACAAAGAGTGAGGAGAGGGCTTCATATACTGATGAGAGGTGAGGCCATCATAGTCCAGGTTGGCAATCCTCGTGAAGGTTGTGTTTTCTCTGAGTGAATCTTATCCCTTGATCTTTCCTTGGTCCCTAAGCTTGTGATATCAACCCTTGGATTAAATGATGTGACAACCTCAATCCTGCGTGTGTATTCCTATTGGTCCACGTACCCCATCTGTCATGTGCCTGACATTCCTGACATGTGCCTGTTTCTTCTAGAAGACCCAATCATGGGGTAATTATTATTAAGTAAGGGTAATTGGGCGTGTGGGATGAACTAGGGTTCGGTGAATAGTAACAATTTCTGGGTTTGTGGTAAAAAGGGGGGCGGGAAAAGGGAATTGGGGTTTTTATTATTACTTTTGACCGGGTTTGAGTTGGATCGGGTTTAAAAATAAGGGAGGTGGGCTGTTTAGTGTGTTGGGCTGGTATGGTTTGGACCAAGAATTGGATCAAATAGATTAGTGGATCTGGTGGTATATTGTTTTAGGAGTAGTAGTATTATTTCAAGGACCAAGTTTGTAATATTCTGAAATTCAGGGACCAAAATTGCCAATCTCTCCAACTTTGACCAGGGACCAATTATGAAACTTTGTGAATCTCTGCGGACTTGTAATAACATAATGAGCTTTCTTTGATCATTTTGCATCCCCGGCTACGGCTTTTGACCTTTTTCCAATCTCGTGCTCGTTTTTGTCTGTTTTGCTTTGTTTTCGTTCATTTTTCACATATCCGTACTTGCACATACACAAATACAAAAACATACATTCTCATGGCATATTTGGTTAGTATTTGGTGTATTTGGTCTGATTTTGGGTCTAAAAAGGATGTGTGAATAAGCACACATCAATATGACAAGACTTAGCAACCATGTAATCAATTAGATAATTAACTAAGGGGTTAAACATGTAACAATAATGCACTAAAGATGAGTGCATACACGGAAGGTTAAGGCGATTTGGTTGTACATTTAAGTGGGGTGTAACAAATTCTTCCTTTAAGTAAAATGCTTAAAGTTAGAAACGAAAAGATAGGCTCGGAGGGGTGTACTAGGGGTTTCGTGTACTAAAAATGAGTACAACGCTAAGGTGTGGGAAAAATTAATTGACTTTACTAGCCAAGTAATATGACTTAAGCGGTCAAGAAATTATGATACGGGTTTAACACAAGGGCGATCCTAATGCCTCTTATCATGTAGTAAATCCTACTACACGAATGTAGTCTCACTAGCGGTCTCGGGATGCATCACTAACGCAAGTTCTAGAATCTAAATGCTACCGATACACACATAAGCACTAATAATAAATGCTTTTCCTATCAAATCTAAAGACGAACCTCACATATTTTGGTGGAAAATTTTTTAAGTGGTACGGTTTTGTGCTAGTCATACAACCTCCTATCCATGAGACGCTTGATAAGGCTAAAGTTTCACTCCTAAATGTTGTAAAAAAATTTAAATTTGGCGCTAAAATTACACTAACAAGTATTTCTCATAGTTTTATTACACATCTACCATCAAACAAACAAACTCAAGCGAAAGTGTATACTATAAGGTATCATCATTTTACCCTCCCCTTACACTTAGGATGAACATTGTCCCCAATGTTCAAGTAAAGAATGTAAAAGTAAAACAGGTAAAAGAATGAAATCAAATACTCCCCTGATTCGCTCGGTATGGATAGTATGGTAACAAGGTTAGATCTTCCTCCAAGAAAATGAACAATCAAAGCTTCCCTTCCAGAATATAAATCATCTTCTTGTCAAACATAACCTGTTAAACCTGAGAAAACAAACAAGGCAACCTCGCGTAAAATCGGCGGCAGTCTATATATGCTAACAAATCCTAGAAAACAAAGTAAGATATAATGCTTGTGGAATGAATGTTTGCAGATTCCCTGGAGTTTATAAAACTAAAGATTCAACAAAAACCTTAAGACTCCGTTAGAAAAACAAAACTGGTAAAATTTCCAGATTTTTACACGTGATGCCGTCAGGAATTTCTTCCTGACGCCGTCAGAAGTGACCTGCAGAAATTCTTATGTTAAGTTTCCGGAATATTTCTGAAAAAACTTTGTCCTATTTCCTGGAAAATCCTGCAAAACATCATTATGACTCGATACAAGCATTTGACTCTAACAAATACGAATATACATGTCCAATTAATATTGTGGAGAATCATGATCAATTTAGTTTCTTTAAAAACATATTTGGGGTTTCCCCTTACACTTATCTTTTGCGAAATACCTTTATATGCAATTAAGACGAAGTTAAAAACAAAATAAAGCATTTTCACAATTTACTTTGAAACATGAGCCACAAACAACAAAAATGAAACATGCATACGGAAACAAATAAAATCAAAAAAACAAACAAACAAACAAATAAATAAATAAAGCTTGGGTTGCCTCCCAATAAACGCTTGTTTTTGTTCGAGCCACGAGCCTGACTCTACCCTTATTTAATGGAAATAGGGGAGGTTTTCCCTACACTTAGGATTAAGTGCAGGTGGAAGTAGCGATACACACCCTTAGGGTTGAAATATGCCACGTGAGGTAAGAGTGGTGGATGAATTATATGCTCAAAGGGGTGTGCTCCTATCATCATAACCTTACCAAATTCAATCGGGTTAATGGGTGGATTAAGATTTTCTCCTAGAAAGGGATCATTTTCAATCAACTTCAAGAGATTACTAGTTGGGGATCCATCTTGACCTAATAAACCCGGTTTAAACCCATAATGTTTCTTATGATCAATCATAAATGGGTGATGTAAGCATGTAAGGTCATTTTCCACTCCTATATTGGCTTCCTCTCTACAAGGCTTAAAGTCCACTACCTTTATCGTAAAACTACCCAGACTATATGGTTTGATGGGTGGATCGGAACCTATTTCAATTCCTAAATTCACATCTAATGATGGAAGATTAGGTAGTGGTTTTGGTTGAGGCTCCGGTTCATCAAAACTAGGAACTTCCTTAGAACTAAAAGAAAGGTCATCACTATAAGTGTTAAAACCTATATTCTCTAGTTGTGCTTGGTCCAAGGGTTCTACCTCAATTGGGGTTCCTATAGTCTCTTCTATTTCTTCCGGGTAAGTCACGGGTGACATGTGTACCTCAAATGATGGTAGGACTTGTGGGGTACTTTGTAGGCTCATGTTTTTTACTTCATCATTCCTTGTGTCAAGATCACCTATATCCTCAACATGTGTTTGATTATAATCTAACCCTAACATTCTCCCAAGTATCTCAAGTGCTTCTCTAGGCATCTCAACTTCTATATCCGAATCATAAGGATCATCCTCAATATTCTGACTGCTATACCCAAATTGCCCAAAAGATTCATCATGTGCTTCTTCAGATTCATCATCATCGATCATAAAACCTAGGTCTTTTTTATCAATGTGATCATGTTCGGCTAAATCCTCCATCACATCAAGGTCACCTATGTGTTCATCCTGTATTATGGTAGGGCCTAACCATGACATGCAGCTAGGTGGCTCATACGAAACTATCCTAGGTGAAGGCTCATATGGTGCATAGGTGTCTCTAAATGAGGTATTTTGAACTCTTTGGTGTCTTAGCCGCTCAACCTTATCTTGCAATCTTAGAAGTCTAAGTGTAAAGTCCATTTGAAGCAAATAACAAACAAAATCACAAAGAGAAGATAGACTACGAGAAAGCTACAAAATAAAAAGAAAAAATCTCACATGATAGGAATCTAATGAGTAGACCTAATAAAAAGAAATTCTAACCTAGACAATAACTATTCCCTGGGCTGCGGCGCCAAAAACTTGATGCGCGTGGGAATCGCAACAGGTTTTACCTCTCGAGGGATCTCGAGAAGCTTACAACCCCCACCAGGCAGTGTACCTGATCGTTGTAGTATAGTATAGTGACAAGTACCGGGGGATTGATCGTTCAACTCAGGAATAGTGTCGCTAGGATTAGAAAGCCTAAGAACTAGGTCTAGAGGTGAAGGATGATTCTTTTTGTATTTTTTTATATTTTATAAAAGCAAGTAAAATCTCGGGTTTTTGGAAGAGTGGGCGGAATTAGTTGCTAGTCAACTAACCCAATAACTAAGATGCAATCAAAATAAAATAACAGAAATGAAAATAAAGCTAATTAAGATAGTGGTGTGAGCAATATATGGGAGAATTGTGTTTACTTAGATTTCACTACTCCCTAGATATCTTTTACAGGTTAATTACTTGTTACAGTTGCGTGGACGACGGGTTGTATTCCTTAATACCATTCATGGGGTGGCGTACTTACTTCCCCAATCCTATAAGCTCCTACTTCACTCCTATGTCGAGCCGGCTAAGAAGCTCCTAACATGGGATCACTAGAATTCGCTCATGCATTAAATACAACCATAAAAACCTAGTACACATCGGTTCATGTTTCTTAATACGTTCAAGCATGTTACACAATGGAGATCTGCCAGTTTTCTTAAGCCTAACATTGAAATCATTCATCCATTACAACTATAAACAAGCAATCAACCTATAATCAACATCTAGGTTTCATTACATCTAAGCAAACACACAAAAGATCTAGGCTAGCATGTTAAAATCAAGACAAGTGTAAGATATATTCAAACAACACATAGACATATTGAATGAATTGAAAGAAAACTTATCTCAATTGAACATGAAAGGTTTCAAGGGGTGAAACCCTTGAAAATACTGTTACAAACGAGCTAGGGTTTATAAAGTTCGACCCTAATATTCTCCACACAAGTTCCTCCTCTATGAATGAAAATTAGAAAAGTATATATAGATTTTGTGAGGTGACGGCGTCAAGAGGAAAAATCTGACACTGTCATCTCGCCCCCAATAAAGTTTTCGGACTGCCTAGATCCAAAGCTGACGCCGTCATGTGTATTCTTGTTCTGGGCGGTCACCAAAATTACTCTTGACGCCCTTGGCTTAACGCCGTCACGTTTCTACTGGACCGTCACCAACTTTGTACTCTTGACGCCGTCATGAAATCCTTCTTGACGCCGTCAGGTACTGTTCCCAGCAAGGAAAATTAAGACTTTGCCGTTTTCTTCACTTTTATGCTCCAAAAACGTCCAAAATGCTTCCTTTTCCAGAATTCACTCCCAAAGTACCTAAAATCACAAAAGGAACGATTTAGGGCAATATTTGATCAAATAAATTCAATTCCGGGCTTAAATGACCCCCTAAAAACGGTTCATTTTTTGCCTCATCATATACCCTTACACTTGAGATTTGCTTGTCCTAAAGAAAATGCACTTTTATTCTAATCAAAATACAAGTTAGGGGTCATTTAACACTAATATAAAAGTAATAAAACAAACAATCGTTCCACTAAAGACCAAAGATAAACACGGAGGTCATACACTAGCACCTCACAAATAGTGTTTAGATACTCACATCTCTCGGGTGTAATAAATTTTATATCACAATATGGAAATGGAAAACATCTCTTGTAACAATTCGCATTTTCAGGTTAACTTCTATTCCCGAAAATTTCACTATTCACTTTCACTATTCATTTTCCAAAATTTAATTTTTATTTCATATTCTCGTGTGATAAATCATTTCCATGGCAAAATAAAAGTTTGACACTCATCAGATCATTTTCGCGAAAGTTATTAAGGAAATACACGTTTAGGTTAAAACGTCATTCAAAAATCCTACGCACAACGAAACTCAACCGCGTTAATTTTCCCCGCATCAGATAAATGTTTGATACACTCATGATTAATTAGAGAATTAATCATGACTGAGAATAATGTTACCAATTAGACCCTGGACCGTAAGAAACAGAAAACTTACGTTTTCAGCACTTTTGCTTATCCGTAACCTTAGCCTATACCTGCACCGCATTTCTAAGACAATTTGAGTTTTCACATTATTTGGAAAATTCAACATATTTTTCACTCCTCCTTTGACCAAAAATCATCCCTTGATTTTATAAATCATTCCTTGATTTTTAGGCTTACGGTTTTATGTCTAAAAGACATTAAATACCAACCGACACTAGACTGAGCCCAGTCTAGACATTATAAGTCATTTTAAATCATTATTAACTTATTAGAAAAGTTACATATTACTTTTCTCAATTTTACACAATATTCGTACGTTTTACGTATTACGCGTTTTAGACCCGTGTTTCCAGTTTTAGCAGGGTTTGAGCACCCCAATGGAACCTACCACTCATTTTATATTTTATTATGGAGTATATTGACAAGTTTAATTATTCTTTCAAGTTTCACATTTTTACGATACCCGGTTTTACGTTTTGAGGCTTAATCATTTACGGTTAGCATTTTACGGAGTCAAAACTAACTACATAACTAGGATAATCTCATCCAAAACCTAGTCACTCCCCCTTATCCATCTTGAAACCGCCATAGGGGGGGGGGAGTCACCCCTTGTGTGGCTTGATCTCCTTCCTTGTGCTCTTGGATGAATGCATGTGTACAAGCTTACTTGAGAAGCTTTGACTAGTCCTAAATTGTAACCTCCTCAAGCTCCTATAAAAGCCCCCTTCCCCCTCCTTGTTGCCGCCCCATACCACACACACAACCATCAAACACTTAGCTAGTTTACTTCCAATTTTATTCAAGGATCAAGTGCAATATCAACACCTAAACCCTAGTTTGGTTTTGATTCATCAAAATACTTCCAAACCCTAGAAACTTTTGGTGATTCTCTTGAGTTTAGATCCACTCAAGTCACCTCAATCTTCATCATCTCTCTTTCAAGAATACAAGTGTAGAAAGATTGCTTGAAGTGAAGTAAAGTGAAGCATAATCAATCAAAGTCCTTACCTTACATGTTACTTACCTTTCTTTGTTGAAAGCCAAAAGTTGTAAGGAAACCCGAGTATACTTTCTTGCTAAATATCATTTTCATGCTATTTATATTTCATTCATACTATATATTGTCTTGTTATTATGTTCATGATGTATAAAAATTGGTAAAACAAGTTATGGTAAACATATATTAAAATTATGTTAATTAAACAAGGAAACTAGTGACTTATATTGAGAACCACGACCAAAATAGAGTAACCATGATATGAAACACTTACCTACTGTTATAGAGAACTTAAAAAGGAAAACATAGCAATTTGAACCACCTAAAACGAGTACACGAGTCAAAAGTTATGGCCATAAGAAGTTAGCGAAACCAAAACGCCGAAACTGCCAAAC
Source organism: Artemisia argyi (assembly GCA_030686995.1). Taxonomy (NCBI): domain Eukaryota; kingdom Viridiplantae; phylum Streptophyta; class Magnoliopsida; order Asterales; family Asteraceae; genus Artemisia; species Artemisia argyi. The sequence continues at coordinate 153,716,205 of CM060709.1, read as the reverse complement.
ACAACCTGTTAGCATTCTGACCTTTTTGAAAGTGGTACTTCTGGTCCGATTCATCAAAAAGTTAAAACATGAAAGTTGTCCGGAACGACGTTTTCGTTCAGGTATAAAGAAGTTCGAGCCCTGAAAACGCTTTACGAGTGATATTTTTCTTCAAATTCTCAACAGCCCATTTTTAAGACCAAATGACCATGTAATGGTTATGGTTAAATGAAACCAAGAGGTCTAATGACCTAAAGCCAAGACCACAACCATGGCTAAGGCCAAGGTTGATTCTCAAGACCATGGAACAATGACCAAGGTCACGGCGAAGCCATGACTAAAGACCATATAAATTTACCAAGGCGAAAACATGAGCTAGAGAGTTAGCGATAACTTAAACATGCAATTTGGATCTACTCCATCTAAAGAACCATGAGATCTTACAAGTAATTGTCATACAAGATTAAAGAAACTTATTCTAATAACAATCTTCATTTAAAAGTAAACTTTCCTAAGTTTATTCAAGTATTTGGACATGTAACTTTTCGGATCAAACTTATATTTTTATCAAACACTACAATAGTAGGGAGCCTCATGTGAGGAGTTCATATGGGTAGACCGTCAAGATGAGTTGTGGATTTACGAATTAAAGTGTCCTGGCTCTTCGAACGTTTACTACATGACTTCTGAATTATGTCGGCCCGAACGGTAGTAAGCGATATACAAACTATACATGTTCATACACAATTTATATTCAAAGATTTACACTATATATTACGTACTACATCATGAACTAAATGCAAGATATATATATATATATATATATATATATATATATATATATATATATATGAAATCCTTCATAGTCTTTATTCCAATCCTAAGTCGCAACATTCTATTATAGGTTGCTCTTAGAGACCTTCGCGATTCGACCATCATTCTCACTACTCACTACATCACTTAAGGTGAGTTCATAGCCCCACTTTCCATTACTTAATTGTTTTACAAACCATTGGGGGGAATACATGCTATTATTTTTCAACCGAACACAATGCTTTTCAATTATATGCTATCCGATTGTTTTATTATCACTAAGTACCATCCTTGCCAATCCAAGATCCCTTATTATGAACCATTTAATCACTTGCGAGGGTTACTTGCGAGTGAGCGCGAATATTGTGAATAGGCCTATTGGGATTGACAAATCCCATTTGTGTTGACTAAGTTCAAACAAATGCATTAATATTTGAAACATGGGTATGACGGCAAAGTACCTACCGGGATAACTCTGCCGATTGATATTGGTACACGTTAACGTTTTGGTATCATAAGCTTAGTGTGATAATAATAACTGTTTTGTTTTCCAACCATGTGCATGAGTCTAATTAACTCATACTACCAACATATTGTGTTCAACCTATAAACAAACTCTATGAATATCACTCAACTTTTGTGTTGACCTTTTAAGCATGTATTTCAGGTCTATGATGATCAAGGATGGCACGGAAGGGCACGGATATTCAAGAGGGCTATAAATTTTATTATCATTCGAAAACTCATCCAATGTAATTTGTAAACATGGAACCATCTGGGACCTCATTTTGTAATATCTGATATTTATATAATTTGAATGATAAATCTTTTAAAACGACTCAATTAGAGTTCGTTTTCTATTATTATGATTGTTGTGCCGTTGAGTAACACCCAGTTTGAATTCCGCTGCATCATTGAATTGGGGGTGTTACAGATTGGTACCAGAGCCATGGTTATAGAGAAACGGGTCTAATTGAGACCTAAACTATAACTACAATTACAAGCAAAAACATTTTATATCCTTCCGCTCTTCGTGCCTTCCATCCTCCAGACGATTATGGACTTATTAAGCATTTTATATTACACAAACATGTTAGCATATGGGTATATGTACCCTTAGCAGAATTGAGCATTTCCCCGTAAGCATGTTATGCTACATGAACATATTAGTATATTGATATATACACACTTGTCATATTTTGAGCACTTCCCATAAACGTTAGTATATTGATATATACACACTTGCAGAATTGAGCAAAGTACACTATATACTACATACTATATCATGAACTAAATGCAAGATATATATATATATATATATATATATATATATATATATATATATATATATATATATATATGAAATCCTTCATAGTCTTTATTCCAATCCTAAGTCGCAACATTCTATTATAGGTTGCTCTTAGAGACCTTCGCGATTCGACCATCATTCTAACTACTCACTACATCACTTAAGGTGAGTTCATATCCCCACTTTCCATTACTTAATTGTTTTACAAACCATTTCAGGTCATTTTTCCAAAACTTCGACAATTTACTATTCATCAAAACACTATTCATCATTGCACTATTCATCATTTTTTGTGTCAGTTTGATATTCTGAGAAACATTTGAAAATTTTACTATTCACAGAACACTATTCATTCCCGGAAGAAATTACATTATTCATGTGCATTACTCATTTCATCGTAAATTTAGTTTACGGATATTTAAATTCGCGTAACCGAATTGGTTCAGGTGCGAATTCATGCTTTATCAGTAAGGACATTTCATACGGACTAAAGATAGTCTGCATATCATCATAATAACATTTGCATGCTATACCACTCTTAGGATTTTCAAATTAATATTCTTGGTATATTTAACGTTTTACGTATGTTTATTTTTAAAATAAACGTTAATACGCGATTAATAAATATAACCAACATATCTAAAAATTCCCACAATGGTCCCGATATATTTTTATATCCCTTATAACATCATAAAAGTTATAAAATCCATTTACCCAGTATTTTGGAAATTTATTTAATTTATATCGTAAGTTTATTATAATTACGACGGTTTTCGTGGAAACTAAATAATAAGTATCCAAACACTCAATACTTGTACCCAACATATTTTTATGACTTTATTATGTCCCGGTTAACTTCGTTAAAATTTATTTCTAGCAAACCCGGTACCCGATTATAACTAAACTAACTACAAACTACAACTAATACTACAATAGAATTTACTAAGTTACCAAAACCGATTTTGCTTCTCTTTTTCTCATGAAAAAACCGGCCACATCCCCCCCCCCCCCCCCCCATGGACATCATATGCATTTTTAACCTCATGCTTTAATTTCCCTTTTATATGATTAAACCTAAGTAAATATCTAAATCATACAAACACCTTTTACACATATATATTTTAGATCAAAAATCAAAAAGTTTCTCTTCCTTTCTTCTCCAAACCCACGGCCAAACCACAAGGACCAAGAGCACCATGATCAAGTGTTTATTTTTCAAAGATTAAAGCTACAAAGTTGTTCATTTCATCATTCTAGTTAAGAGTTTTGCAATACAAACTCAAGAAACACAAGATTTCTCATCATCTAATCACCTTATATTTCAAAGTAAGTTATCAAATTTATTTTCATGATTTCATCTTATATTTACTAGTATCATATGATTTTCATGCTTAATTTCATGCACAAGCTAGCTATACCACATTATTTTTGTTAACTTTTTGATCATACAAAACCTAGAATTGGTTTTAGGTATTCTCTTGTTAAAATTAACTTGATTAGTGATGATTAGGAACCCATGACACCCTAAGAAGGTGTATGGTAAGATTAGATTAGCTTTGTGGTGTTTGCAAGAGATTTGGTGATGTTAGAAACTAGTTTAGAGCATGGAAAATGGATTTGTAACAAGTATATAAACCTACTGTCCCAAAATGGAAAACCCAGGAAACTCAGGAACTCAGGGGAACTTTTTGACCAAATATTTAGAAAATACTTTCAAAAACGAAGCCGTAGGCGAAAGAACGGACTAAAACGGGTTTATAACGAAGGAGATATGATTTTTGCAAGTTTATTGACGAAAACTATTTTTCTGAAAATTATATGCTGTTGGACGATTTTTGGTGGACAAACCGAGGCTTTAGACGTAACCCGGAGGAGCCAAGCTTTCCAAAATATATTACTACATACTAAGACGTAACCATGGATAAAGAACGAGAAAAATGGACTTATAACAACAAAGATATTCACGTTTCAATATCGGCAAAACATATATTATTTTGACAGCTTTTGACAATAATAATATTACTACTACGTAGTAACTCTAGATTTCTAAAAATAATACCCAAGTGCCCAAAATCATAACTAATGAAGTATTAGTGATTACAAGTATATTTTTACGACTACAAGACGTTATTTCAAGGATTTCAAATCGAGGATTTCAACACTAACATATATATATATATATATATATATATATATATATATATATATACGATATATATACATTTTGACTAGTTTTATTTTCTAGTTGCCTTATTTTCCCAAGTTTTGGAAAAATGTATTATTTTATATCAACAAGTATTTTTTCAAGTTAAGAGTGGTATAGGAAACATGTGCATGGACATTTTCAACATCATTTCATGATCTAAAGTAGATCATTCATCATTCATATTAGGTTGCGGCAGCTAATCGCTCATTGTTGTTCATTTCACTTCATCACAGTATCATCAGCTTGAGGTGAGTTTTCATAGCCCCGCTTTCAATTCAATATTTTGATTTCAAATCCCACGGGGGAATACATTGCATCAATCATTTTAGTACGAGCCCAAGTACCAAAACATATGTACATTGCTTAAGTTGCCATACCAACATGTTAAAGTCCCCTATTTATTATCGTGGACCGTTAATTTGCCGATTAAGCGAGAGTGAGTGGATAGATCTATTGAGGGTGACGCCTCCATCCGTGGTAGTATTTACCAACAGTAAGCGGATGCATTTCATGTCTGTCACATTTGAGTGTTCTGGTAAAACATTCAGGAGGGGCCTATATTTCATCAGTCTAGCTTCGGGGTCATGAGCTTAAGGTCTATTGTACTATTTTACGTGACTTTTGTCATGCACTTATACTTGTGGTGGCCGTACAACATTACATTTTATAAACCTATGGAATTCACCAACATTCGTGTTGACGTTTTAGCAATGTATTTCAGGTTATTAAGGTAGCTCATGTGACATGCATTTGGACCTTCATGGAGTCGCGAAGTCGACGCGTCTCACTATTACTTCATGCACTTATGTAAATGTTTGATCTAGTATGACTTGTTTTTCATAAACTTGCAACACCTTTTGGGGACCTCATTTTGTAAACTCTGGATTATTTCAATGATCAAACGAAGTATTTTCCAAACGACACTTTAGGTCGTTCAAATGTAACTGTAACTGTGATGCTATGACAGACACCCCCAGGCATTCCATTCCGCTACAAGTCAGGTAAATTGGGGGTGTGACAGATTGGCATCAGAGCTAAGGTTATAGCGAACTAGGATGTATCTTGGACCCTAGACTATAACCACACCATCATAGCATCTCATCATTTCATCATAAGTGCATATTCACTACATATGTTGTTTCAGGCACACACTGCGCGAGTTATTTATACCCATATACATATATAATTATATTGACCTGGTTCACAAGTGACATGTCTTCAGATACCAACCCTGTCATCCTTTCGCTGGATTCCGACCTTGAAGATGCCTTGTCATCTTCCACTACCATTATACCATCAGTTGCACTTACACCACCATTAGCACTATTGATTTGTCATAGGAACAGGGTTTTCCTATTATTCAGCTCATACATAGAATGCCGTTTAGTAGAGTATTCAGACTTAATCTTAATGGACCTATTAGGATGCTTATTGCAAGGAAGATAGTATGTCTTCTTTTCTTCACTAGTAGAGCACTCACTACTCAGGTACTACCACCACTATCAGCTATTTATTACACTATTGGTCGTCCTATAATGCGTACCTCAGTTTTACCTCTTAAGATATCGCGAGATAGAGCGAAAGAGGGAAGTATTCCATTCACTATTATCACCATCATTTCCTGACTCACCAATAGGATCTCATCGTCATCAATTCTATTCTCGTCATCTAGAGTACCATCATTGTCATTTTCAATTTCCATTCCCACTTACGATGAATTAGATAACATCTTGTGGATGACACCAAGATCACAGACTCAACAGGAACATCCGCAGATTCTTCAGGAATGGTTCAGAACCTACATTATCTAAGATTTGATCGATGCACAACTTCAGACACCACTTCAGGACTATCTCGACCTTATGATGCCACAAACCTGATTTCACTCAGAGGGACACCAGGAAGTCTCTAGACCAGACTTATATCCTTACTAGCTTTTACTATTACCCTAGCCACGGAAAGTAGGAAACATAGTCTAAAGAACTTGTTGTCTTTTGGTTGTTGTACAAACAAATGTATCAAGTGTGACTCTACTATGTAGGAATGGTTGTGCTATATATGATATTGATCCACGTAGACCGAAATTTTCATGTATTATATTCAGGTGTTGTGAATATGATAATTTCTATTACCTATAGATTCTCATGGTCTCTTATGATTTGATGAGGATAGATTTAAGCAAACCACTCCAATTAAGACAACAGGATTAATAAGGACGAAGATGTCTTTACGAGTAGATGGTCATGTTGACCAAGATAAAAATGACTACCCTAGTTTTCGTGTTTCGGAGATAATAACAATTCAATTAAGTTAAATTCTAAAAGAATTTTTGTACAAACAAAAAGATTTCTTGCAAACCTTACGAAGAACGATAAAATATTGATTTTCAATGGTTGGATTAAAACTCATTTTCTTTGCAACAATCTTCTGGAATTCCCTTTTCCAAAGACATATATATATAAGAGATATTATTCCTATCAAAGTACAAAATATTTCATAGTCACATATTTTACATGACTATACTCACTACAAACTTCAAATAAAGTCACTCCAAAATACACTTATAATCAGATTTTCACAATGTTTCACTCAAACAAATGTGTTGACGAATTTTAGAAACCATATCTCCAAGAAGGAACACGCACAACTCATGAACGAATCTCGAAAGCAATCACTATACTTACTTACTATTTGACCTTAGAAGCGAAAGAAACACCTCTACAAGAGATTCCCAATATAGATACACCATGCCTCAACACCACTGCTTCAAATTACAACGTTTTCGCTCATTCCATGTTATCAGACCCTCACACTATTATAAGCTCGTTGGATTAAAAGATCAAGGTACAATGACTCAACAGAATTTATATTCTTTTCAGAGATCGATATAGCTTAGTCACATTGGAACAAGACCTCATTTTCATGAAAGGACATCGAGAAGTTTCGCCTGACCAAAATACATTTAGCTTTCATTCATGGTAAATCAAACATCATACGATGGGGTACCTACTTGATTCAGACCACCAGTACAAAAATTTCCAGGCTTTATACATTTTAGTCATGCTTAGAAGGATTAAGCATTTGAACATGCGAACTTTACCTAGAATAAATTCTCTAATACTTCAAATCATTGGCACCGATTTCTTCCCTATATTCTTTAACACGTAGACTATCGCCTTCACTTGACTATAGATGCCTTAACGACACATTCATCCTTCACGCTCTCAATATCTCTATCATATTCTCGACCACTTCATAATCATAAACCACTATCCTGTTATGGACTAAGATATTTATATTCTCTAAATAAGTGGATTAGTAGACTATTACCATTCGATAAGATTCACCCACGTATCCAATACACCATTCAAGCTATTTTACTATCATATGGGGAAATTGTTTTACAGAAAAATTTCTGAAGTAAGCTATTTTATTACCATCCTATAAATTGATTTTTCTGTCATTACACCAAGTATTTACTATTATTACGCGAGGCAATTTTCATGTTACTTGAAAGAAAACATCAGGACACCATTTTTAATAACAATGCGTTGAACACCATCTAAAACTTTTGAGAAAAGTTATGATATTTTGACAAAATCTAACATCGCATCATTAGTCCTCAATTATACATAGCCTGATCATCTATGTAAAATTCAGGAAGGATTATGCCATGAAGGAAATAATTACCTTTTCAAAGGATTGTTAATAACAATCTTCATTTAAAAGTGTTGTAAACAAAGGAACTCTTTCATAAACATCCCTTTTGAAAAATCCTACCTGGATACTTACCCCACCAGCCACTCATTCAGACATTAAGTTGGATTTTCCCATTGACTTCCCTAGGAGAGACTTTCCATATCAATTACATGCAGGATTCCTCTATACAATAAAAGCAACAAAAGGATTACAGAACTACTAACCAGGACTAGAAGTATATAATGAGAGAATTCATAACTCAACAACAAATCCTAAGATACTGTGAGACCATCCGAATCATCATCTCTGACTTAGTTGTCAAATTCTATCATTTAAAGGTACTAGCTAGACTGAGCTACAGGATTGAACTCAATATAAATGTCCGCAGGACAACACAATAGAAATGAACCAAGCTTCTAATTGAGACTGTAGAGCATTTCATTTAAACATGGCCTCATCCATACGTAAACTTTCCTGCGGTAAGTTTTCGGAAAGGATAATTGTTTGAATCAAGAAAAATCGATATCAATTCCCCTAAGGCGTTGTGTTCCTTAGAAATTTCAGATAACCTCACCTTCATACCAAGAAAGGGATCAGACCCAAACATGTCTCCTCGTCTACATGGGAAAACAGAATAGACATTCATCGACACAACATCAAGTGATACCTTCATCTTGCCAATTACAACGATAAACCATTTCAGGACTTAAGTTAGTCTAAATACCTACGCTTATAGTTTTGCCTAATACCCACTAATAGACATTACCCAACCTCAGGAACTAAATGTTAGACATCTATGCATTTAAGCGAACATTTACTATCCTACCATTGTATCCTTGTTAGTGTTTTTAGCAACACTATTGTACAATGAGAAATATACATAGACATCAAACTTTGGTAAGCAGTCTTAATCACAACATGTTTGAAAACATTTTTTTCTATTTCATAACTACTGAAATTTTGAATCATCAGGAAAAATATTACTTAGTAAATCATTTGCTCCATTTTCTAAATTCGTTTATTCAGAAAAAGATTTCAACCAAAACTCACAATCGCGAGACAAATTTCCAGAACAAATTTCCCTACTACATCGCTTATGCATTTAGGATTTTGTGACTTGACAATAAAGAATATTTGAATATGTGATGAAGGAATTAGGAAGGACATCACCAATTAATCATGAACTTCAGTAGTGGAGACCAAACCCACTAGGCAAAGAAAGACATATGTCTTATCATCCGTTGGAACAAAACACAAGGAGTCAAATTGTTACCTATATTCTATCCCTTTCAGATAACGCCAAGTTCGAAGGACCGAACGTTGTGGAATTAGTCACAAAGATTTATTGTACCCATTTCAGTTATTCCTGATAAGGAAATCGATTCACCTTGGACTTCAAGAAATCATTTCAGGATTTCCTTCAGAAACCCATTTAGATGTAAACATCATCTATCATCCTCAGACCGATGGTCAAAGCGAGAGAACAATTCAAACATAGGAAAGTATGCTCAGAGCATGAGTGATTTACCCTAGAAATGGTTGGACTAATCATTTAACATAAATCAAATTCATCTACAACAATAGTTATCACACCAACAGCGAGAAACTGGCAGAAGTTAGGTTGGTACATAACACACATCACTTGGATTGGGTATCCTGAACAACAAACCATCCAGATTCAAGTGGGAGAACAAACTAAGTTAAAAGCATTGACTTGGATTGGCATGATACAAATTGGATAACAAGAGAGGTTGAACCTTTAGCATATTGGACCATTTAAGATTCATTTTAGAATCGACCAACTAGCATACAAACTTGAGTTCTGGCAGAATTCAGCAGTATATATTACCAGTATCACATTTAAAACATTAAGAAGCGCAGACCATCTATTGATGGGCCAAACTCGGAAAAAGCCCAACTCACTAGTCCAGTAGGCATTCATGAAATAACCATGAATTTCTTACAAGTCAAGAATCAGTTACAAGTTCAATAAGTGTAAACCATTAAAACTTCAAGTTGGTAGCCAGATCATGTTGAAAGTTCTGCCTAGGAAAGGTATGATACCATTCAGAAAAATTCAGAAAGTTAAAACCGATATACACTGGACCATTTAATATGTCAGACAGAGTAGGCCTAGTGACCGTCAGACATGAGCCTTGTTAGAGAACAGTCGGATTACACAAACATGTTTCACAATTTTCAAATCTCAATAAATGACTTACAGATTAA